>VXBW01006069.1:1505693-1553155 GCA_013400375.1 Thinocorus orbignyianus | reverse complement strand
TTTTTTTTTTTTTTTCCACATTCCAAATAGAACCCATCCGCAGAAATGGCGTTTTTCCGGTGGATCTGTTCACACAATACTTTATGTTGGCAGCTCATTTCTGTCTTAGTCATATTTTCGTTTTTTCTTTAGCAGATGTTTACAATTACTCCTTAAAATGTTTCCATTTTCTGTGATCATTGAATGTGAATGAGGTGACATTTTTAAAAAGAATTGTAGCTTTTTCTGGCCAGAACCCACGTTGTTAGATTCAAATAGTCTTTGTCTTTTAAACTGTGGTAAAGGTCTTATATCTTTGCAACGGCAGCATCTGCACTACTTTGCCTATTCTTTTTTTCGCCAAAATCAAAGTGTTATTTGTCATTATCTGACCATATCTTGTATCTGGTAATCAGATGTGTATATGTCTTTTTATTTAACCTTAAAGACATGAGGCCTATTCTTCCGAATTCGCGCGTGAGGATTTCTTGGGAGGACTGCAGAACAAATGGCATTACAGCAGCCCGAGCTCCTGAAACGCCAAGGAAAGTTTCTTTGCTTTACTTTCAATCAGTTTTTTCATTTGTTTTTATTGACCTCAACTTAGATCAAAGTTCTCCCAAATAATTGCCATGTTGCCAGCACCTGCAATTAGGTTGCAACCTTTGCTTCAAACTTTCTGCAAAAACCCATTTCTGGGAGTCATGCAAATTTTGGAGAAAGCTCATCTGTTTCTTCTTTTTTCTTCTTTTGTTTTGGAAAAAAAAAAAGAAAAAAAAAAAAGATGATTTTCATTTGGCAGAAAAAGTAGAAAAACATGCCATACATTTACCATGAAGGCTCAGAAGAGTGCCACATATAGATTTTTAAAGATCACTTTTTTTTTATTATTTTTTTTAATGCAGTCTCGTGACTTTCAGAGTGCTGACTCACCATTTTTGCATGCTTGACATCAGCAATACCACAACTGAGAGAAAATCTTTGTGAAAGATTCCTTTCTAGTCCTCTTGAGACAAAGGGATCCTCCAGGAAAAAAAACAGAGAAACAACTGTTTCTTATTCATGATAGTTCTAAGTTAAAAACAAGCACAAAACCCCAGCTTTAAAGCAAACAATCTAAAATATCTGCCAAACCATTCCTGCTTTCTTTCTTCACCATAAAGACCCAAAAGAGGTACAAACACATTTTTTTCTTTTCTTTGGTAGGATGCTATTAAATCATACAGTGGATGAAAATGAAAATTCTAGTATAATTTAATGTTTTTCAATAAACAACTTCTTTTAATATGCCAATTCCTCCCTCTTTCTTGTCAAGCAAGAAGTCTGGCGTTAGGGGCAGACAATGACTTTTTCATTAATGATCATACGTTATTTTTAATTATACTATGTATTTTTTAGCTTCTATAAAAGAAATGGAACAATTTTATGATTTACATTCCTTCTGCTTAATTAAAAAAATGTTTTCCTTTACTAGGAATGAAGTTCTCTGAGAGAAACATGGAAATTTCACTGAAAAAAAGAATATTACAGAGCCTTTTTGCTATTAAATGAGAATATTGGCCCATGAGTTAATGCACGTTCATTGCCACACACCAGTTGATCCGTGACCTCATGCTTGTTGAAAAAAAATTACAAATTCTCCCTATCCCTAATAACACAGAAGGTAATCAGTAGTTATCATTAATATTGCTGATAGTAGTAGTAGAGATAATATAGTAATACATTATACCAACAGTAAAAATGTGATTCTCAAACTGGCTGGTTTAGCAGTCAAAACTCCTTTATCAAGCAAAACGTCCAATTAATTCCAAATATTTTTTCTGCATTAAGACTTGAGGATAAATTGCTTGTGGGTGGGATAAAAATGGTCGGTATGTGCCTGTATTAAAATAAATATTTTGGGCATAAACTCTTTCGGAGGCAAATCAGGTCAAAGGATGATTTACAAAACTGTCATTGTCATATGGCATTAATTTGATAGCTCATTTCAATTGACATCTGTGAGAAACAGTTGGACATGCTGTTTCTCTTGCATTAACCAGACTTTTTAATTTGCTGAAAGCAAACAAACAAAATTATACTGAAAAATAAAACTATACTTGCATAAAACTACACATTATCCAGCTAAATTCACATGATAACTGAGCAGAAATTGGTACTGTGCTATGAATTACCTGTGAATAGGAAACACCATCAGAATCATCATTCAGATGCTCAGCACACAGTATGAAACCTTCTCCAGCACCACAGATCACTCCTTTTTTCCATCCATTTGTTCTACAGACATGAACAGAAATAGCATTACTACTTCTAAATACTTGTAATATCTCTAATGCCTTTACTGATACAAAAGTACTATTATTTCTTCACCATTAGTCTTTCAGAACAATATTGAAATCGGAGACAGTTTAAGTATCTGGTTCCCAAAGTTGTATCTACTGAATAGCAGACTATAAAATATGTTATTTGATCTGTGCCACACCAGTCCTTTAGCTGATCACAAAACTCATGCTGGGTCTCTCTAAACATCAGTAAGCATAACACTAATTTAGGAATGCCTGAGCATCACTCCATAACTGCTCCTTAATAAAAGTATTCCATATTTGTAGTAACTCTTTATAACCCCTGACTTATCCAGAAACTCAATTTTTCTGTTAAATTGTGGTTTTTTTAGAATGATACCGTATGTTCATGCTAGTTTAGTAGAAATACATCCCAACAGAAAATATTTCTAATTTTTGTAATGTTCTTAGTTGGCAAGGTGGCATTAGGACACCACAAGCTCCAAATATATCAATACTATTTAGAGAGCACTTTTTTTAATTATTTTTTTTTTTTTCCCCCAGAGATGCACATATCCAAGACGATGCTGTGTTGTTTGATCGAGATGGGTGGGAAAAAATCCCTTACAAGCCAATGCCTAGAGCATTTCAACGCTCTTAATTGTGGCTTGAGGTTGTCTATATGAGATCTTTCCTTTTGGGACTGCTCTCCCCCAGCATCAAAATTCTATTGTAAGATCTCAAGCCGTCAGCCTTCCTTTCTTCCCAATTAAAAATAAATAAATAAATATATTTAAAGTCTTCAGCTCAGCTTGTGCTTTGCCTACATAGCACATCACTCAACTAACGTACAAAACCTCATCAAGAGGAACAATTATTTCTGCATATTTATAATTTGGTTTAAAAATGTAAAGATCATTTACAAGTTTTGTATGATTTTTGGAAAGGACTCTATACCTGAAATTGGGGTAATCCTGGAATTTAAAAAATAAATTTTGTAATATGAGTTCTTGGCTATACAGATTGTTGTTGTAGATACGGGGTGGTATAGACTGAAAGGAATGTTTGTTGACTGTTTCCTTCTGACACAGTATATGAATCCCATTCTGAGGTGGTCTGCTGGTTGCCTGCAGTGCGGGAGAAGAAACTGCTTCCCTTTTGATGTGTAATTTGGCTTCTGGTTTTTGTTTTGCTTTCCTTAAAGCACTGATGACTGACCACGACTGGAGTTGGTAGAGGATGTCAGACTGATAGGCAGTTGCTCTTACTCTACCAGAGTGCCCAGCTAGGGTGTCTTCCTCATTAAATCAAGCTTCAGATGTGAGGTTAATGAAGCTTTTGCCTTAAATAGGATTGGTACAAACCTATCATTCTTGTTTTAGTTTTTCTTGAATTATTCTTGTTTTAGTTTTCTCAGGAGGTTTGAATTCTCTCAAATAATTTGAGAATTTTGCCTCCTCTCCAACTATAAGTGAACAAGTCCAAAAGCAAAATATTTAGGAAATGAGTTCTTGTTTACAAAGATGAAAGTAAAAAAAGTTTTCTTTCTGTTCTCATAAAAACTGTCAAAGTACCACACGCAGAGAGTCTTATCTTATTATGTTTTTAAATAAAATCTGCACGGATTTCCAGAGAATATACCGTGGGCAGCTATTGCATTATGTTATCGGAGCTGCCAAACTATCAAAGTAAACTTCCAAAAGTCCTGTATTTATGATACTAAGATTCTGAGCAAGTATTGACTGAATAAGTACATTTGTAACGGTGCACAATTATATAATTATAATGACTTATAAGAGGAGTAACTCCATCACTCGGCGACTGAAAACAGCATACCACAAGCTGCTATTTTACAGCCAGGCCTGTTTATCCAGCACCTGGCAGGACAAAAGGCCTCAGTCCTGCCAAAAGATGTCCAAACTTGGACTGTCTTTCCTTGGAAAAAACAAGTCAAAGAAGAGCAAGAAAATAAAAGCGATATGAATGTGTTTTCCGTAGGAACAGATTAGCCATAAATATAGACAATTTAAAGAGAATACAACAACAGTTCAGAGAGAGAGGCCTCCTGTAGAGTCTGTCTTTCGATTACTGACACTGTATGTTGAAATACAGGCTGTCAGAAGGAGAACGGAAATACTTCAAACATGCTTTTTCTGTTTGTTTGATAGATTAGGAAAAAAAAATGGAGGCTTAGGACAAGGAGTACATAAATTTGACATCTTGGACACATTCTAAAAGCTTTTATTTCAAAACCTGACAGTAACTTGCACTAATTTAGACTTCCTGTTTCATGCAAATGTAAATACATACACAAAAATCAGGATTACAGGGGTCATAGTCCTATGGCCCAGACTCTACTGCTGCTGAATGTTCCCTTCCAGCATCTTCCCAAGAGTAACTCTGAGATAGCAAGTTATGGCCTTTTTTCTCTCAGGTAGCCCTTAGGGATAAAAATTCCAACAACCAGAAAAAGATGTTACACTACTGTTGCTCAAAGCACTTGTAATGGGTTTCCTACTGCTACATTTTTTTGGTGGTGCGATGTGTCTACAAAAGCCACTGTACAAATATACAGCCCATCATGACTTCTTTTCCCCACAGAAGGTTCCACGGGAAGGTTGCTTCCCATTTGACACACTTGATTTTACACTCATTTCTCTTTTTATATTTAAAGTCGTGAATATAAACCATTGGAACTAGGAAGAGTTGAAAACACTAGTGGTATTTCGTCTGGAGTTTTGTTTTGGTTTTGTTGATTTTCTTAGCACAAATGTAGTGATTAACAATAATGTTTTATGACCTGCCTTGGTGAGACTCTCGAGTAAGTGTATCTATTTGGTGGCTATTTTGAAAGAAACCTGACTGAATGCTTTAACAGACTCTTAAGAACTTTTTAAAACTGCTTAAGATTTTTATCTGAGAAGACTTGATTTGGTCAGGCCTTCATGTCATAAGGCCACCAACTTGTATAAAATAAACTACATATACAGCTGCTTTTTTTCTGTTTAGCTAAGGTGGCAAACAGCCATATGAAGAACGGTGTCTGCAAGGCTCTGGCAGACAGTACTTCATGTAACTTTCATGACTGCATTTACTTTTAATTGATCCTGCAGTACTATGCCCCTTACGGAGTGTTTTAAATCAATGTCAACCATAAAGGGGTATTAAACTGTACAAGATCCGTTTTTGGTTGCAGTTAAAGATAACTTATTTACGAGGACATGAATAAAACTCTTAAGTGTGCGAATGTAAATATGGCCCAAACTTTCAGAACTCTTTTCCATTATTTCATAGGCGGGGAAACATCAGGCATCAAAGCATGGATTTTTTCCATTTTCCATCATGAAAGATTCAACAGGGCCCTTTGAATGTTTTCCCTCCCCTTATGTTTTTCCCTATCCCTTTATCAGCTGGATACGACATCGATTTTCTCATTACAAACAGAACTTCCAAAGCAAGTAGAACAGAGGCTCCTCCTAAATTTGCAGTGCTCTGGTATTCACCCAGCACTTTCATATTACCAAAACGTGCACTCTGCTAGATAAGACACACATGATTCTCACCAGAACGAGCAGGTCTTCTCAGCCCCAGTATAGACATTACCAGTAGCTTCTGAACGCTGACTTATCCACGAATGCTTTTAATCCACTTGCACCATACAGTAAGAACAACAACTTAGGGAGTGACTATGGATCACTCCATCAATCAGATCCATTTATTTTGGATAAAAACAGATTTCACAGACTGAAGTAGCTCCGAGGTATCACTCTAAACAAGAGGTTTGCTCTTAATATAGAGCCGAGGAAAGGAATGGTCCAAAATCCTGCCTAACTCTGCTATAGTTGCTGTATTTGCAATAGTTATATGAAATTTATTTCTCAATAACCCATCAAGGGAGGAGAACATATAGAGGAATTAGTGAAGTCGTGCTATACAGTTTCTGGAAACTTAAGAATCTCATACTGCTGAAGTATTGCTGACATAGAACTGATGAATGCGTAGTGATGAAGGGCAGAATAAGAACGCTATTCTGTCTTTATATGTTATATTTTTCCTTTCAGAAAATTAGGAGAGAGTGAGTCAGTATGGGAGACATCTGAAATCTCATCAAAATCAATATGAAAGAAATTAAAGATGGTGAATTAACTCTAAAGACTATTAGAGCTCATGAGTTAGAAATCAAAGATCACATTGAAACAGAAATTGAAAGAAAATTAGAGATACACAAAGATAGCTCATTATCTTGATTTTTCCCTTTTGTGAATCAGATTTTACACTTTAAGGAGTTCTGGCGGGTTTTTTTCCCTGATCAGAGCATAAGTTTTATAACTCACCCAGAGCCAGAATTTTTATTGTGGAGAAATCTTCAGTTACACACATTAAATATATGGCATATTATTCCACTGGCATGAAGGAAGTTTTCCTCTAATAATGTAGCAGCAAATAAAGTCCAGAATTAATCAATTCCTCAAACCTGAGTTTACCATGAATCTTATGGAAGATGCTGAACTGCACCTGCTCAGAATTCAAAGTTAATTATAATGTCTTTCAAACTTCCATCCTGTATTTAACAGCATAGCTTCATGTGCTTGGAGGTTTTTCTACAACTGGTCTTTAAAGGGTAAATTCCACTGAATAGGCAACCTGTGAAGGAAAGTTAATATAACCACAGTACATGTCTGGCCCGGCAAGGGATGATGCACAGGGGGCCTGCTGTGCTTACAGCAGCAAGAGAGCCAACAAATCCTACTGTGTTCGCAAAAATAACTAGCTTATTTTTGAGCCAGAGCTGGTTCTTTTATATCCCGACTTAAAATACAACACATCTTTATAACAGTTTGTTTGTCTTTTTTTTTCCCCTCTTTTTTTTTTTTTTCCTGAAAAATAACATTAAAAGTTTTTGTAAACTATGCAGAAGAATGATACCAGGTTTGGCCTCAATCCAGCAAAGCACATGTTTAACCTTCTGCATGTCACTAGTTCTGAAATCAATGGGACTGCTTGCAGCCTCAGAGTAAATCATGTGCTTCAGTGCTCTACCACAATAGGACCTTTACAATTGTTTTTCTTCTGCACAGATAATTCTAGGAACTCTCACAGAGCCTCAATGACTTTCACATACGATGAAGAATCTCTAGTATAGGTAGGATGAAACCTTGCTAAACACCTCTTTTTACAGCTTTATAGCCTTGTGTCCTGTTTCTTTGTCAACCTGATACCAGAATTTAAAACCTAATGGAGAGACAGATGAGTTAGAAGCAAAGGGAGTTAAATACACACATATAAAATAAGGAGGCCCTTCCTGGCAAACAAAGAATGGAGGGCAGACATATATAATAAAATAACTGCAGATATATAAACTAATTGTGCAACAAATAAGGGTTTTTTTTTAGCTCTGATGCTGAAAAAGGGTTGGGTTGGGTTGGTTTTTTTTTCGCCCAATGGGAAAAAGAGAGACTATTTGGGGAATTCCACTTATGAAAATTGCATTAAACACTCCTTTTGCCTTGCAAGCCATAAGCATGCACGTTAGAAGGAGGGTACTGCTGAAAGCTTGGAGCAAGGTGTGCCTAACTGTTTGCATGAGGACTGCTAAATAATATTTTGACTTGAAATACTGCAAGAGCCCTGAATTAGAGTAAACACCTTTGGAACACCGGGAGCTATACTACTAAGGTTGATAGATTTACAAAATAATTATACCTACTCGCTCTAGGGACAGTATTATTGAAATTTGGATAGACTCAACGTAAAAAGCACAAACTTGTAAGGAACTTTTGAACAAGATGCAAATTAAGTTGACTTTTTTTTTGGTAAATATACTTTGTGAGTTGCTCAGGCACCATGTAATAAATGGTATCCTTTTAGTAAGAAAAATTAGCCCTGGTCTTCTGAACACCAATGCATCTCTTTTTTTTTTTTTTTTTTTTTTTTTTTTTTTTTTGTGCAATAAGAAGGTAAAGATTCAGCTCACCTACTTGTTGCTGCCTAAAGAAACTTCCCTCAAACAGCCAGAGTTTCTGATGAACTCTATTATGTGCATTTTAGGTGAGAAACTATTGCCTTCACCTTGGATGAAAACCAACCACTCTCACCTTTACCTAAGGAGCCTAAAGTGATTTATTAAATAATGCTTGTGCTCTCAGCCTGAAAAATTTAAAAAAAAAAAAAAAAAAAAGGGAAAACACCACCTACACACACTTAGACATACAGCAAGATTTCACAGAGCTTTGCAATACAGAAGTGTGAAAACGTTTCTGCTGAGCATTAGCTGAATTTATACCTAGATCTTATTTTTCAGTCGCACCTGCATCCACACATTAGTTCCTCCATAGCTCCTCTCAAGCTGTGCTTAATACTTGCCTCAGGTGAAAACCCTGACTCCTCCTTACCTACAGAGTCATTGCACAGGTGAAAAATGGCAAGTCTTTAACGACGCTGAGCTTAATTAATTTACCTGAATCTGGTGGGCAGGGCTGCTGCTTCTTTAGCTTGGTGGAAAATACCCCCTGTCCTTGCATCTGCAGCTGGGAAACATGCTGCTTTGCTGCCAGCGTAGAGGAAATACTCATGACTAGAATATTGCCTGGGTATGCTGATGAAAATAAAACCAGTGTTCTGGGTATTCTGCCTTGCTGATGTTTGATTTGTCAGCTTGGCTCTGCATCCTTTCTCGGGCAGCAGCACTGGAGATTCATACACACTAACTGCTCTGTCCACACAGCTTTTTTTAAAAGAGAGAGATGCTTTGAATTCATCACGAGAGGTTAAAAAACCCACCCCTAATTCCTAGCACCCACACCTATCTCTGAGCTCCGTGATGTATTTCAGCCCCGCTCATCTGACATGCGGTAAAATATCAGCATCTTACAGTATACCAGATACTAATTACAAAAAGAAATGTGTTAGATGTCAGACCTCAAGAAAGCAAACTTAACATTCTGACAGCAGCTGGAGAGTGATAGCCACAATCAAGCATTGTCCCTGCTTAGATCTCTGCCAAACAACCTCCCTTACTCCCAGCTAATTCTCCATCAGAGACGGTCTTTCTTTACGATTCCATAGAAACATGTTGTCAGTTCCCACCTGCTGGCATTGCTAGAAATAAAACCGCAGTTGATCGGATGTGATAGGTCAGCAGAATAGTGCATGGAACTCTTGTTTGTGCTTCCAAGCTGTGTTACAGAGGATTCACCAAGGTTTATTAACCCTTTCTCAAATCACGGCGCACCTTCCGCTTTGATCAAGCAGTAAGGTTTCAAGGCTGAAAACATCCTCTTCGGAATTTCAAAGGAAGCAAAATTTGGGCTCGCTGCCAGGTTAAAAGTTCGATATCATTTGAAAAACAAAATATATTAGAGAAGAAAGGAAATGCAGATGTCAGCCTACTGACACAGAGTAATCCATTTGCTCAGTGCTTGTATTTTCCTACCAATTTTGTATTTTTCAAAAAGGACAATAAAAGAATTGTGCTCACTGCTAATTAATGACAAGCTGGTAAAAGCATCTATCCATTGTTCCATTTATTTCTTCATTTCCAGCAGTTAACAGCCCTGTTCTGAAATGAATCAATGTCGTTTACACAATGCTGTCACCCCTATTGTTTCTTTATCATCCTTGCATTTTCATAAATCGGAGGTGTTAATCCCTTAATGGCTTCTCTCAGAGCTCTAAAATGTATGCAGAATGTTAATCCATCCCCTAAACAATTCACATTTACACAGGCACCCTCTTAAATATGTTTACTATTAAAATGAATCCTTTGTTTGGATCTAACCCTATCTGTTTGTTTTCTAAACACTGAATCATAGCAGGTATGCAGAGTCTAATTTTAACTAGTGACTATCAAGTACCCTGTCCTTGTAGAGATGCAGTTATTTGTCTCCAGAGTTGAAAGACTTTTTTTTTTTAATTATTTTTCTTTTAAGCAAGGAATTATATTATGTACATATGAAACTGAGCACATGCCTGCCAGGTTTTGAAGGAAAAATTAAGGGCTTGATGCAAAGATTACTAATATTAGGAAAAGACATCCACTGCTGTTAGCACTCTTGGGTATGGGCCTGAGTAAGCAGTGTTAGATACTCTCTCAGAGACTGCAAAGGAAAACAGTGACATTTACGTATAACACTTTAAAAGTAGAAAGATTTAATACCTTGGTATTCAGAAGTACAGTAGTTAAATAGTAGTAGTTAAATCTTTGCAGGATTGGGATTGTTCCTGGGACAGACTGCACCTTACCAGCTACGCAATCTGCCCAAGCACCCAGACAACTGATCCCTTTGCAGTTAGCATCAGCAGAAATGTTCTTGCTTTCTAATACTTTTTACAAGTTTTTAAAAGTAAATTCTATGCAGCTTAATGGTCTCAGTTCTCTTCAATCATACTGATATTTTTCCATTCAGTTTTGAAAAGGTCACTAGTAATGCTAATATTTCACATGCACTTTCCTAAGCCTGGTTCAAGGTAGTGTGAATCACTGAGGTTCATTTCATCGTTATTATATGCCTTTGGGCCAGCACCAAAATGAACTGCATGGAAACAACTTTCTAGGAATTATATGCTGACAAGTATGGGATAATTTCCTGAATCAAAATGCAACTCTTTTAAAGCAAAAATTCAAACACATTCTGATCTAAGGAAGGTACGGCTTGATGAGATATTATGCCAGCATTAGGATCAAGATGAAAATGAAAAATCCCAAAGCCTTAAAACTGTCTGACAGATAGACAGATAAGCATTTCAACAACTTAGGGGGGGAAAAAAGGCATTTGTGGTAATAGAAGCAGCAGTATGAATAAAAAAATAAAAACATCAATACTTTAAACATCATTTATATCTTTCTGTTTAATTCACTTTTGTTTCAAGTTGCAGAATCTGTCTTGCTTAGAAGTGACGCTGAAGTTCTCCAACAATGTGTAATTGTGTGATCTCTGCTGCTTCAAGGATGGATCCTTGGAGTAGTGACACAGAGAGAGAGAAGATCAAGGCTTGGCAGTGACCATAACATGCTGCTACACAGCAGGCAAACATTGGAGTTGAGCAGCTGCACCAAGGCGGGTTGTGCTGCCTTTTTCCTTTCTGCTCTTGTTTTGACTTGTGTTAATCACGCATTGTTCTAGGTGGGAGAGCTGAATTAAAGGACAGGGTGATCGCACGGAGCTCCCATTCAAGCAGAGGAAGCAGGTCACTTCAAATTCCACTGCACAAGGAGGTGATCATCAGGAATTAGAAGCGTACCTGGAGAGGTGTAGGCACAACAGCTTTATTTTAACTAAGGCTAAATGAAAGTACTTTGTGGGCTTCCCAAAAGTTCAACACCTGCCAGTCTCTGGAATTCTCCTTTTGCCATGAGCTTACAGCACCGATTTTCAGGGGTGGAATTGTAACACAACGGGAGGATGAAAAGAGATAAATGGGAACGAATGAAAAAAAAAATCACCTTGAACATTTGTTGTGTGTTGTTTTGCAGTAATCTTCAGCATGTTCATGACACACTGCTGAAATTAGATTGCTATTTCAGAAATTCTTTAAGCACGCAGAGAAGTATGACTCTGTAGAACTTTCAGCCTTATCACATATGCTGGGATGTTTCCCAGCAAGGGATATCACTAAGAATCACTCACTTGGCTGTATTTAGGTGTATTTCCTATCAAATGAAAAATAGCAGGTTTCTCAAACTCCACAAAAATGACCATTGTTGTAAAATTTCAGGTCAAAACCTTGTTTGGTGTGGAGGTTTTCAAGAAACTTTGCATGTGAATCCAAAAGGGTCACATACCATAGTCCACAGAGTTCTTGAGGCTTTGCCAGGCATTCTTCATTATTCATCAGCTTTCCCTAAACTCTGTGGGATCTTGGAATAGTAGCATATGCTGGTCTTTCTAGGTAGGTTTGAGGGGAGGATAGTTTAGTCCATAAATTACTGAATTATGTGAGCACCTGAGTTAAATTAGTGGTTACACCTTTCATGGAAGCTTTTGGACCACTTCTTCTGCACCCTACTGACCTCCCTCAGGCTATTTGACCTAGATACTAAGAAATGCCTCTTTGGTGTGTACTGGAGTGCGCCTTTCCTTGACAGAACAACACAGATTGAAGAATAAAGGGTTGGTATCATATCTAAGTCTGGGTTAATTTCCCTTGATGTGATGATATCAAAGTATATCACTGGGACATTCAGTAAGATGCGATTTGAAAACAGCTCAGCAGTCCTCCAAAGACCGATAATGCAATTGTTCCAGGGATGAAAGGGTTGCAGATAAACTGGAAGTGTCACTGTCCAACTACAGGTAGAAATGACATAGTTAGTTGGGAATAAACATGTTCTCTACCTGTGGCATAATGCAATTTTTGAGCCTTTCAGGTTCCCTCTGTTTGCGATACACTGTCCTGGGCCGGATCACTGTCCTTCCTGGTGTATATGAGGAGCAGATATTTTTGATCAAAGCAAATACTGACATGTTCTATGTGAATTACTAAAAAGGGAGGAAAACAGACAGAGCTGGAGCTGGTTTCTACTCATTTCAATGTCAATACTTTCAGTTTATAGAGATGGATAACATAGCTTTATCTGTGTTCCTCTTTATTCCGTTGAGCATAACTATCAAACATGACCTAAAAAAAATCAGGATTTCCTATGACTTGACTTTAAATATGATGAAATTCTCTCCACAACAAAGCAAATAGCAGCATTTAGTGGCTCTCTTCACTGTTCTAAGTCACGGACAGGAGGTGAAATAACTGAACATACAATGCCATTTGCCAGAAGAACCTCAAGTATTAAACAATTTGTATTTTTTTCAAAGGTATCACCTGAAAAAATTATCCTTGAATAAGCTTGAAATGTGAGGTCTGGCAAAGTATTCCAAGTCTGGATTTTTTAAACCTAATTCTGTTGCAAATGCAACTACTCCGATTGTTTTGATTTAATCAAAACTGGCTGTTAAATCTCTAATTCTAACGTCTTTTCAATCTTTGCTCAAAGTGACACATACGTACTCTGTGACTGCGCATTGAGAAGTTAACAACTTGTTATTTGGCCTATCAGATGTTGAATATTCAGCCCCTTGTTGGAATTGTTCAAAATGTAAAACTACTTCTGCCTTTATCACTACTGTCTCTCAATTCATTCTTAGAGATCACAGTTTTTCCAGAAATCAATTAAGAAAAACAGAGAGATGTTGTATTTTTAACTTCTGAGGCTGAAGGTTTCCAGACTCTCTTTGTAGTTGAAGGAGGAGAAGAATTAGGAGGAGGAAGAATAAAGTATATATTTCATCTTCTAGTGATAACCTAATGCAGAAACACAACTATTTTTAAAGGCTTAGTCAACAACTTAATACAGAACTGAAATAGTCCACATTATTTTAAGATAACTAGAGGAGCTACCAAACAATTTTTTATACGATCCCATTATATTCTTTGAAGATTGGAAAATTAATTGAATCCCACGTATATTAGTTGTTTCTTTTTTGTTGCTATTTTTTAACAGTTCGTGATGTCTGTAGGCCTCAGCAGAACGAGAGGAAATAATTTTAGCTGGTGAACACCGTTCAACTCAATGAGAAAAAATAACCTGTTTATACAACAAGCCAATTAAGGCTTATATTTAAAAGAGTCTTCAAGAACTCAACATTAAAATTTCATAATAAACATTAAGATTTTCAAGTAAGGCTATCAAATACAAAATCAGACCACTGCAATTAGGGCCATCCTAATAGGTTTTCAGAAATAATTGCCAAACCTCACATATGTCACATCTAGCCATCTATGTGCATACTTAGCGGCCAGAGTGAATTGGGACTCTGTCAGCTGATTATTTCTGTAATCAAACGCCCTTTCGATTAAACGAAGCATCGCTTGAATATCACTGAATGGAATTAAACAGAGAGTATTTATTAAATTGTTTCTAGCCACCATCACTGTTGGGAACATTTCAAATAATTCTTATTCATATTTGTATTTCTTTTTGTTTATCACTGAGAGCAGCTGTCACGCGTGTCCTTTGCGTAATGAAAAATACTTGTGCTCTTTGCTTAACAGATTCTTAACCTCTCACTGACAAATTACCTACAGGATTTCGCCACGGTTTGCTCAGGATAAATTTTGCATCCTAGCAAGGGAACTGGAAAAAAATATTCTTAGCCAAATGATGCAGAATTTTATATGCCTGATGGAAATTTCAACTGAAATCAGCGGAGACTCCTAGGGACCTTGGTAGGCTTTGGGTGAAGCTCTGGGCGTGCAGTAACCTTGAGCAACACATTATTTTTGGGATCTCATCCCACCTACCCAATAGGCCTATTTGCTCCATCAATGTTATCTCTTTCTGGCCTGGGTTGGTCTATGGCTTCAATGAAAGGATCATTTCTACTCTTATTTAGCTTTGATTAACATCATTAACCTATCATACACTGAAGCGACTTGCAGAGCAAATTGGTAAGCCAATTTCAGCAAGCAACAAAAAGCAAAGAACAGCTTGGATTGTCAGATAAACATACCCAGAGGTGCAGTTAGGATGCTGAAATTATTAGGTGAATGATAGGAAGCCAAAAAATCAGTGAGCCACTTGAGCAGAGAGTATAAACATAAATATCCAAAAGCATGCTGCAGTGCATGCGTATTTTATGTTGATGTGCTAATATATTATCAGCTAAGGGTTTATTTAAACCATTTTTGTATTCCCTGCAATTCATTTATCTGCATAAAGAAGAGCCACTAACAGGACAGTGCCTTACGAACAAGCAATCGTGTATGTTTTCCACCGCTGTTTATAATTCTTCATGCTCATATCTATAATTCATGAGCAAACTGGCTCATGAATGTTTCCATAAAGGTTGAACAAAGTATGGTGCTGTTAACACTCGCACTGTCATGCACAGAATCGAAATGTGCCCACTCTCATTCTATTCATCACAACTCAAAGACATTTTGGCAATGATATTATCCAAATATTATTAAAACTTTGAACCCTGTCCCCATAAATTATAGCAAAATGGCTTCAGAGCCATTAGGCAAGGAGGATGTATGGGCTCCAGTTGCTTTGGAGTAATTATGTGCTTAAAAGGAAGCGTGGCTAAGCATTCTACCAGTAAAAAGAGAAAAGCTATGATCATTTGTTACTGCTTCAGTGCTGTACACAGTATTGCTCACACAGGTCAAGCCAACCTTACAGCAGGACAATTATCTGCCTAGAGAGACCAAACATCTGTTATTAAGTACGCCGAGGCACCACTGCAGCATGCTAGAAATCTTGTCCACTTCATTGGCTTGGCTTACGGTAACGTACTTCAAACACTTGGCTAACTCTGCACAACATCCCCCCTTTCTTATTGTTACTGCAACAGTTCAGCTTTGAAATATGCAGTACCTTCACTCCCCCATTACTTCCTTTAATATGTGCACAGCTGTTAAAGATGATGGTGTAACTTTAGATGAGTCGCTCCTCTTCTCTTTTCCCTCTCTCTCCCTCTCTCCTTTCTTCGAAATGTGTTTTGAGACGTTCTTGTACATTTATAAGTTACCCTCTGAGAGTCACTGTGGAGATCAGGAGTGGTGCAAAAGCGCAGGGATGTGCAGTTTTTATATTATAAAACAAAAGTTGCTTGATTTCAAGCATTCCCTAAGCTGGCCAAAGAGGCGAAGGATGCCTTTTCACACAATAGTTACAAAATAGGCGTTTAAAACAAATAACAGCAGTGGAACAGATATTGCTCTTCTTTCTTTTTTAAAATTAACTTCACCGTAGAAAGTTGATGAAAGAAAAAGAACCAAGAAAGGAGAGATGGCTTGATTAGTAACTAAGGAGATGGCTATGTGGATATGTGACTGTAACTGAGACACCAAGAGCAGATGCAGCCAAAATCTATTCCGAGTGGATATTGTAAATCCATTCTGGGGTTTATTGATCCAAGGCTGATTGTTCCTCTGTGGTGAAAAAAAATTACTTAACAAAGCCTGCACTCCCTGACAAACGGGTAGAATGATCCTCTCCTGCCAGACTGATTATTCACCTGAAGTGAGGAGATTGTGAACTGTACACAATTTGCTCCACTTTTTAATAGCTCTGATGTTAATAGACAACAGTTTTTCCCCCTCTGATAGAAATTGCAGATGTAACTGACACATTTACTTTCATAGGGCATAGCAAGAACTCTAAAAAAGAGTAATGAATGGGTGGCAGAGATGTCAGGGTTAGAAATTAGATCTATCTTATCTGTCTTGGGTTTTTCTAAGGCGTCTATCACAGTGCAATAATCAAACCTCTGGAGGAGATGTTATGTGGGAGAGCTATAGAAATTAAAGATCCCAAGAATTTTTTTTTCTACAAGCTTTGATGAAAAATGTGCAACTTCTGTATTTGCTTCATACACACTGGACTGTCGTAAGAGGAGCTGATACAACTGGCAGATTTATGCCACCCTGAGATCCTATCAGCACACACTTCTCTTTAAAGAAACCCAGATTTCCTTATCTTAAAAGCAAATGAGAATACTACTCTGGGATGAAAAACACAGGTCTATGGTGCTGTATGTGTAGATAGAAAGTCAAAGAAAAAAAAAAAAGATGAACAGGATCAGGATCCCAAGAGGAAAAAAACAATCCTATGTTAAAGATTACATTATTGTGTAATCACCAGAGTATTTTGCCCCTTAGCAGAAAAAATCAGGCTTCAGAGGAAAAGTCGTACCCCATCGCTATGATGTGTAGCTCATTTCAGCCTTTGCCATCGAGGTTACACTCTCTTTTCAGTACGTGTGCTTGTGAGTAAAAACCCAGTTAGGCAGAGAGTTTGAACATGGATCCGTGAAGAGGAGTGTGCCTTATGTCTGAACTTCATATTCACCCATGCCCACCCTCAAAGGAATTAGAGAACCAATTCAAAACATACTTACAAAGGAAAGATTTTAGTTAGCTTTTTTTAATGTCAAATGTGTTCGTCCTAAAGCCAAGCTCACAAACTCCTCAGATACAATCCTCCTCTCATAGTTATGGCAGATAGTGTAACGGGTACATTTGTCAAGCAACAGACAAATAATTTAACACCTAATTCAAGAAGAGGTATCTGGGGCGAGTCTGAGAATGGCTGCATCCACTGAGAAATCTGTTTCATTGTTCTAAGATGACACTCCTGCAAAGAACTGTGATTGAATCGCCATTGACTCTTGTAAGTGATAAGCCTTATAACATTTTCAGCACACTTATGGCTATGGTCTGAGCAGTAAAAAAGGAAACTGATCATTTCCAATAGGCCCTTCCAGAGGGTAAGTTTCAAAAAAGTTCATAAAACCTTTCTAGAATTTCTTGGGTAAATAAATATATTGCACAAAGTCTCCAGAACCAGGATCATTTAGCAAAACATTCAATGTAACTGGGACATACTTTGCTAGTATTTGGGAATCATGAAAGCTATCAACTGAAAAGAAACCTGTAACATTCAAGGGTACTCTGCTTCAGTAAAAATAATTTTAATCATGCAAAGGGAAGAGAGGAACTCACCTGCTGCTGTTGAAAGAAGACTATTCTCCACCACGAAGAAATGACCATAACCCAGCGCAGTCTCCAACCCAGCAGTCCCAGCTGCAGCATGTCACAAGCCAAAGGCCAAAGTTCTGGGTGAGAAAGAGAGATAGCAGGACATCACAAAAAGCCAGAATGACTTCAGAAATGACTCAGAAGCTGCATTGGATTGATGATATCTACAGTTCAGAAGCAACTTCAAGTGTACAGCCCAGGCGGAACAAAATGACACCTCTATGGATCATAGAGATGTAATTTGAATAGAGGAAATACAGTAACTGGAATGAGATTCCTCTGGGTAGAAAAATGATCCTAATCATACACAGAAGTGCTCCAGCTGGTCTTATTACACCGTGCGATCACTAGCAAGATATTAGCAGGGTTTTCCTGCCCAAAGTACTGATACTCAGCTAATTATTACAGGCCCAATTTTTTAAATGCAGGTTATACCAGGTATTGTTACCTCACTAGCAACAGGTACTTTGGAAATGTACATATAAATTCAAACTATAGAAATCTGTAACAGGATTATAATTTATATTATAGTCGGTATTTTGAAAGTCAAGTAAACAAGATGCATTTTTAAAGAAATTCTGTAAGGTTTAGAAGTATTTTCTATGGAACATTTATCTGATTTTCCTTTGAATCACTTGGTTTCATCCTTCCTTCTGAGGTCCTCAGGATAAGAAGTAACCATGATGGGACATAAAATGACATTTTAAAAAGCGGAACTCCACAGAAATCAATGTAAGTTTTATTTAAAAACTGCAGCAACCTCTGGTTATGATAGAATTAGTTTTTTGCCTCAAATAACTATAATTTAAAATGTGCTCATGATAAACCAGGTGTTTCTTCTCAAAATGAGGCTGTGGCTTTACTGTTAAGACTCTTCCAAAAGAATGTCTGTGTATATATATATACCATATATATTTATCTCTTTACAAAATGGATGTTTACACAGTACAGATGCATAAACTAAAGATGCAGCCTGCTCAGCTTTATGGAATATATCAAACAAAGCTCAGAAACTCAGCATTTTCTAATTCATTTAAACACCATTAACAGCAAAGCAAGACAATTCGAACTATTCTGTAAAATAATACTGTTTGTCAATATGTTTACAACAAAACAGGGCTGCATCATTTCTTGTGTCAGCGTAAGAGAAATGATGATAGATGAGCTGGAGGCTGGGACAGGAGAAAAAAACAGCAGAGGAGAAACCAACGTTATTTTACAAACTCCCAACATTTTCTGGAAGGGATGAAGAAATCAGTCAATAGTTTGGAATCTCAGCTTCTTTCATGAGTGAAATCAGACTGACTGCACTTACCTTACAGGTAATTTTGAACATTATCCTGTGGGCTGATGGGTGGGCACAAATATTTACACCTAATGATGCCTCACCTATTGATTGCAAGCATAACACTTAAGAGTGCAGGCAAGTCAGCGAGACCACTGGATAAAAGAAACTCTGTAAATGCAAAGGTGTATTAAAAAACAAACAAACAACAAACGAATTCCCCCAAAAGGTCAAGAAAATATCAGAAATATCCATCCCTGAGTGAGGGATAAGGCACACAACGCATGGGAATTAATTAGTGCAGTCTTGCAACTTTTTATATTTGACTATTGTCAACTATGGCTCCGCTTCCTAGAGCAGACAGCAGCACAGCCACTTGCACAGCTTCCCACTGTCTGGTGTCTCAACACTATTTGTGTACGCACACTTACAGAAAAAGAGAAGTATTTATAAAATATATGATGGTAATACCTAATGGCCATTTAAGTTGTTTATGAAGTGATGAAAAAACAGAATCTGTTGAAATTTTCCCAGTATTGTCTCAATTCAGATTACAGAGGAATAGTTCAGCAGAAGGAAAGAACAGATATTCTCTGATACATGAACCTCTGACTCATGACTTCATGAATAGAAGTGGTGTGGAAAAGGCTAATCTTTAGAGAGGGCAAACATTCCCCATTAAGGAAAGAGATTAGCACGTTAAAGCTACCACATTTAATGGTAACAAGCTGTTACTTCTGTAAGTGTAAAGGGGAGAATCACAGGAGTGTGCACATCTGACAGGGAAGACTACTGGTGTGGTGGCAAAATTATTAATATTTTAGATTGAGAGGTCTGGCTGAGAAGTAATCTTTACAAGAAGAACATCCCTTCCAGCTAAAAGCTACTAGTCTGTGATTGCTACCAACTTCTGACTTCTGAGTCTGGATAATGCTGACTGTGCTGCTTCTGTAGGTTCCACCAAACACTGTCGCTCCATACTGTCACAGAATCATAGAATGATTAGAGTTGGAAGGGACCTTCAAGATCATGGAGTTCCACCCCTCCTGCCATGGGCAGGGACACCTCCCACCACACCAGGTTGCTCCAAGCCCCATCCAGCCTGGCCTTGAACGCCTCCAGGGACGGGGCAGCCACAGCTTCTCTGGGCAATCTCTTCCAGAGCCTCACCATCCCCACACCAAAGAAGTTCTTCCTAAGATCTCATCTAAATCTCCCCTCTTCCAATTTAAAACCATTACCCCTATTCCTATTGCTACACTCCCTGACCAAGTGTCCCTCTCCAGCTCTCCTGGAGCTCCCTTCAGATCCTGGAAGGCTGCTCCAAGGTCTCCCCAGAGCTTTCTCTTCTCCAGGCTGAACAGCCCCAGCTCTCTCAGCATGTCCTCACAGCAGAGGTGCTCCAGCCCTCTGAGCATCTCCGTGGTCCTCCACTGTTATTTACTATTTGATTCCTTAGTGCTGTGGCACTTAGAAAGCTGCTTAAGGAGTCCATTCCTTCCAGCCTTGTTACCATAGAAATGATGGGTTTTCTTTACCTCTTTCCTTCTTTTCTGAAATAGTCCACAGGTGGGGCCTGTGCAGTCCCTTGGCAGAGGAGAGGGCAGCAGCGGAGGAGATGCCATCCGTGCGTCCCCTCGCTCTGCTCAGACTTAACAAAGCTTCTGTCTCACCTGTCCTAAATTGTACTCACGCTATCACGCCCTTGCAGTCCCCAGATTCTCTCACATGGAACATAGAGGTCTGACACAAGTGATGGCTTGGATAGCCAATGTCTCTGTGGAGATGCATAAATTGCAAGGATGAAAGCAGAAGGAGGCAAACTAGTGCAGCAATCTTCCAGTCCTTGTGGCCTACATTGTCATGCATTCTTTTTATTGGCACTCAAAATTTCTGAATTTGTCTGTGTTGACAGAGGTACTTGATATCTCCTCTTTCCTCCTGAAACAAGAATTGACAAGGTAACACTCTTGGGCTAAACAGGCCTTAATACTCACTACTGAATTTAGTACCTCATTTGCTATCGACTTCATTGTGAACAATTAAATAGTACAGTTTCATCCTCACTACCGTGTTCCAAATGCTCTACCTCTGATCACAGGGGTTTTCCACCGACCACGACAACTGTGACATTATTTCAGGAGTCAGTTTCGAAGCGTGTTCAATTACTGGCTCATTACCAGGGTAATGAAAAAATACATCAGAATGGAGAACGTTTTTACAGCATAACTGTTTTATAACAGTAAGACATGATGAAGATTACTACTTTCTAAGGGAAAAAAATTCTTAACTCTACAAACACCACCACATTATTTGGGTCCATACACACATATCATGAAATTATGCCTATCCACTTATATTTTATGCTCCATAATAGCTTTTTTCCCCATGTTCTTGTGGAAAAAAAACTACAGCATATGCGGTCACGTTATATTTTTTTTACAGTGATCGAAGGTTTTTCCAAGGAATGCTATATTCCTTGTAAAGTGAAAAAAAAAAAGAACCTGGAACATGACAGAAATGGCTGATAGCATTTCAGGATACAGCTTACAGTTTATACAGCAACAGTTCATTGAAGAACCTCCTTCTCCTGACTGCTTTGCCCAAAACCAACTTCAGCATTCTTTCTGTGCTCCCAAACTTATTTGACAGGCTAGTGGAACTTGCCTTATTCCATCCCTTATCATTTTTTTTAACTCCATTTCCGTATTTCATTTAAATACTGATTGCTCAAGAGATACATGCTACTGAAATAGATTTCAAGCAAAGTTTTCCTTATCTGAACAAGCCTCCAGGAAGAGAAGAGAAACCCAACAAAAAAAAAGCAGGTTAAAAAGGAGAAGCGTGGGAATGAGCTTGTCAAAGAGGGTTTTTGATCTGTCTCACAAAATATTTGACTATGTGAGGAGACAGGTACAAGTAGATGAAATTTTCCCTATAAGAAAACTCCTCCACAGTCTAGTTTCAAAACAAAGAAGTACACACATTAATGTCAACCATTCTGTGCCATCTGATTAATTTTTGTAATCTTGTTGTAGGTTTCCTCTTCAATTGTCAGTTGCAGCTCCTTAAGAAATCTGCATGCAGCTGCATTTTTAAGCACTTGCTCTACTCAAATGAACTAATCTCTTATATTGTATTTGTCAAAAAAAAACCCACCCCACTTTTCAATATTCTTTTCCCCATACAGGCATAATTTCTGGTAAAGCACATTTTCTCAAGATCTTCCCTTACAGAGAAGACAAATGTAAAACTGGGGGCATTCTGGACTCTCTTTTGCTTCCTTGACAACAGTCATAGAATCACAGAATGGTTACAGTTGGAAGGCACCTTCATCATCGAGTCCCAACCCCGCTGCCCTGGGCAGGGACACCTCCCACCACACCAGGTTGCTCCAAGCCCCATCCAGCCTGGCCTTGAACCCCCCAGGGATGGGGCAGCCACAGCTTCTCTGGGCAACCTGTTCCAGTGCCTCACCACCCCCACACCAATGAAGTTCTTCCTAAGATCTCACCTAAATCTCCCCTCTTCCAGTTTAAAACCATTACCCCTTGTCCTGTCACTCCACTCCCTGACTAAGAGTCCCTCTCCAGCTCCCTTCAGATCCTGGAAGTCAGTCTAGCCTGCGTTTCTAAAGCACTTCTTTATGGAGGTGGACAGTAAAAACACCCTTCAATCTGAATAAAGAAAAATGACTTCCTGCAGATACTATTGTAATTCCAAACAGGTGAGAAGAACGGATACTTTTACTAATTTATTTTGAAGCTTTCTTATGCTGATACCACAAAGTTACTGCTTCCTGAGGGCAGCTGCTGCATCCTGCTCACAACGAATATCCAGTTTCAGACCTAAAGATATAACCTAAGTGCCCCGCTATGAGTGTGAGGAAAGAAAATACTGTAGGCATCAAGTCCATTTCAAAGTTTCCATGACAAATTTGAAGATTCTGGGTTGTTTTTTTCCTGTGGTAGCTACTTTCTCTCACTACTAGATTGCGGTGGAGTTGGAAAATAACCTACTCAGTTAACATGCAATGAAAATTCAGTAGCCTATAGGGAAAAATCTTTCAGTCCATTTTCGAGAAGACAAACATCCAAGCAAAACATTAACAGTTTCAGTCAGCAATAATCACCCTGGTCAGCAATCTAAGCAGGAATTGTATAGACAGGGTGACTTAGCTAAAACTGAATATTAGTATGGTGTTTCTAAGTTTAGTTGGTAGATTGACTTGGGAAAACTGCCCCGTCTAGACAGTCTGAGCTTTGTAAATAAAGAAAAGACCCCATTCCCTAACTGTTTATGTGTTCACCTGAAGACATTCAAGTTCATTCAGGAAAAGCAGTATATTCCTCTTAGGAAATATATTGGACACTTGGATTCAAAATTCCAGAGAGTTTTTGTTGGGCCTTTTTGTATTTCTTGCGGTATTTATACAAGGGTGATTCTGCCGTGAAATTATTTGCAAATGTTCCTCTTTTGGGGGTACTTGGAGCCAAATTATAATAAGCAAGAGCAGATTGACCCAGATTAAAAGATACAATTAGTCTGTCTGATTAGTAAACCTAAAAAGTACTACTTACACTAAGTTATTGTTTTTATGACAAAAGGAGACATCCTGGCAGAACAATAAAGTCAGCGCCAGGGAGAAGAACCTTGCAATTTACTCCAAAAGCTGTGCAAAAAATCAGTTTGGAGATACAGCCATTCAAAAGCGGTGCAACTAAAACATTACTAAGCCAGAAGTAAGTCTGACTGTACGAGTACACAAATAATACATAAATAACTGTATGTGCCTGATTCTTTTTCATACCAAAGCCATTTTACATTGTGGCATGGGTGAAATTTTAATCCTATTAAAATCACATGCAAAATCCCACTGAATTGCAGTAAGATGGCTCTCACATAAAATGGATTTTTTCCAGTAAGCATTCAGGCCCAAACCGACTTCACTTCACAGCTCCAGTGGGACCTATCTCAGTACAAATTGAAACGAAAACTAGATCTCCATGTCTGTAAATATTACACATCTCTATTTATATTTGCAAAAGTATTGAATTACAAACGGATTCCTTCAGGGACCACGCCTTAAGATATTTTTTATTCACTAACTTTAGCATTAATGACAAACAATGCATCAGTCACCACTTGTAGAGCGGTGGGGGGGACGGACAGAGTTGGATCCATTTGCTACCTTATAAATCACTATTCTTAATGTAATAAATACATTAAGGATTAATACATTAAAGAGTATTACACTCTCAAAGTTTTTCTTGTGGTCTGTACCACTTCCATTCAAGCCCCTCAAAGCAAAGTGTTGTGACACCGTCCTTCTCATGTCTTCTTAAAGTTTGATACCTGTGTTTTTTATGTGACCCTGTTAGATGGCACACAGCACTGCCAACAAACTCAACTGCGGTCAAGAAGAATGGGCATCTGTGGCGGGCAGCAAGGAATCCTCAGCACAAATTCTTTCCAGCTTGGAAAAATGTGTGGTCATTGTCACCTGAAAAGTTGCTACTCTAACGGATATCATTCCATCAACCAACTCAAGGTTGGCAGCTCCACTATTTGATGCTTTTGAGAAGCGTGCTGAGCCACGTACAGGTCTGTATTACTGCTTTTACACCACTGGCTTCCCAAATCGTTTACACCATACTATGAGTTGTATCCTGTTTTCCCTCAGAGCAGATCTCCAAGTCCACGAAGAAAAAGAGGTGTTCTTTCTCAGGGTACACTACAGAATCTTTGAAGAAAGTCATCACCTGATTTTGAAAGGCTCAGGATAGCAGGATCTTCTGGACAGCTCTCTCAAGGGGAAATGACAATTTTCTTTCCACGTCTCTTCCATACAGAAAATCTGCTGGATTTCCTTCACTATGGGAGACAGTTTCCCAACTGCTGCTGAGCACTATGATGCTATAAGCGTGCGCATACCCTAAGCAGTTTCAGGATGACAGTGAAATGTGCATTTTTAAGACTAAAGGGAGAAGGAAAAGCCTGATGTCGAGACAGGAAGCTGATGAGTCTTGTAATAGCTGACTCTGCTATACGCTGTCTTCATGAGAACAGGAGATGAGCAAAAAGTGCCTCGCAAGAGATAAGAAGAAGCTCCGGGAAAAGCTTGCTGAATATTTTGAGAGCCAAAGAGAAATCTATACAAAAAAACTTTCTTTGAGCTATTATATTCATGCTTTGAGTCTGAGATTAATTGTGAATAACTTGTAGGTTTGCATAGGTACATACTGTTGCACATCTTCATGTGTATAGGTAGTTACGCAAGGAATTAATCCTGTCTCGTGTGTCCATCTGATCAAACTCCACGTCTGGTTTTTATTATAGGGTACATTTAGATTTACTAAGTGCACTTATGAATTTCATGGCAAGTGATGTCAAGCATTACAACAAATTGCACGTGACTCAAAATGATGACTGCAAAGGTAACTTCAATGAGTTTAAAATAAGTAATAATGCACTAAATTGAAGAGGAGGAGCAGCATAACTTTTAGCTGAGCATAGAGAATGACCATGGGGGAAACTGAGCACTCTGCCCCATCTGGGCAACAAGGGCAAAAAATTTCACTGAACTAAACATGAGGTATCCCTGTTGAGCCAACAGAGTAGATGAACCCTCTCCTAAGCTGGTATCTTAAAAGACAACACTTGGTTGTATTCCTGCAATTAAATGGGAAAAGTAGCACCCTGCCAGGATGCAAGGGTGAGTGGAAAGTGAGGATTCTGCAGGTACATGATGGTCACTTCAGCTAACGTGCATCATTGTCTACTTTTCCCCAGATACATCTGCTTTTCCAAATATTTTAAAAATCACATATTAAAATACCAGATGATAGACAAAATACATACAGATAAGCTCTCTAAATAACTAAAGTTACCCTAAAAGGCTTAGTGTGTAGACATGGTAGAGTTAAGGTTACACTTGAGGACCAAGTCCTGCTTCCTTTCATATACCCCTACCACAATATGCACACAGTTTCCCTCCTGCCCCAAATTCCAGATTGACCATGCAAAGCTATTTTCCAACTCATATGACTTACGATGTGGGAGTGCTCTCATAAAATTATTAAAGCAAGCATGACAGAAAGATGCAGGGAACAAGTATCACAGCACACAGGTATTTCTGCCTGTATCTAGTTTCTTGGTAGCACCCACATTGAGATCGAACAATATGTTTGTCCCTCATGGACCTCCAGAGCACCTACAAACCCCATCTGAAAACCTGGATAATGGTCTTATGCTTGGCTGATGCTGATTTCTGCGCTATGTTGAACCCACAGTCACAGAAGCAACTGCAGTAAAAACCATCTTTACGGTACTTCTTACATTTTTGAACTTTGTTCTTTATTCTCTGCAGCTCCCTTCGCTCTTGGGTGGTTTTGTGAGGCAACTGGACTAATATAACAGTTACCAGCTTCAGAAGGGGGACCTCACTCTTGTTTCTCCTCCATCCCACCTACCTGACCTCACCTGACCACTAGCTCAGACACTTAATCAAACCTCTCAATGAGATGAGTTAGCTTTCTGCAAGCTACTCATTTCTGTAAATGATCCACAAGGCAGAAACAACACCCTCAGACTGGAACCGGACTAATACCAAAGTCCAAAAAACCTACCTCTCTTGTTCAGCAAGTCCAGTGAGCCCAGGGAGTCATAATTCATCTTTCCAGACTGTGTCCAGCAATGAAGAGCGATCACACAGCCTTCTGAAAACAAAAGTATTCATAGGAGTTAGATGTTTGCTCTCACCTAAGGCCAGTAATCTCTGGCAGCTCAGCAGAACCTCTGTTCTCCCCAGATAGTAGTTCAACCTCAGTCAGATTCTCCTGAACCACCCATCTCCCAACAGATCATCCTTTGAAAAATACTACTTTTTTGTTGTTGGTGGTGTTTTTTTTCCCTGTGTTTGTGGGATTTTTCCTGCTCTGGTTCAAACGCCTAAAGGGGAACCTTCAGAGTTGACAGAACTTTCCTAAATGGTTCTCAGTGGTGTGCTGAGAATTTTCAACTGGGGCCATTCCTTCTCCCTTCTACTTTCCACTCTGCAAATGCTCCATTAAGTGAAACCAATGTATTTTTACAGAATAAAGGTTGCACTAAACACGTCCATATATAGACTGATTTGATTATTATTGCAGAGCAGCTCTGATTTTCCAAAGCATCCTATCTTAGTCATCGCTACACAACACAGAAAAAGTCATAAAATGAGAAAGTAAAAAAGAAACTCAAAACCTTCTCTTTAACATTCCTCATTGACAACTTCTTCTTTATGTATTCCACTTTGTCCTAAGTGTTTCTCTAATGCTTTACTAACTTTATACACTCTGCCTACCACTGAAACGGAGCCAAACAGGGCAAGCGCTTAGCAGGGCACATTTTTTATGCAATAAAGGAAGTGAAATATCTCTTATGAACTTAAACTGCAAAGCTTTGGGAGATTGGAGAGGAGGCTGGGAAAGTGGAACCAGAACATGCTCAGAACACAGAGGAAGTATCCATACTGCAAAATTACTACAGAATATATAATTACAAGTCGTTGGGAGCTCAGTGTTTTACCTCAACCCCTTTAAAAGCTGCATTGTGACACGGCAGTCAGTATCAACTCTAACTGTGCCACCAGTAATAATGACAGTTATTATTACTTTTTATTATATGTAAATTCTCCATTTGTTCCCGCCGCTTAATCCGGTAACAGTATGGCATAGGTGATTTCTGTTTTTACTGGCAACAACATATTCCCTGCTGGGAAAATATGACTAGTCATGGAAAAGGCCTAATCTTGAAATTCAGCTATTTTTTGTTTCTTGGTGGCCTCTAATTGCAAGCTTGAGGCAGTGCACAATAATTATCAGTCTGCAAGCATGAAAAGGAGTAAATGCCAGTCAGGGTATATGGTTGCTTTGTGCACACAACAACCTCTAAAGAACTCTGCCATGTCAGTGCTGGGCTGGCAGCTTGCTGCTTCCGTGTAATGGCAGTGATTCAGCTGGTAACTGGATGAAAAATTGCAGCAGGTTTCCCTGTTATGATTCTTTCATGCATCTCTGTCAATGGCAGTTTACATTCTGGGATTGAGATCATTTGTTTCCTGTTTGCTCACAGCTTCAGGCTTTTCTTGTTTGCCACCACGGATTTACAGCCCCCCCCCCTCCCCCCCCCCTCAGCAAACCACATCTAAGGGGTTGAGGGATTATAAGGCTTAATACTTTGCAGCTCAGCACATGTAGCAGAAAGTTAAAACTACTGTAAAAGGAACGATGACTAGATACTCCCGTGAAATAGAGACACGCACGTGTGCAGATACGGATATCTCTATGTAGAAAGAAGCCCACAGAGCAGTCCACACAGGGCTGAGATGGTAGAATAAAAGCTTTATTAGCAGCCTGTCTTCTCATAAACTAAGGGAGGAAACCTCAGAGAAAATATAAATACAAATAACCTTCTTAATGGGTTCCTTCCCCTAACCGGTCTTGGGAAACAATAGCAAAGTAAAACACACGCTTCAAAAGACTTTCAATAGTCAGACCTCTTTATAGTTTGATGAAAAAGATGTTGTTGTCTTCATACAGTCATTAAGCATAAAGACGAGCATGAACAACCTGATCTAGTACTTACTTATCCTACGTGCCTAGTAGGAGAGATGTTTTTACCCCACGATTCCAGCCTATCTAGCTGATATCTAGCCAGATACCTGAAATACCTTACTCATGTGCTTCCCTACCATCGATACGCGTCCCCTCCCCACGCCTGTCTGAAGGAGGGAACTGCTACCATGCATGTTAACAAATGTGCAGATATAAGCAGGCACAGGAATGCTAAGGCTCGCATTTAACTCTTGCTAAAATTAACCAGAGTTGGTTTCAGCCTTGAAAAATGTGGGCCTAAGTACTCCGAATAAAACATGAGGGTCAAGCGGTGAGACTGGAACAAAACAGTAAGCATGAGATTAAATGGAGACCTGAATAAAAATTGCCTAATCTACCATCTTTCTTATTCAGCTATCCTTTTTCTTTATCTATGAAAGAAAGCACTGTTTGTCTTTATCACTCGTCATGGCCAGAGAAACTGGGTGAAACACATCATTTATTTGGCAAATGCCACCTGTTTTTTGTTTTTCTATTTACTAGATGCACAGCAGCAGTTTAGCTTTTCCTTGAAAGTATATTTGTATTCAGAGAATTATTGGTGGCTGCCAGCTTATTCTCAAGCAGCTCATTACAAGCGCTCACTCTTTAAGTACTTGGTTAATTTTTATTAGATAAATGGCTATAGGGAATGTTTCGGTGTCTGACAGAATCTTCAAGTGTTCAGTTTCTCGATTAAGCACTCGTGTTTACAAATTTCCAACTCTCTTTCTAAGCCTGTTCTTCAATATTTATTTAATATACACGATTTCAAACATTCCTGCCATAAAAAAATAAGCTTTGTCGCAGCAGCTCAAGCAACAGCCTCCAGCGACTGAAGTTCTAGAAGGTGCATTACTTGCGACTACAACTGAGGGCATCTCATTTGAAAAGGCAAACATGATGTGTTACACTGCTTAGCTGTAAGAGAACTATTTCTTAGAGGAGTGAAAGTGTATTATATGAATCCCTCTGAGCTCACCAGAATATTTTAGAATATAATGGCATCATCAGATCGTTAGGAATGTTTCCGGATGAAGACCAGGGAATCGAATCCACTGGCCTGCCCCATTTCTTTTGCTCAGCTCCAGTGGTGTAAAACAGTTGTGAAATTGTCCTCATCAGCCAGTTTATTACAGCTTATGTCACCAGAATGGTCCAAAGAAGCCTTTTGTATGTGGTCCTAGGCACCTAAAATGAGGTAAAACTGCCATATTAGCCTGTTGTTTCTGTCACATCCCCTCACATTTACTGTAGGTTGTCTGTAGGAATTGGAGGAACTGCAGGGGTGCCCTTTTGGGGAAACACTGGTAAAGGATCTCAGGACCAAGTCCTGAATTAGGCTGGGCTTTAAATATCGGTTCTTTATGTCAGCTGAAGTTGAGGGAAAAGGCCAGAGGGAGGCAAAGGTCAGCCCAAGGGCTAGCAGAGGTGGGCTAGCAGAGGTAGACAAGGAATTCAAATGGCAAGAAAAGAAGCTAACCTCCTTTGCAGAGACTGCATTAAAGCCACTGTTTGAAATAATCACTAAGAACAGATTCTGCTGAAAAGAAAGGCAGGAAAAGGACAACCCACTTCTGCCAACTGAGTCAAGCCACAGTCTCCATGCAAAACTGACACTAAGTATTTTACTCTTTACAAATTGTCTTTATAATTGGGATTTTTAAATAATCCTTCTTAAAAGGGATTGCAGCTGTAATCAATTTGTGGAGGGCTGTTTTAATAAGAAGCTGCTCGAATAGGATTAACTATGAGACCCTAGACCTCTTTCCTCCAGTCCTTAAACTCCTATTTGAAACATTTAGATACCCCATAAATTATTTATTGGTCTTACAAGGTGTCATCAAGCTAAGAAAATGATGCTTGACAAGTTGAAAACCGTAACCATTTCCACCAATTTGTTAACAGCCGCTCCCACATGGCATGTAATGTCTCACTTCTGCCTTGTCTTACAGGAACAGTAGCTATATTCAGCCATCGCACCAAAAGCACACAAGTAGAGCTGGCAGGTCTTGTGCGTTCTGTTTATTTCAGAAAACATATCAGAAAATAATTTACAGACTGCTTGAAAATAGAACATCAGAGTGGATTGCCTTTTCCCTGCAAGGTTCTTAAGAACGAGGAAAGAGAAACCCCAGAGTTTTTCACTCCTGTCTTCCACCCCAGGTCCCCCCTACCTTACTGTTCTTCTGATTTCTGAATGCCACAGATAAACACCTAAACAGGCATGCTGCAAAAAGGAAAACAGGGAAAATCTACGTTGGCTTTGGCCAAGAAAAGGGGAATCACCCCTTCATCACAAGTACATCTCTGAACGTCTGTCTTTGTTGGAAGTAAGGCTGCTAGGATTGTTTTGCAGGGCCCCTCTGGCAATACTGGTCAGGACCTGCAGGAAGACTGGTAAAAAGGACAGGGGACATAACTTTTCTGTAAGGGCTACAGCTAAAGAATCACTTCAAGGTTTTGCAATGAAGCAAGGCAATTTGCACTTAGCAAATATGATCTGAAGTCAGTCCTTACACCTCTGATGATTTCAGGAGGATAGAAACTCACTGCACCTGGCAAAAGGTTTTTGCTCGTAACTGTGTCTGGTGGAAATGGAACAGGAGGTTTCATGCTTTCTTTCATCTGTAGAGTCTTAACACACCGGGTCCCATACTGACAATGTTCCATCACTGAGCACAGCGGTTTTGTGGGGCCATAAGCATTTTGTCTAAGAGTTTGTTAGTTTGTTTTTGTTTGTTTGGTGGTGTGGTTTGCGTTTTTTTTTTGTACAGACACCGTGAGATTACAGATTTGACCCATGGTGCAACCAATCTTTCTACGGTGAAGGAGTCTGTGTTAATGTATCACATAAAGCAATTAAAAAACTGGTTAAACAAAGACTTCAAAGTGTGAAGCTCTAATTTATTACACGCCATTTGTTTACTGTATTATTCTACTAATACCAGATCAGTCAGCCTTCAACAGCAATAATAAAACTGTCCATGGGACCAAGGCGCGTGGGGGAGTGACCTCTAGTTTTGCAAGTGTACAGTTTCCACAGACAGAATATCTGAAACTAAATCCACTTGAAAGCTCAAAACTGGGGAAACTGTGGATGCACCCAAGTCAGGTTTTGTCTGACCTACTTCCTGATATAATTTCAAGTTCACTGAACTTCTTTGACGTTTGGTCATTTTAAGAGACAGTGACTGCTAAAAACTTCCCTTCGTTCAGTCGTGGTGCAAGTGACACAAAGGAAATTAACAGCTATCACTATTAGTTATCAACTATCATGCACATCTGAGTTTACCAGACATTTTAAACATTAGGATTGGGTGTGGCCATTTAACAGAAAATCTCTCCGTGTCTTAAAAAGTGAGAAAAGAGAACATAAAGAAGTGAAATATATTAGGGACATAAATCTATTATTACTTTCAAAAATAATTAAGCTGTTTGTTTCTGTCTCATCATAGACACCACGAGATTACAGGTTTGATCCTTCGTACAAGCCATCTGTCTAGCATGAAGCAGTGTCAGTATATCATGTAAAGCAATTAGAGAAAATGGTTAAACAAAGACTTCCAAATGTGAAGCCTCTGCTAGTCCTGTCTAAAATATTTAAAACACAACACTCTGCCTTTCCCACAAACTACTCTAGGAAATAGATAACTCCCAGTAGACTGGAAATCCTAGCGGAGGTGTCACTGAAAACATCAGCTTCAGTTTAACACAAGAAAGTAGTTGCTCTCTGTCACCTAAGTTTCAAATGCTTGCATCAGATTGACCGTAAAGCCGCATCAGTACTTTAAAAATAAAGTCTTTCTGCTTCAAATTTACAGACTTAGGCATGATGAGTTCAGAAAGATATCAGGCAAAAGCGAATAGTGCTTTCCCGTTTTTCTTTGAAAAACTTGATCTTATTGCTAAATTTTACACACAGCCATGAAGTTACCATGAATCACAAAAGGAGAACAAATCTTTTAGAAACCTGTAGTTTCTAAGAAATACCTGAAGATGCAGAAACGTTTCTATGTCAGTCTTGCCTTGTTGCAGTTAATTTGGAGAGCCTAAATGACAGTACAGCTCTGGTCATCCACAAACAAAGACATTGTGTGGTTTTAGGCATACGCAGGGAAGTAAATGAGTTTAAAAGGCAGAGAAAGCAATATAATTTAGTAGGGGGAAAATGAAGAAATTCTTGAGCTGCTAATAGAAAAGAAGCACACCGGCCTAGAACCCCTTTCTGTTTATAATTTCATAAAGGGAGTCAGTAGCCTGAGACAAGCCTGTCACATCTTTGGCTTTGAACAAGGGTCAGTGATGGATAACTGACCTCCTTTCTCACTTTTATCAACAAATGTCAAAAAAGGCAAACAACAGCAATGACATCCTGCCCAAACAGCCAAGAGTGTTTCATTTTCTTTGCACTTCTGTTTCCTCTGTGCCTTTAATCAGGGCCGGGGGATGTAATTGCTCTGTCTGGGCACAGCTTAAGGCATGCTGTGCAACTAACAATTAGTTTAGAGACTGAGATCTATAAATTTTGAGAAAAGAGTAAGAGGATTTTGTGTGCCTGAGCTATCCTTTCTAATGAAGAAAAATATCACACCGGAAGGGACCCAGAGTGTTATCAAAGCAACTTAATATCATCTGGTAGTGATTTGTAGGCCCTGATAATGTATTGTGATCATGTTGAAGGGGGAGGAAAAAGTGTCCCACTATTTATGAGATTTCCCAAACGATGGGTGCCATCTGTGCAAACGCCACTAATCCCAGCCACTGTCCTCATGGCAAATGGCTCCATGAGATCGTCCGAGGGAAGGGAAACACTGCAGGAATGTTGGGCTATTTATTGTTTATAAAAATAAACCAACTGGACTAAGACATATGCGAGGAATTTATATCAAACAGCTGCAAAAGCAAGTTGCCTCAATAGGGAGGGTGTGTTGATGATGCAATCGGACCACACCGAAAGATTTTCCTATTAATCTTAGAATATACACGGCACACTTGAGACACTGAGTTGTCCTCATCTACACCCAAATTCACCTTACATGGATATTCTTAAAATAATTTTTGGAAACAGTTTATATAGTCTGAAATTAATTTACTATGCGAGTTTATTAAGGAAATAAATATAAACAGTCTAGGAACAGTCTGTCCCCATATAAGCTTACCTCTCTTAACATTTCCTCCTTGCTGTCTTAGTTAAACAAGCACAATGCAGATACTCATTCTCAATGTCAGTGAACCTTCCTCTCATGGATACCGAGTTTCTAGGATTTGAAAACTCCTTGTTCTATGGTTGGCAGTCTAATACCACTAAAAGTCTTCCCTAATTTCTTAATGATGGAGAATCACAAATATGAAACAACATTCACTGTGAACAAGGAGTCAAGGAATAACAAGATAACATCAAAATGATAAATGATGTCACAGCAAAACCACAAAGTACCATATTCTAGTCTTGGGCCTGGGTAACAGCATCAGATAAAGGGGAAAAGAGATCTGAGAGAGACAAGCTTCTTGCCTTTGCAGAGCCAGTTTACCAGACGTGCCTGACACTGGAGAGAATCTTACTTATTTAACTGTTAATGGGTTGGTATATCTACAGCAACCTCTGGGAAATTCTCTTTCCAGGCCTACATGCTTGAGAACAGCTATCTTCGCTTTTCATTAAAACCTCATGCACTTTGAAACACCTGCCTTCAGGAAAACTCTCAAGCTGATTGACTCTAACATGAGAATTAATTCAGGCTGCTTTAGCGCGTGGACAAGGCTCCACAGAACAGCGTGTCAGTGTTAGGCTTTTCCATAATACAAACTGGCAAGGATTGCTCTTTTGGGAATCCTGCTCAGCTGGAATTCAAGCACTTTGTTTGACAACTGACATTCAAGGTGTGTGTCCTTTTCTTTTAAACAAACATATGATGCTTGAAAGCCAAGGTACAGCAGTGCAGATGCACATACATACGAATGAAAAAAGGGCGGCTCCTAAGAAATCATTTGCTATAGTTTGTGAGTGTTACTTACCCGTGCTGATGCCAGAACTTACTAGCTAAAAAGGAGGAAAAATGTTTTGTTTGCCTAATTTATTTAAAAAGAGTAATCATAACAGCCACGTGTAGGTATCAATTGATTTTCCTGACTTCTAAGAGACTCTAGGATTTGGGTTTTTTTTTTTTTTTTTTTTTTTCCAGAGAACAAAATCACAAGATATTTTAGCTCAGACGCACTAACTTGAATTGGATGCCTGTTAGCAAAAAAATCCCACAAACCCAATGCCCTACCCCAACCCAAAACTCGTCCAGCTCTCCAAATGCAGCCTGTGTGTTACGGGCACACCTGTGCACTGGTCGCACTGTTTCAGTGAGTGATTTCTCTGAAGGACAGACCCCTCACACTTGCCTGTGCACCACACCAAACACACCACAAAGCTCCAAAACTCCCCTGTGGACCTTCCAACCCCAGCTTCTTCTTTAGGTCTCACACACAAATATTTTTAAGTTCTCCGTCCACACACCCATGATCCCCAACTCAAAAAGCGTGCGCTTGGACAGTGATTCAGGTCACAGTTTTCCTACAGTTATGGCCAATCCATAAAACAGCACAAAGGCTCTTTTAATTTATTAGTGAATCTGATGATAAACTTGCCCTTTCAGAGGCAAAATACGTTTGCAAAACATGTTCAAAGATATCTGTTGTCTTAATAATCACTGAAATGTAATCTTGGTGCTGCTCAAGGTATAATTACCTGATGTTTTTCTCTGCCAGTAAGGCACAGAAATTCTTATGTTTCCCTCTGACTGTTCATTTCTGTTCCTGTGCTGCAGATAATCCTCTCTGTGGTGCTGAAATCCACAGAAATGGCCTCACAAAAATCTGCAGTGGCACAGCAAAGTGGGAATGGGTGAAGTTGACTTCACTAAAGAAAATCCATCTCAGAACTGCCTCGGTAACAAACTTATTTTCTGATCAAAATCTAAACTGGTTTTAGTTTGAACGCATGCAAAGCCCCAAAGGCTGCTTTAGTAAAACTCTCTGTTTTAAGGCCTGCTAAGTCTATCTTATCAAGTAAAATAGTCTAAGAAATTAAGCTGGGAGCATTTACTGATGTCTCTCTTGGAATCGGATTGAGACATTTTACATGAGCAATAGTCCCATCAGTATTAAACCAGCATGCCTAAGAGAATTTCCTTGCATCAGTGGTTCTCTCCCTCTTTGCCAATCTCCAATTACCTATTTGTATATACAAATACATAGAATCACAGAATCATAGAATGGTTAGAGTTGGAAGGGACCTTAGAGATCATCAAGTTCCAACTCCCCTGCCATAGGTAGGGACACCTCTCTCTAGAGCAGGTTGCTCAAAGCCCCATCCAGCCTGACCTTAAACACTTCCAGCGATGGGGCATCAACAACTTCCCTGGGCAACTTGTTCCAGTGCCTCACCACCCTCACAGTAAAGAACTTCTTCTTAATATCTCATCTAAATCTCCCCTCTTCCAGTTTAAAACCATTACCCCTTGTCCTGTCACTAGGCTTCCTGACGAAGAGTCCCTCCCCAGCTCTCCTGTAGGCTCCCTTCAGATCCTGGAAGGCTGCCAATCAGGTCTCCCCGGAGCCTTCTCTTCTCCAGGCTGAACAGCCCCAGCTCTCTCAGCCTGTCCTCATAGGAGAGGTGCTCCAGCCCTCTAATAAACATATATGTTTAGGTCTGTTACTACATAGACGTTTTTAATACACTTAGGATTGGTATGCATGGAGACTCCAAAAAAAATTAAAGCAAATCAACTAAAGATCAATGGGCGTAAGATAAACTGTATTTAGCCCACAGGTAGGTGCTCTCACACATCAACCCACGGTCAGACACTGTCTGCAAAATCAGCTCAAACACCCTCCCACCATTTGTTTGTGCTGTCGGTAGAAGTTAACAAACGGGAGGAGTGTGAGCAGCTTCCCAAAAGGAAGTCTCCTGCCTTGGTACACTTGTTCCCATCTCCTGCCACAACTTCTTTCCTTCTGAGTTAGACCACTCCAACTGTTTATGAAGTCAGGCTATAAAGCAGGGTGTAAACTGATCCAGGTTCAAAAGCTGTTGTGAATTGCTGGTAGTGGGAGATGTGAGGTTGGCAACAGTCTCCTAAATCAGCTGTGCTACACAAGAAATAGTGGAACCGTATCTAAGGTTATCTTTTCCCTGGGACCTTTTGCGTGTCTTATGCCACTAAATTCACAAACAGGTCACAGGAGTCGATGGGAAAAAGACAGCAGAGCTTGAGACTCGTCAGTGAACAACCTTTCCAAAAGGATCCTTAAACGAGCACTGGCTCGCAAAAATATACGCAGAATGTCCCAGGTAAACCTAAGAAACCTCCAGTTTTCAAACACAGATACAAGGTTAGATCACGTCCCCCTGTACATTCATGTCAGGAAAGTACAATCACAGCAAAGGATCTGAAATGACACCTGGTTTTGCTCCCATTATCTCAAGCACAAAACAATCACAAAATAAATTCGCTACCTGATTGATTTTTAGGCTTTGTTTAAAAGAGCTCTTTGTAACTCCAGTGTACTTCCTACTCCTACTTACTCCTGCATCGTCAGTCATCCACAGCACTGTAAAATACCGTGTTTGTCACTCTTCTGGAATCTGAAGATACATGCTATCTGTGAAAAGTTGCTTCAGGACTGCCGAGTGATTCATATGATGATGAATTCATACTATGATGGGGGACAACAGGCATTTCAGAGTGTGCCAGTAACTAACTTGTGCAAAAAGTTCTTTATCAATATTTCAACTGATTACCGTATTTTTTTTCTATGAAGACATACAGAGCCATCACCCAGGAGCTAGTGGAAACTGTGGTATTTTGCTCCTGTTAACAAAAATATTGGCAAAAGTAACCTAGAAATATATTTTATTGTATATAGTAGGGACGAAGGGCTGTACGCTGCCAGATGCACAACTGCTTCATTACAAACTGAATAGAAATGTTCCAGTTCTGCAGATCCTGATGTTATTTGTATGCTGTCTAATGTGAGGGGCCTTACATAGAATTTCCTTCTAATTAGCAGGTAAGTATGTCCAAGACAATTAAGAAATAAGACTTAAAAAGCCCTAAAAAATAACATACTATTTGCAGCGTTGTTATTCCTGCTACGTTGAATGTGAAAAGATTAGGTTAACACACAGAGGTACAGGAAGGGGATCTCACCTTTTACTTCTCCACATGGACTCGTAGTTGGAGAAGTCATCTGTCCTTTAAAACAACAAGAAAACACTTTTGTTATTTTTATGATAACAATATTATTTTTTTTCCTTAATCCTGGAGATCCTCTTTTGCCACCAGGCACTAAAGCATTTTCTGAGGAAGGCAAACGTCCCAGTCCCTCTCTTAAAGGCTGAGTATGACTCGACCTACCACAGTTTAAGCAGTTTACCCAGCAGGGGAAAGGCACAGCTCAAGTTTACCTACATTTTTATTTCCCCTTCCTGTAAACTAAATATGGTGTCTTCTATCTATTTATGTAAGCATACTATCTTTAAAGATGTAGCAGATCTCTAATTGCTGAAAGCATATGATTTGCTCATGAATAGGTTTCAAACCCTGGAATCTGACTTGATTCTTTCTTAAATTTGCTACGTTGAAGGCTAAAATGGCACTTCTTCTGGCTGCTACCTCCTGCACCATCCCTGTGGAGAGAGACAGGTCAAAAAGTCACAAACTACTGAGTCCCACGAGTACTTCACAATGTAATTTAAGTTAAACACTCTTTTGGCAGAGAAGCCCACAAGAAAGGAACTTATTTTTCTAAATTTAAACATTTCATTTAGCGTTTTCAGTAAGCTATACAGCATTTAGTTATACGATTTAATATCAGTTAATATAAGCTGTCTAGAGTGAGGAGTGACCTGGAATAGACAAGATAAAACTTATGACTGCTTTCTATCAAAGTCAGCTGAATCCACTAGAAACTTCAGGAGTAAACAAGTCTTAGACTGAAATTTAACTTTTAAGATAAAAACTCATTTCACCTGGAAAAATGAATGAGAAAATTAATGCAACGTACTCATCACCATCAATTTTTGCACTGATCCTTTATACACTCTTCCTTGTCTATGAACCTGAGACCTTCCGAAACAGCAAACTCTGTGTGTCTGTGTGTGCAACTGGTGCCACAAACTGAAAATTAAATAAATGAAAAAGCATTTTAAGATTCCAATCAATCTTAAACGATATCACCGCAATATGATGCTTTGTATAATCTCACACAACGTCTAGAGTAGAAACAGGATTGATCCCATGCAAACTGAAAGGAGAGCGGAGAAGGATGCAGAGATCAGCTTTGCTCAAAGAGCTACACTCCAAGAGGAGGATGCTCTCTGGGCAGCTTCTCTGATGGAGTGGCTTCCTTAGGGTCCCAAATGCTATCTGACATTTGTCCCAAGCAAGGGTAAAGTGTGGTTAGAAGCTAAAGCTGTTTTTCACTTCCAATAGTGCTGTTTTCTGCTGGTTTTCACACCCGTTGCAGAAGGGATTGCTTCACAAAATCACCTTTTCATCACATAATTTAATTGCTTTCTCTTTCTGAGGTTTGGTGGAGGATAAGAACCACACAGTATTGAGTCTACAACCAACAAGACCTGAAAAAACACTCCGTGTGACATTAGGAGGCAGAATATAAGCCGATTTCTTTAGATTGTGCAGTCAAATAATAATAAAAAAAAAGTAGATGAGCCTAATAGAGTACTTTTTTGTTCATATTTTCCTATTCTTAAAAAATAAATCTGTTTTTCAGGTTTCAGAAATGAAGGAATAAAGATCAAAGTAAAGAATGTTCTCAGCATTCTTGGAACAAGTGATTCTTCATATTACTACTTTTTATGTGAGTGACTGTCAATCATCAATCTTCAAAAATGTCATAAACACCCACACATGCTATTTCAAAGATACCTGGTGTAGGATATATAATACCATATTTCAAACTGGATTCAAAGCTTTTCATCTATCTAATAGTTAAGAACAAGGAAAAACACAAACATCAAATGAAATGAAATGTATTTGTTGATGCTAACTGCAAATATTCATTTTATAAAAATTATTAGTCTATTACTATCCAGTTAAAAACAATTTTTCATGTCTGAATGACGACAGAGTTCCTGAAATGCCTGCATCCATAGAGAACCACTGATTCCAGCAGGTGATCTGCCAAGCAGGACCAATCTTAAAACACCACAAATTATAGTTTGTTCTTGATGTAACTGAACCAAAACATCACAGGAAGGAACTACTGGGCAACCAAGGGGTAGTTGTAGACAGGTCTCCATAACCCCATATAGTGCAACTGTTCAGAAGGAGCTGCAAAGGGAAATACACAGAGTGAAGTAATAAAAATTATTTGGAGAACAGATAACTTGGAAGTGCTCTGCTCTCTGATCATCTTTGATATCTTAAGAGAACAGGTAGTGCGTCGTCTAACCCAGAAAGTTTCTGTATTACTGTGGTGACAGCACTGCTGGTTGACAATCAGATGGACCAGAAATATCCACATAAAGTTCATCAAACAGCCAAAGGGCAAGGGCACAGAGCACTGAAAGAAGTGGCCAGAGCTTCCCTAAAGGGACTGATGATCCTTCACTCTGCTTTGTTCCGGCAGACCATGGACCACACAGGATAAAACCAAGATAGTGTCTGCAGGCAAGTGGTGTGTGGATGCTAAATAAAAGGAAATACAGATTTTAACAACATTTAACCCAACATTCTAATTTTTTCACATCCTTTAAGGGAAAAAAAATCCAACAATGCATGGGGAGCCTAGGACCTAGCAAAGACATAGAAGGAATGGAATGGCTGGAGAGCAGCCCTGAGGAGAAGGACTTGGGAGTGCTCCTGGACGAGCTGGCAGCCCAGAAACCAACCCCATCCTGGGCTGCATCAAAAGAAGTGTGGCCAGCAGGTCATGGGAGGTGATTCTCCCCCTCTGCTCTGTCCTCCTGAGACCCCACCTGGAGTTCTGTGTCCAGCTCTGGAGTCCTCAGCAGAGAAAAGACAGAACTGTTGGAACAGGTCCAGAGAAGGGCCATGAAGATGACTAGAGGGCTGGAGCACCTCTGCTGTGAGGACAGGCTGAGAGAGCTGGGGCTGTTCAGCCTGGAGAACAGAAGGCTCCGGGGAGACCTGATTGGCAGCCTTCCAGGATCTGAAGGGATCTCCAGGAGAGTTGGAGAGGAAATCTTGGTCAGGGACTATAGTGACAGGACAAGGGGTAAGGGTTTTAAACTGGAAGAGGGGAGATTTAGATGAGTTATCAGGAAGAACTTCTTTGGTGTGAGGGTGGTGAGGCACTGGAAGAGGTTGCCCAGAGAAGCTGTGGCTGCCCCATCCCTGGAGGGGTTCAAGGCCAGGCTGGATGGGGCTTGGAGCAACGTGGTGTGGTGGGAGGTGTCCCTGTGGCAGGAGGTTGGAACTGGATGATCTTGAAGGTCCCTTCTAACTCTGACCATTCTATGATTCTTTGAGGAACACCACACACCTGCCTCCCCACTGGCCAAGGGCAGGTGACAGGGGCACACTCGCACTGTGTGTGACTCCATGTGGCTCCTCTCTCTAATAGGGTATGTTAATGGAACTTTAGGGCCACTAAAATAATCTTGGATATATTTCTCATTCTCAACTCCAGCTTTGAAATGAGTGCATTATTAATTCATTAGTACTACCTTCATCTTGCTGTTTCCCTTAATAAAGGAAAGACCAGCGATATCACTCTAAATCCCAAATTACAGCTCTTGCAAGCCCCAGATGACTGTATCATAAAGTTCTCCTTGCACTCCTCCCCTCCACTCTTTCCTGCCTTCCATCTGATTGAGCAAATCATCACCTACTGCAAGGAGCTAAAGGTTGAGCTGGCAGCCTTAGCTAACCAGAGGAATCTCTTATAACCAACAGTTTTCCAAGCGGGAGGAAGGACAGTCCTGTACTTAACACACAGACCCCCCAAGCCTGGATCAGAGAATCAGGATCTACATGTAAAGGTGCACCTGTAAATACATTTCTTCTCTGCCAAAAGCCTGGGCTGAGAAAGTAAGGAAGAGTGAACTGTCAGAAAGCACGCCATACAGACACCGTTCACACACTTGCAGATTTTTTTTTCCACTTCCTTGTTTGCTTACTTATCCTATGGAAAACAAAATATTTATCTAAAAAAAATTAGACCTGATTATCTCCTGAATGTTGATTTTGATTTATTTTGAGAGAGACACTAAAACATCACTGTTTCTCAGGCGTAGCTGAGCTTCTCATGACTGTAACACACAGTTCAGTCCTTTCTGCTCTCAAGCTTTCCCCTGGTTAAACTTGCAGAGTTACTGTCTGTTCCTCTGCCCTTGTAAGAAATACCACAAAATGCAGGCAGCTTAAAATGGGGGCAATTTTCAAATCTGATGGCTTTAGAACAAGTTTTATATTTTACATTCACATCCTGGCTTTTTATAATTATGGGACCAACTTCGCTTATTCAAAAATATCAGCACAGACTGGACTTGAGGTCCTAATTCCTGCTACTTTTGAGACATCAGACTTGCACAGAAAATCTTAAGAACATAATCCCAACTGCTTATATATGAAAATAAAAGCATTTCAAAAATGTCATAGTGTTAAAAAAATCTATGATTTGTAAAGCCCACCTGGTGACTCTCAGCATCCTGTTTGCTGAACAGTGGTGGCACAGCAATGTGACTGTCAGAACCAACTCTCCAGTCAGACAGGAGGGCAAACTTTGCTTCAGACTGTCCTACTGTTAGCACTCCAGAGCTTTTACTCGCTACTTCCACTGCACTTAACCATCTGTTGTGAAAACCCTCCTTCATGGCGGGGTGGGTGATTTTTCAAAGGGTTGCAGTTGTTAAGCACCCACTTCTAAATGACTTCCGTTAGTGATTTAGCCTCCCAGGAGCCCCAGGTGTCATTGAAGAGCAATCCTTAAAGGCAATATTATCTATCGCCTCTCACCTTTCAATTCCCTAGGAGCTGCTTTTGACTATTAAGACAGCCAAGTTACTTTAGTATACCAGGAAACACGAATTTGTGCCTCCCCAAATATTCAAGCTCACAGGAAACAGCAGATGCTTAACCCACGAAGATGTGTACGTGTGTAAGTGTATGGGAAAGAAGGAATGCATACATACACACACATATATATATATATACATATATATAGAGAGAGGAGCGTGACAGTCAACTAGATCAAGACTCCTCCTGTTCTCTTAACTGTTTAAACACTCTACTACTTTCAAACAGGCAGTAAAATACCAGCTGTTTAGGAGAACTAGGACTCCAGAGGAGGATCTAGTGTGACAAAAGCAAATCTAGTTTTTACTGTTTGAATAGGCGGCTTGAAGAGGCTAAAGTAGGCAGAGTTAAATTAAACCAGGGTCAGAACGTAACCATTGCTAAGACAGATCTAGGCAGAAAACCCCAAATTGCTTGAGGACACAAAACCTGGTAGTTTATCTTGAAATCTAACATGCACTATCTGGCAACGGCGTTGTTTCAATTATGAAACAATTCACATCTCAGCTGACACATGTAATGAAGCTTGCTACTTGCCTAGTACATAATTTAAGGTAAAAGAAAAGAGGGTATGTTTTATCATGGTCTATCATATCTTTGTCTATTGTTCTGCAATCCATTTGCATACCTAGAGGGAAATGGCCTTTTTAATTTCTTTCCCTTCTCCTAATCATCTGAGGCCTATTAAGAAGTGTTCTGTATCCTGTAATCAGGCAGTTTATACAGTGTGCACCCCTAGGCTACGGCCATTACAAACAAGCTGAAAAACTCCTTTACAATAAATGATTAGCATGGGAAGACACCGTTCATAATTATTTTTTTTTTTGTTTGAGTTGGCAGATGGTCCCAGACATTGAAGCACGGCCTATTGCCCATACCTTTATTCCAAAGAGAAAAGGGCAGCCTCAGAAGAAAAGGAGAAATGTCCGTAAGGCTGCTTCACTCTGAGAATAAACATGCTCCCCAGCTTTTCATACATTGCTGCATGTTAAAGACTGGGGAAGTCAAAGCAAAATAAATCCCATCAGCTTCTGACCAGGACCTGAGCTGAAACTGCAAGAAAAATATTGACTTGAAGGACAGTATGACTGCTTTTTTTCATCATTTTCCATAAGTGTTATTCCTGCGGCGGCTTAACCAGACGGACCGTGCAGGTGGATTTGAAAATTACTGGCTTTGCATTGCTGAAAGCTGGGAACTCACTGAGGCAGCAAAATGAAAGAGACTTCTGCTTTTAGCAGCGTTTTACAACAGGCACTTTCCTGCTTCCGCACAAGTACAGCTGATGACAACTTCTTTCTCCATTTACTCATGTTTTGCTCACTGTTTACATGCTGCTTTTCAGTACTTTAAAACAACTTCTGATGCACTTCTGAGCTGTTGGCATTCCTGCAAACTCCCCCAGAATGAGATCCAGCCAAACAGACTGTCATTTTAGTGGCCTGTGCCAGCATTTTCTTAATGGTGACAGGATGCTACTACATAGCAAATTCCTAACTTAAGAGTAAATAGAGCTTTTCTGGCATGACTCAGAATACTCTGACCCTCCCTTTTGCTCTGTAAGCTGTGTTTTCATATGTGATCTAATCCCGTCTCACTGAAGTCTACAGTGTGCTTTTTGGGCCAGTACTGAAACCCAAAGCCATTTACTGCCCATTCAGGATCATCTGTCTGGATTTAGACACAAAAAGAGTGCAAAGTCCCTGGATGAACTCTGAGGCATGGCACAAGTGATTACAAGGGTTTATCTAAAAATCTAGTTAGCTTTCCCCACAGCTCGTATCTGCGGTGTCTCGTCATAGCTACGCTTGCCAGGAAGACAGGTTTACCATAGCCTCCTAGGGCCAACATCTGATAACCCAGGTGAGCTGGACCGTCTCCAGGGAACGCATGACACTGTGTACTTTAGGTGGTGACACTATCAGGGTCACGTAAGGTTAGTTAGTTAGGTCACGTAAGTTCTAGCCTGCTTTTGTCTCCACTCCTCATCTCTGTAGGCTTTATGATGTTCTTGCTGCTGACTATGGAGCACCTCCAAGACATTATGTGCTTTGTTATACTTTCAAAAAAAAAAAAAAAAAAGATAGTAACATTTAAATTTTTTAAATCTCCAAATATTTTACTTCCCACTGAAGCTAATCTTCAGCATTGTCCAACTCCAAATGGCAGAGATAGGCCTGAGAGCCAAGCACAGGGGATCCTCCCAGGATGGTACAACCACCTATGGCCACCTCCAAGCAACATGTGAGTGGAAGAATGGAAACTGGGTACAGAATTTCCACTGCAGTAAATCTTACTGCCTTTTGCTTTAATAGGGTTTTGGGGATGACCAGATTTGCTTAATGTTGCTTTGGTATTCTCTTTTTCCTCCTGTGCCAAAGCCTACTTGCCCAAACAGATGTTTTGAAATACCAACGGGAAAGCTGTTTTCACTCTAATTTCAACCTGGCTTAAATCAGCAGTTTTACCACTAAACCACATGGATTTTCATATAAAATCCAAAGAATTTCATCAAATTGGAAAAAAATAAAGCGTTTGGATTTTCAAGTTTTGTCATTTATCATATGTGTGATAGCCCTGTCAGTTCTATCTCAACCGAGAACCAACAAAAAAAATCTCAGAAAATCTCCAATTCTGAAGAAATAACCAACTGTTTTAAAAAAGGGCATCGTTCTCTCTGCAACACAGACCCATCAGGATACTAGCAGAGAACTAGCAGTGACTAGATACACCACTGGCCCAAGGAAATGTATTTTCCAAAACCAAATCTGCTTCCTTCAGACGAATACATTACTTTTTTTCTCACTGTTTCTTGCAGCTGACGCAATACAGATGTGTTCCTGTCTCTCTCTGCAGTTCTAGCAATGCCTGGAATAATAGTAACAGATTGCTACTGACCTTCAGAATGAAAACTAGCTTATTTTATTAATAGGGCCAAATCTTGAGGCCGTTAAAAGACTGTTTTCTTAGCTCTTCATTGTGTATTCAGGAGAGCCAAGCTTCCTATCTTTTTCCTTTTAGCCACAGAACAGCAGCTTTCTCTTCTCCCTCCCCTCACTGATAGACACTTAAAATTCCAATCACAGTGATAGTGGAGCATAACAATACACAGGTAAGGCAGAGGTTGGGAGCGAGCTACTTGAAAGAGCTTCTTTATTTGTTTGAATGACTTAATAAACTGCAGAAGCTGAGGTCATCAAAACCTCTCAATCATGTTGCAGGCTAGTGCCAACAGCTGGAACAGGAACTGATGATGTAAAACACGCTAAACATGCCAAACCCAAGTTTCAGACAAGGCAGTCTGTTACAAGATTATTTTCTACTTAAACATTACACAGCAGTGTGCTCAGGTTTATTTATGCTGTTCTTCACGGTAATAACCAGAAAGCCTGTTTCGCTAGTTCAAGGATGAATGCAAAGACTGTTTTGTCATGAAACAGTGTGAGATCTACACTGCTTTCCTTTCCAGCTAGGCAGAAAGCAGGTATTCAAACTGGATTTTAGAATTTGGGTATAATATACTATAGGAGGAAAATTTCTCATCTTCTATAAAAATACTAATTATTATTAGGTCCGTAGAAGAAAGATAAAAATAAATTTATGACCTTTACCATTTTCTGCCACTTACTTAATTCTTTACACTCTAATTCACAGTTAGTGAATTCTTGACAAATTCCATAAAAAGAAACATGAATGGTATTAAAAAAAAAATAGAGCAAAATTGATTGATCAGATAAAATAAAAAGGTCTTAGGCAGGATTGCAGATTGTGAAAAACAACCCACTGGCAGAACACAGACAGATTGCTTGATAGGTAAACTATATTGCAGTATATTAAGGAAAAGAAAGTAAATAGAAAAGAGAGTAGAAGCAGCTCTACATGGTTTTCCTGGGACACCACTGTGGCAAAGCCGAAGGGTCAGATTCCAACATCTAACGCACAGCACGGATTGCGACACAAGTCTCCAAAAAATCTGCTGACACTCGTAAATTGCCACATGTTTGGATTTCCAGCAAGATCTCACAACAAGCTGTGTTACTGCAAGTCCTTATTTCCTTTGGGGGGAAAGAAATGTCTCTAGTGATGTTAAAAGTCATGGCAGGATGTACTGCAGTGTCAGGATAGCTCACCGGGGAGCGTTCCTGCCTCAAGGCCAGGAGGTTGCATATAGATTCTGCACCTGGCCAGGGGCTGGAGGGAGCGAGACCAAGGTCTATCCAAAAACTGGATAGAGTCTGGTTATGGCCAATGCCACACTGACAGAGGCTGAGAGAGAAGGTAGCCAGGAACAGTGCAAGCCTCCCTTTGCTTACACATTACAGAGCTCTGCTGTGTGGAGAGTAAATGCTTACGCTGGCACTTGCCTTTTCAAAGGTGGATACGCTGACTTAGAATGAGCTTTAGAGATTTTTTTTGCCAGAGAGACCCATGCTCATTAGCTAGTCTGCATTCTCTCTCCCTGTTGGAGGGAAAGGATGGCATCCAGAGGGACCTGGACAGGCTGGAGAGGTGGGCTCATGCAAATCACATGGAGTTCAACCCATCCAAGTGCAGGGTCCTGCACCTGGGATGCAGCAATCCCAGGCACTAGCAAAGACATGGAAGGAATGGAATCGCTGGAGAGAAGCCCTGAGGAGAAGGACTTGGGAGTGCTCCTGGATGAGAAGCTCAATGTGAGCCAGCAGTG
>VXBW01006069.1:1476513-1505664 GCA_013400375.1 Thinocorus orbignyianus | reverse complement strand
GAGAAGGCTTTGGGGAGACCTTCGAGCATCCTTCCAGGATCTGAAGGGAGCTCCAGGAGAGCTGGAGAGGTCCACACTACCTGCCACACTCCTCCCTATGCCTTCCACTGACCTTCTTGGCCACAAGGGCCCCTTGCTGGCTCATGGATAGCTGACTGTCTACCAGGACCCCCAGATCCTTTTCCTCAGAAGTGCTTTCCAGCAGGTCTACCCCTAACCTATATCAGTGCCCGGAATTCTTTCCCCTCACACTGGATGAGCCAGGAACGAAACCAACTGGAACCATGTGGCAGCCCAGTGTCCTAAGACAGCAGCCGTGCCAGTGCTCCAGCTCACACCAGGACTGGCTCAAAGACTGACCAGAACCGTCATGGACAGGTTTTTCACAATATGCCACCTGCACCTGTTTGGCTGAATCCAGTTTTCACAAAGCAGCTGGCAACAGCCAGTAGCAGCCAGTGCACACAGCTTCATGGAAAACAGAATTAAAACAGTAACACAGGACTGGATGTTAGGGCCGGCTGTGAGCATCAAGGCATTTGTATTTTTCAAGGACACACCTATATCAAAGCTGAAACTGAGGTCTGTTCCGCCTTTTCAAATTATGTCTGTTCATGAGCCATCACATACCAAAACCAAATGTGACATTATCCTTACATCAGCCCAGTACCTCTTACTAAAATAATCTAAAATTTTGTATATGTGGCCATTACTGCTAATGGCACGTGAGAGACAACTTTTGCCAGTATAAGGTTTGGCCTGAAGTTGAGAGAAATCCTTCCGCTGGGCTTTGTACGTATTGCTGTACGAGGCAGCAATGCCAGTCAAATATTGAATAAAAAGCCCTTTGATGAAATTAGGATATGAAAATTCCTATCTTATTCATGCATGTTATGCAGTACCATGACAGTCTTTAGAATCAAAACTAAGTATTCATTTTATATTATATTCGGAATGAAGAAAACCCTGTACACTTATGTTTCTGACTACTGTTTAATTTAGTACATTGAATTATCCCAGGGAAATGTCTTTCTCTTACTCAAAAAGAAAAAAGAAAAAGAAATATCTTATACGCTGATTTCTGACTTCCAGTGGAAGAAGAAGAAATATTATGAATGTAATATCATGCTCTTCTAGATACATCCTCATTTCAACAGTACTGCCAATTTCAATCACATGGTATTTTTGAAGTATGTAAGAAAGTTTGCCACAAAACCCACTAAAAAGCAACAATCAATTCACTAACAAAACCCAAGAGAAATAGATATTAATGCTTTGCCTAGGAATCATATGTTATCTTCTCATAAAAATCTCATAATTGGCTTATGTATTTCTACATGATAGTTAGTACAAAACTGAGTTGAACAAAAAATTTGTACTAGAAGCAGAGGCTCGACTTCACTTCTTAAAGAAGCATTTTATTTTATGTTCAAAAAGTATTTCTACGTGTGCAAACTTGTTCAGAAACTAAATTAACTTCTCATGCAGACGTGTGCTGAAACAAAAAGGAAAAAGCTGTGAAATCATTTACTATATACATCTCTCAATTTCTATTAAAACACCTGGATATTATAAATATGCCAGTAAAGGACTTCAAACTGGGATCAGCTGGAGTTCTTAATTTGTTTTTATTAGACTGATTACTCATTAATTTCTTTTAGATACATACTGCCACGAATCTCCTGTAGTTTAAGAAAAATGCACGATCCACAATATATGCCCTGGATATATACATACATACATATCTTAATTTATTCACTGGATTTATAGAGGGTGGGACCCCAAATTACAAGACTGTCTAGGCTTTAAAGGCACATCTAGTGACGTTTGGAATGGGTTTAACTCAATTCCTGTGACAATCCTTGGAAATACTAACCTACATCTTCATGCCCCTAAATCTGACTCCCTCCAGTGCTATCATCCGTGGGGTGGAAAACAGGAGGATTTAGAACTCTTAGCACTACACAACGGCTTAGCCCTGCTCTTCATGGCCTTATGCACCCCGTTAACTCTCATTTAGCTGTATTTCAGACAGATTTTTTTTCAGCAGATGGAAATGATGAGAAGAAAAGGCAAAGGGTACGAGCTAACATCTTACGAATTAACCTTACGAAACTCCTGAAGAACATTTTGAAAAACAAATGCGCTCTCTTGTTTTCATGAAACTGTCACAATAACATGCTTTGCAGTGGGGGAAGTTTTTAAAACAGAATAGGAAGACATGGCAGATTGACGATATTACAAAATCATCTGTTATGTATACACCTCATTTTTAATAAAGTCCATAAAATATTGATCTGTACCAGTTCTGAGTCACTGTCTTCAGTTATGCAGTTCTAGATGACAAAAATACTCTGAAAAAAAGATAACTAAGATTCTTACAGCTGCTTCTGTATGCCCACAGGAACTAGTGGCACAAGAGGTTTACGCTACTGTTAGAATGGGGAATAAGATCATTGCTTTGAGCTAAACTTGCTTATTTCCGTCTTGTTCATTTGTGAGGTGGAAAGAAAGGAACTCAAATGATGGATTTTTACAATATATACTTGTTTATATACACCAACACACACACCACACACAGAGATATTATTATTTCTCAAAACGTATCAGACTTACAAACCCAGATCTGAGTCTTCCAGGAACTTACATAATTAATTACTTTAATGTTTGTGAATATGTATTTAAAGTCAACGAAACTCCTTATGTGTCTTTAGATATGGGGATACATAGCAGCATGTAAGGACTTACTAAAAATTAGTGGGGAAAAAGCAAACCCATAGCACAACTATTTGTAATTTAACTAGTATAAGTCAAACTATAGCGTCTGATAACGCTATAATATAATAATGACATAATGCCTGCTTAGAATAAACCAGCAGCATTTACTGTCAGGAATGGAGCTCTGCTGATTCACACCTTTTGACACTACAACCTAATAGATGTAAAGATAAATGTGAAAATGCTGATTTCTTATCAGACAACCAGTTAAAAAAAAGTGGAACAAATTATAAATCTTCCCATAAAGAAAGTTTAATTTGGGGAAACTAAGAAAGAGAAAGGGAAAAAAAATATTAGATACCCAAGCTTATGATGCATTCCATTCCCTTCAGCAAACAGCATTTAAACTTTTCACACAAAGGAGAAGACTAAGGATGTTTCACTCTAAAGTAGATGATGCCATGGGGGTTATACAGTTCCTTCAAACATCAGAGTCCTTGGTTAAAGTTCAGTAACGGGCAGAAATTCAGGCTTTTCTGTCTTCCTAGCACATGTTCCAACTACTAGGATGTGAGAACGACTCCTTCTCTGCTCAGTGATACACAAGTTGACTATGCAAAGTGGATCATCATCCAGAAGATGAGAATCAGAGTAGACATTGTCTTGTGGAAGGGTTGAGGGCACTCCCTTGGAAGCCAGGAAGACTGAGATGTGCTTGAGCCAAGGCATCTCATGGTATTTATTTGGGAACAGGATGCAGCCCTCAAGTAGTTCTGTGAACTTAGTCTTTTATTTCCTTGGCTTCCATTACAATGCACAAAACCCAAAACATTTCAAAACGTCAAAACAGTTCATTTTGACATTTTCAAAATGAAGCATTTCAACATTGTGCTGAAACATTTTTGTCAGTTTTGTTTCTGCTCAGACTATTTGTCAAATAGTTTCAGCCAGCTTGAAACTTCTTTGTTTGGAAATAAATGGTACCCGGATTTTTTTCTACCCCTTAGCTTCGATTTTGGAATAGCTTAGTCCCAGCCCTACTTATCACAGTATCATAGAATGGTTTGGGTTGGAAGGGACCTTGAAGATGATCTAGTTCCAGTGGCTTAAAACTGCTACCTCTTGGCCTATTGCTCCACTCCCCAAAAAAGAGTACCTTCCCATCTTTCCTCTAAGCCCCCTTTAGAAGGGGCTCTAAGGTCTCCCTGGAGCCTTCTCTTCTCCAGACTGAACAGCCCCAGCTCTCTCAGCCTGTCCTCATAGCAGAGGTGCTCCAGCCCTCTCATCATCTCTGTTTATACTCGGTAAAATTTTTGTTCTATGTTATTTCAAATGACAACTTTAAGTACAAGGCCTGCTTTATCTGCAATGAAACAGACTGCTTAGTCAACACTAGCCCTGTGAACGTTTAGGAGACCCGATGGTGTTTAGAAGGAAACAGGATATATAACATTCTGCTAATTAAATAAGACAGCTTTTATTACTAAGCAGTGTCTTTCTATTTCTCACTATAGTCAAGATATTTACATACACCTAATGCTCCAATTTACAGGCTATAAACAGCCAAGTCATTGCAATGCAATTAATAATTGCTAGTATATTTGCATTGAAATTATTCAGCAATTAATATTTTATAGGAAAGAGTAACAGCTAATTTTGGCCTCACAAGACAACGTGGTGGCATATTTCCTAGGCCTCAGAAGCAACAGACTTACAAAACCAGGCTGACATTGGTATAAGATGATTAAATCCAGAGTTTTCAAGAATTCATTTCTACCCTTTTAGATGTGTGATTTATTTAGGAGCCTTTGCTATAGGCTTGAATCAACAGGAGAAAAGCACGCTGAAATGAAATGCCTGTATCATTCAGCTCAACTGAAATAAACAAATACAAGTTTCAAGGAATCTCAGAGGTCTCTTAGTCAGTGTGTTTTCATTTAGAGAACAGAGCAGAAAGGCCAGTACTGTACCATCTCACATCAGGGAAATTGCTTTAAAATGCCTATTTTGGGTATTTAGTCTGTTCAGGATCCAACCATATCAAAATGTATCTTACAAGCTTTACTGACATCTTAAGAGAATGTTATGTAAAAAAATGGCAGACTCAATCTAAGTGATGGCACAGGAGTGTACACGCTCAGGCTACGGAACCAGCTGGAAAGACAGTTTAAAAAGCCAGCCTTGGATTAAATGTTCTCCTGATCTTAAGAGGAAAGTTTCAGCCACACTCAAATATGAGCACATGTTTCTAGACACACAGTTGACTCTTGCTTTTGACAAATGTAAATATTATACAGTGTAATAACTGTATTAGGCATACAGTGTGTGTAATTTTGGTTTATAATCTGTAGCTGTGTAAAGACATAACCTATGTAAAACTATGAAAATGTTAAACCAAATGTTTTTTTAAGCAATAAACTACTGCAGTTTATAATCAGCCTTATCAGTGTTACTATTACTAATCTCTTGCACTGGAGTTATTCTGCTGATTCTACAGTAATCATCAATATTACCTCATTTGACATGTCAAAAAATAAATTAAATAAAGCAGGAGTTTCTTCTACTGCATGAAAAAAAAAATAATAAAAATGTCTCTTCATTACAAGTATGGTCTGAAGCCCAGTGAAGTTAAGAAGCAATTTCACAGTCTTCAAGGTACTAGTTATTTCAATTACTAAATTACACTACCAGTAGCAATTTCCCTATCATCCACCCAAGCCTGAGCACTTCACAGGGATAAAGAGAATACAAGTAACCACATTTACCTTGTTAGTAATTACACATTTTATCAACTTTTTAATGCTCAACCAAATCCTACAACCTAACATGCAAGGAGATTTTGCAAATATGAGCTGCACCTGGAAGTGAGAAACCCTCATAAAATAAGATTCTACAAAGGCTCAGACCCAGCTTGCAGTCAACAGGCTTGGGGACCTCACCAGTGACTGCAAACGGTGAGGAAGACATTAGTATGGCTGGATTGTAAAGAAATACTGTGTTTCTCAGTGTCGATGAGATTTCTGAGGAACTCCAGCGAGACACGCGTTCTTAGCTGTCTGTGGGTCAGGATCCCAAATTGCCACTGGTATCTTCTCCAGAAATAAAGACTACTACGATCCTCCAGAACCAAAGTTCAGAAGATGCGCTGTGACAATAAAATTAAATTTGCTAACAGAGTTTCAAAAGCCTGCTAGAGGCTCTCTTAAAATTTCTGTCTTCAAAGACCAGAGCAAGAAAGTTCATAGATTACAAAGAAAGGAAACAAGCTATGTTTCAAAATATCTGTGAAAGAAATTTAAAGCTTGTTGTTTTCCTGCTTTTCTTGTCATCATTCATTAATTTATTTGCTCACTCAAATCCTCAAGAGAGTGAGACCCAAATCCTGACAAAGTCACTGTGCAGAACATTATTTTTAATTTTACTTGTGTTGCTCCAAGCCTTGTGCTCAGAGCTCCAAGGATATGCCCAGTCTCAGAGTCAGTGCAGGTCCTTACACTGACTGGGAACTGTTAGCAAAACGAGCAAAAGACATTGCACGGCTGGTGCCAAAGCTTTGAACAAAATTACTTCCTTTAACACACCGCCACCTTAATTACGTGCTGGGGGACATAAAGCAGGTCAGACAATTTGTACTGGGACATCATAATTCCATCAGTATAATGCTGACATTGCTAAAGATTTATGAATGGAATGTCGTAATTATTTTTTTAGTAAACATATCAAGTTTCACTAATGGGGGGGCCTGGAAGTACTAATTAGCTTTTTTTTTTTGTGTGTGTGTGTTGTATCATATAAGATGTGGGGAGAAGAGGGTGGAGGGGAAGGATCTGTAACAAAAACAAGCACACACACAATTTATGTATGGCCTGTAATTCAAGCAGATGTTCTTATATAAGGGCTGCAGGGATTAAAGCCTTTCTGCACATAATTCCATTTGCTAACTACTTTCTGTCTGCACAAACCTGCCAGGCTATGATGGACTTTTGCTAAGCTACACTACTTTAAAAGCAAAAAAGGAACAGAAGAAAAAGAATCTTAAAAATTTGTGCAGTTAAATGCCGGGGCTCGGCAGCTTGAGCAAGGCTCTTTAACCAGCTGGGTTGATTGCAGTAGATGTTCTGGTGGAATTATTATAACTGTATCCAACGAGTTATGGCTCCAGCAGGGTTTCCTTTGGAAATCTAGTCAAAACAGCCCTTTACCACAGTAGGCACTTCTGCACTGATGCTGTAGAACGAAATTGTATTCAAGTATTAAAATAATATCCAGATCCTCCCTCTTTGGTGTCTGTACTCAAAGATTTCTCAACGTAAATAGGGAGCTCAAAAAACAAAAAAAAGGGAAACCTGGTTAAATGGTCAATATTACAATGCTACGATATGGCAATATCACAATACTATGGCCATACTACAACATTCCAAAATGACTGTTTTAACACTGGCCTGACAGACATGCTGCATCCAAAATAAAAGGACTGCTCACAACAACAAAAAGTTCTAAAGCTTTAACTGAAAATTATACTCATGTATCTAAAGAAAAAAACGGCCCAAACCCATTTCCTCGGACGCACCAATGCGATTCCACCGACAGCATCATTGCGACTCAACACCTGTACCAAGCAACACCCAGGTATGTCTTCAGACACAACATCTTTCTGTGCTCACTTACAGTCAGATAGTAGACTTTGCGTGAAGGAAATGTAATGAATAGGAAGACATTTCTTGTAGCAAGGAGGAACCACTCAAGATTTCAGACCTCCATTACTCTTCCTCCTTCTTGAAAACCAGAAAAAAGTACACCAAGATAATCTTTCTAGAACAGTATCGTTACTTTTCTACCACATTTCCTTCTTACAGGCAGGGAAGGAGAAACAACTGTGAACTAATTCTTCTTACACTTAGTCATGCCTCTACAAATGGAATGCTTGTAACTAGCACAGTCCTTGTCCTTAATGCTCCAGGTCCGGCTGTATGAAGATAGGCAGAAAGGAGAGGGAACAGGATTCTAAAAGTGGAGCTGGAACAGAATTTTCACCTATACACCATGTTTTTAACTGGATTAATATATTTTTTAAAAATTGAATGGAAAAGAGTAATTAAAATTTGTCTCATATAGCTGGTGTAAATTGTATTTTTGTTGGATTTCACAAAAAAGCTAAATGCTACCCTACCACCATCTGCAAATGACTTAAATAGTTTCAAATACAACATTTCAAGGACATCTTTACCCACATCTACAGATAATGGACTGACACAATTTAGTTGAAGAATATACTGTATAATCATACTTAATCATCTTTTATGGTCTCTCTGGTTCAGGAAAACTTTCCTGAATATGCTGAACAAATGCTGGATTTTTAGTTGCATACCCCTAAGTGCACCTCACTTCTCAACTTATCTTTGAAATAAAAGAGCTGAAAGTAAAGCAAAAAAGTCAAGGGCATGATTCTATAATTTGTGACAACCAATGAACAGTGATAGGGTAAATTTCTGATCTCAAAATAAAGATTAACATTAAATCTTTATCCAGAGATAGGCTTTCAATTATCCTGACATTAGAGCACTTCCAAAGAAATCTGGATGGCATCCAGATAGCTTGGGATCACTTATTTTCTTTGAAAAGGCTTTTAATATGTTGTTGATCATAGACACTCCCATCTTCTTGTGCTTCAATATGTGACAGAAATGAATTTTTTTTTTTTTTTTTTTATGAATCAGCCAGCTGCAGCACCTGCTCTTGTGTTCACTTTTCCTATTTCACTAGTAATTTGAAGCTCTACATAACACCTCCTGGGCATGTTCTCTAGTTGTAGTCTTCCCAATGATGTTTTCATCTTCAAGACACCAAGTAGAAAATGGAGAGTGGTACCGAACTGTGTGCAGCAGCAGTATCGGTTTGAGTACTGCACGGAAACAAAGGTTTTTGTCACATCTCACACTTGGACTGACTTCAAAATTTCACATATAAAGGATGAAAACCCCCCAGTCATTAAAAAGACAAAAAGACAAATCATACTTAGTTGTCTCTGGATTACCTTGTGAATGAGACACTAATCTTTTTTCAGCATGTCCAAAACAAGTGATCCTCAAAAGTTGTGTTTAGTCACTGAAAGTAGCACAATCAGGGCACGACAGTGGAAGCTTCTGTAGAATCAGACAGACATTCAGAAATCACCACTCAACTGTGAGATCTCCTCCAGTGCACACTGATCAGCTGGAGGAAGTATCAAAGGAAAACCCTGGGTAGGAACTTCCTTTATAGCCTCAAAGGACAAAAGCAATCCTCAGAGTGATTTAAATAGGAAGCAATGTAGGCTGAATATTTTTTTATCTTATTCATATTTATATTTTTGTTTCAAACCTTTGTATACTTTTTTTTTTTTTTTTCCAGTGTGAAAGCTATCGTTAAAATGAGATTATGCTGAAATTACGGGCTCATTCAACATTTACATCTAAGGTAGAAATTGCTTCCTTATTCAGCTGCAATCTGAAAACTGCACTGAATCCAGCGTGCCTAGACAAAACATCAGAAAATATCATATGACATGTTTTTAGTATTTTTAAAATTCTTTAGTAATTATTTTTAAGCACTTGCTTTAAAAATACTTACACCTTCACTGAAAGAAAATGAGTGAAACATATTCCTTCCTTTTTATATTACAGACTAATGAATTCTTCATCCTACTTTTAAACACTTCACTGGTGAAGAGCACATCACAAGAGATTAAAACAGGATAAAAAAACAAACTCAAACTGACATCTTGGAAGAGAGAGCAGATGGTGAAATGCCAACATTACTGGTAGTAAAAAGAAATTCGGAAGTGTAAGAGGAAGCAGCAGTACAGGGCATGGCAAATGAAACTTTTCTTCTGTACAGCTTTAAAGACTATTACTTGCCTGGATCAAGGATTTGTGCCACCAGTGGCCTTGATAAGAAACATATGGATGCATTTTACATTGGTGTGAGGATGTGATTCTGGTATTATTAGATCAGTCAACTGCATTCCCCCAAGGCAATGGGCACATTGTGAGCATAATGGTATTAATTCTACTTCATTTGCTACAGCTTAGTTGTTTCCTTAGCATCACAATCCTTGTAATGAAAAGACAGAGGTCAGAAAGTTTTCCAGCGTACTGAAGTTCCACTGTAAGCCATTCAGACACATATTCCTAAATCCTTCTGTTTAGCAGGAGAAATTATTAAAAAACCACATAATTCTACTGGTAGCAAAGGCTCAGTCGTGCATCTCAGTGCTGTAACCTCTTATGTCGAGTGTCGGGCACCACACTGTTCTGTGGACAGTTGTGCAATCAAAGCGATGCACAAGAATGGAAGGGTGAGCAGGAAAAACCCACTCACATACATGGAGGATGCTGGTTTGGCAACAAAATCAAGCTTCATTCTAACAGTCACGTAAGCAAAAACCAGCTATTTCACCCGTTTATAGTTAGACAAAGGGATTCTGAGCTGCCTTCAAACTTTACCTTTTTCAGCCACGTATTTTTTTCTTAACCTAAAGATTTTTGCACTCAAAAAAATCTATAATGCCTGCTGTGTACAGAGTTTGCAAAGATTTCTAATGAGAGCAAACTCTTAAAAACCCTCTTCTTTTTTTAGATAAACATATTTTATCTTTCCAGTCATTATCATTTTAACTTGCAAAGTGACATTATGCCAAAAAGAAGGAATTCATAAATTAGTTCCAATTTAGAAAGTTTTCTTGTCATTGTATAAATGACAGATCTTTAAAAAGACGACTTAAAATGAAATGCAATAAAAAAAAAATTCACTTTTGTGGCAGGTTTTTCTTTTCACTTTCTTTTTTTTTAAAGACTGAAAGAATAAAACAATGTGCTATCAAAGAAGAAATGAGTAGTACAAAAATTACAAATGTGCATGGACAGGAAACTCATTTAAATTCTCAGATTGTTTTAGGAAAGCTAAATTTAGTTGGGACAGTAACCAAGTAGAATGCAAGCAGAAAACACTCTGTGAAGTTAAATTCACTTGTCAACAGAAATTAATAAAGCAGGATTCACATCCAGCCTCTTATTTCAAAACCTGCTGGTGGCTAAGAGCTATTGATATTTCAGATGCAAATCTGCCCTGCTAAACTCTACCAGAAATTTGCTGATGGTGTTACTGAGCCAACACGTCACCCGCGCCTGTTGTTTCTGTTCTCTTTAAGCACTATAAAATTTGGATGCAGAGGTGGCTTTGGCTTTCAAATACCTTTAATACTTGGGAGAGCTTGACTTGAATTCCTTGAGCAGAGTGCATTCTGTAATGAAAAGGAGGATAAGTGAAGTATGGAAAAAAGACCCCAAGCACAAGTGATGCCAAGGTGACAGAGAGAGTGGAAGCTACTGGAACACCTCCATCAATGAAGAGGAGAAAACAAACTTAGAGTTAAGTGTGAAGATTTTTCCCAGTAGGAGAGCATTCTTAGTTTTGAAGCGCTGGAGCAAGGTATCACTCCAGGCAGTGACTACAGATGGCTCCTGGGACCAAAGACCAAAGCTATCCTTTAGTGGATTCATGACTTGAGCTTGATCTCAGCTCAAAGTGGTGTTTATCGGGAGTCCCACGTGGCTCTTCTGGATTCATGGATGGTAAATTCACCAAACTACTTATCAATGTATTGAAACTGAGCAATTTAACCAAGTGGTCATTAACCTACAGGAAACAGCTTCCTGACATCTTCCTGTCTCCTGCTAACTGCCCAGAGCTACATACAGCCCTTGAACTCAAGGTTCCTACCTGGCACGGTAACATTGACTTTCCCCTTTAGTAAGTTCACATTTGGTTCTGCAATACTGTGATTTTACTACTCTGCTTTTTTATTTCTAGGTGTCTCGTCTGGAAGTTTAATAACGGCCAAACCTATAATTAAAATTAAGCTAATCAGGGCTCTGTTCAACACCTCAGCTTTTGACTGTTCATTTCTCAATGAGTACTCATTACTATTTTTCACGAGGTCTCACATAAGGAAGTTCAGCTTCAAGTTTTAGGCAAAAGGATTTTGGAAGGGGGCTACTTTTTCTTACTCAAGATTTCGCAGTGCTGTCTTATGATTCCTGAATCACCACACACCATGAATGGCAAAGATATTATTTCTTTGAGGCATTTTCATCTTTCACAGCTCCGCAGAAGCTTCACTTGAAAAGCAAGTCTTGAGGCAGCTTAATGATAGTAATAGCAACGTGCAGGTTTAAAAAAAATACACCTATCACAAACCAACAGATATCAAAATACAGTAAAATACTTGAGCGTTCTTTGTATTTCAATTGGTACACAACTCAGAGAAAATCGGCTTCTCTAAGAAGTCGGTGCTACCATCAGCAAAGAGAATAGTATTTGCTAGACAGATCTACTGCCATAGGTGTTAGTCATTTCAACATTATCCCTCATTTCTGCGTGTAAAAAGAGTGAGCGTAGGAAACAACTTCCAAGTTTTCATTTCAAGTGGTTCTTTCATAGTGTGAAAAAATGTGTCCATTATTATCTAGTTTTGTAAGAGAAAGCTGGCCACACAAATTCTCTGGATGTAGTATAAAACTATATTTCCGTCAGTGCGCACTGGCAGCCCAAAAAGCCAACCCCATCCTGAGCTGCATCAAAAGAAGCGTGACCAGCAGGTCATGGGAGGTGATTCTGCCCCTCTGCTCTGCGCTCCTGAGACCCCACCTGGAGTCCTGTGTCCAGCTCTGGAGTCCTCAACAGAGAAAGGACATAGATCTGTTGGAATGGGTGCCATGGAGGCCCACAAAGATGCTCACAGGGCTGGAGCACCTCTGCTGTGAGGACAGGCTGAGAGAGCTGGGGCTGTTCAGCCTGGAGAACAGAAGGGTCCAGAGAGACCTTGGAGCAGCCTTCCAGGATCTGAAGGGAGCTCCAGGAGAGCTGGAGAGGGACTCTTGGTCAGGGAGTGGAGTGATAGGACAAGGGGTAATGGTTTTAAACTGGAAGAGGGGAGATTTAGATGAGATATTAGGAAGAAGTTCGTTACTGTGAGGGTGGTGAGGCACTGGAACAGGTTGCCCAGAGAAGCTGTGGCTGCCCCATCCCTGGAGGGGTTCAAGGCCAGGCTGGACGGGGCTTGGAGCAACCTGCTCTAGGGAGAGGTGTCCCTGCCCAGGGGGGCAGGGGGGTTGGAACTGGATGATATTGAAAGTCCCTTCCAACTCTGACCATCCTATGATTCTTTTATTTCAGACCAGTCGTGAACAAATTATTAATTCTTGAGGCACATTTCTTTTTAGCAGACAGTTGTTGGTGACAAGCAGGTTCCCTAGTCAGTCTGACCAAACGCAGAGGATCATCTAGTGGAGTTACAGACATTGATTGTCCCTGTTTACATGGGTATACGTATGTGTGTGCTTATGCATATGTGGACGCACACTTACACACACATTATGTACAGAATGGTGCTTATGAGGAGAATAATTGCAACTGAAGACTCTTGGAGCTGAAAATAAAATCTACAGTATTACCTTAGCAGCTGCTGTGGCCAAAAACCTGCTAAAATACTCTTAGAAAGTGAATAAAAAAGAACACGAAGACACAAAGAAAGTAATGTCTATAGGTTAAAAATACTTGCCAAACTAACCTGCAGTCACACCTGAGGAGTATATTTGCATGACAGGACATCACGTTCTGTAATCACAAGAAATAAGTCTTTGATTCACACAGGGATTCTGAAAACCCTGCTTTCCTGATCTCAAAATTACAGGAAATACAGGTTTTTCGTCACACTTCGAGAAACCTTGAAAATAACATTTTAGAGGTGAGTTTCAGATCAGAGTGGGGTGTCTGAGGATACACACAGCCACAGTAAAAGAAAAACCAAACGAACTGGGAGACAGCCTAATCAGACACCTGCCAGCCACTGAAAAGTCTGGGGATAGAGAGGAAACAAGTATCAGCTTCTGAAAGAATCTTAACAAAACCTTCAAAACCTGTCGTCTGAATACTGTACATGAGCTGGGACAACTCCAAGCAAATGTTGAGGACAAATATCTCACGTTAAGGCAATAAGATGCAACCACATAGTATCTGTCGAGATGTTATTCTAGGAAAAGCTTAAATAACCTACAGCTAACCTGGTTTCAGTAAAAAGCAGCTTAGATTCTGAAGACAAACGGGTCACAAAAATAAAAACATTCTATTACTCCTTCATATCTCCAATATTAACTAAAAGCTTGGTAAACTGAAAAAGTTAGGATGAATTCCTGCCTTTAAATAAGGAAATTCCCTCGACTACGTTGAAGCACGGATTTCAGCTCCAGTATTGGACGTACAGGGGAAGACCAGCAAAACTGCACAGGAATACAATGATGCTACTGGATTAGCTTCTAATAATAATTAATTTAAGTTTTTTTAACATTAGCAGCTACTAAAGAGCTTGTGGCCTTTCATAGGTTTCATCTTCATTCTTCCAAAGTAATACATTTGGAAAATGTCCGTTTCTTCAAGTAACCAACCTTGTTTCAGTGGGGAATGTTGGATCTGAGTCTATCTAGCACAATTTCAAGATAGTGTAACTGCAACTGATAGAAACTTCAACAAGATTAGAATGATCTGTTATCCCCGCATACAAACTTTTCTGGTTTTCATTTTTTCCCTGTGTAGTAGACCTCCTTTTATTACTTTAGTGGCTACATTTAAGGCAGAAAGTGAAATGATTTTTAGGATAATGTTTTAGTGCCTGTATCACAATGGTTTTTATTGAGCTGTAAAGCACTTGCATGCACAGAGAAAAGAAGGTGCATTTTAGAAATAAAACTATTAAGTAACATTATCTTGCCATAGATCATTCCCACTGGGATAGAGGAACCATTTGAAAAGCATAACTGAATTCAATTAAAATATGATAAATTTTGATCTCCAACTTACCCACATTTTCAGCATTGCGTGCTGATCAAAAAACTAATAAAAGCATGAGTTTATGTTTAGAATGCCTTCCTGCTTTTCTCCTCCTATTTACAGTAGGGAATAACTTGACTGTAACACTCACCTCCTAGAAAGGTGAATGGACCAATGCCTTCCCATATCTAATTGCCAATATACAGTCCATCAGTAGCAATGGATATCACATGCCATTCCCCAGAAGACACGCCTTTCCATACCATGGAAGAATAAATGGACTCCAGGTAACAGAATCAAATGACTGCTCGTAGCCAACACAAAATCACAGAAACGTGTACCCAATGTAAAATTCACAGAAACAACTTCAGCATAGTTTTTCTGAGGGCCAAAGTGGACATAACTTCTTTTTTGGAAGCAGACATTGACAGAGATATCGGAGATACGCCTGTTAATTATCCTGAAAAGACTGTTAACTGAGTCTCTAAAGAAAACAGAAACCGTTTTCTTTAGTTAATTGAGAGTTAAATTAGTGTGTACTTCTGAAATACAGACCCCATATCCATTTTGTAGGTCACTGGATCCTATGAGTGATCTGCACACAGGAGATTAACAATGCCTTTTGAAGTATATTGGTTCTCCTGTCACACTTATGAACACTGCCTAATATAGAAAAGTAATATTATAACCCAAGTACACAGTAGGGAAATGCCATTTCTGCTTTACAGATGGCCAGCTGAGACATGAAGAAATTTTAAGTGATTTTTCCAATGTCAAACAAGAAACCTGTATCAGAATGGCGAAAATCTAGGCCTTCTGAGTCTTGGCTGAATTCCTGAACAATCAAACTATTCTTCTGTTCTGGCCTGCATAAATCTCTGGTTGCAAACTGAATTAGTGAAAGCATCAGTTCATCATGGGATGAAAAACAAAAAAGAGAACAACCATCTGACACAGTGTAATATAACCTGTACAGCAGCTTTCTTCTCCAAAACTATACCCTAAAATCTCATATAATGTTAAATAACATAGTAATTGAGAAGAAAAAAAAAAGGAGCGAAAGAAAAATTAAGTATCTTAGACAAAGAGAAAAAGATGTTTCAACTGATGCATGAAAATAAATGTAGATAATTATGACTTACGCAATGCTTTTTGTCTTCAAAATGCTGTATAAATATTACTTTAAAACTCAAAACACCTCATGAGGTGGGTAAATATTAAGCATAATGTAGTAAGTTATACCCTCATATGATTTAAACCAATTTTCACTCCAGAAACCCAAGAGAAAAAAAAAAAAAGTTGGAAGGCTAAAAGGGTTTGTTTAATGCACCTGAGCTGGCCAACGTTCTACAAAAAACCCCTCTCCACTGCCATTTAAGAGGACTGCAATTCTCACAGCCACACAAGAGCTACTGTTAATTAATCTAGACTCAGTACAGGCACAGCAACTAGGGTTCAACAAGACCACAAAAGTCTGACTCAGGCTGCAGGCAAATACTTGTGGGACAGTCAGCGCTATGCGGTCATTAGTGGGGTACAAGTTAGCTAATTAAAAGCTGACCCGAGTACCTTGTACAAAGGGCTATCGTACTTGTACAATGTAGCACAGGCAGATCCAAGGCTGGGACTGGAAGCATGAAGCTGGCTCCGAAGAGTTCTCCCACAGCTCGGAGGCAACCAAGCAGGCACACACAGCCAGGCCGTTTCGCACATGATGGAGCTGCAGTGGAGATGGAGCTTTTTACACCTGCAGAGCCTGCCAAAATAATGTAAAAGGGCAAAAGGGAAGGTGGTAAGTCTAATCAAAGACAATGTTTTGAGCTGAATAAAACACTTAACTGCATGGAAAATTCCATTAGGTTGATTAGATACTTGCCTTAGGGCCCTCTTAAAGAAACTGCTAAAAAAAAAAAAAAAAAAGATAGCTATTGCAACACGGCTTAAAAATATTGGAAAAGCAGGAAATGGAGCTTATTAGAGCTCAAATTAGATCCAAGATTTATGTGAAGAACATTTGGCCTCTTTAAAAGGCCTGCTTAATCCCTAGATGGTTTTTATTGTTTCTATTATTATTATTTTTTTATACAGTGCCATAGGTATACATGGCACTTTACAGACAAATAAATAAAACCCACGGGTCGTCCCCCAGAGAGTTTACAATACCTGATCCAGCAAAGAGTTAAGTACGCAAGTAACTTCGTTTGCAGGAGTAAACTCCCATGGAATCAATGAGATCTTTTGTTTGTTTGTTTGTTTAAATTAATTTATGGAGATGATTATCCCTTCCATAGCAGACCCTCTGCTCCAGGTCATTCAGTTTGAAGTCAGAGGTGTAGATCCAGAGGTGCAGACTACCTGAGTTCCGACAACTTCTGTCGAGCAAATCTCACACTACTATTTTGTTCCAAGTTATGGACGAATAAAGATAAGCCCAAGCAACACAAAGGCGAAGCCAAACTGTTCCTGTGTTGCTAAGTTGGTTTCCAAGGAAGTCTTTTACAAAACTTGTAATATTTTCTCAATTGCAGCAGGGAAGTTAGTGATTGAGAACCAGCTCCAGGAGGTGGTTTAGCACAAGGCGGGGAAGCCACCTTTTGGTTGTGGTCCTTCTCACTGCACGCTGGTGTTAACGAGCTGGTTCTTCAAGGACAACTGGCCAGATCTCTCTATCTGGATTCCTAAACTACTGAATTTGAACATCTTTACAGCATTATGTTCTATATATATAGCATTATACTGTATTATGTTTCAGGTATAAATCTCAACTGATATTGTATGGGAGCATTCTATCTTATTTCACTTTGCAGAAGAAGCCCTTCTGGTTTCCATTAAAAAGCCCCAATATACTGTCAGTTTTTGTTTGGAAGACGAGGGGATTCTATTCTCCTCCTTAGTGTCCTGATGCCCCTATTTCTGTGAATGGAAAATTGGAGCTACCTCAAGCTACTTCTCTTTTGGAGGGTAGTAATGACTACTACAAATGTGCAACCCTATTTGCCTGCATATAAACTTTTAATAATGTTCATTAAACTTTATTAGAATTGTACGTGCAGCCAGATCAGGGTTACATATTAAAATCTCAATCCTGCAAACACTTAAGGAGCTTTATTCATGCAAGAAAAATAAATAAATTCTTTCTATACTCACACAGTTGAACTGAATCTATAACCTAAATACAATGCTATTGTTTTTTATCCTCTGGTATTAAAGTTAAAAACATAGAGTCAAGAAAGAAATTATATGCTCCTAGTACACAAAAAGAGCAAACAACTCCCCAACTTTTTTGAAATTGCATCTTTTTAAAAATTATCATGATGCGGAAAAGAAATCACAGGTGCAACAGACTTGGAAAAGTCAAGGAACAGATGAACTCTGACTGTGTGCAGGAAACCACAAGCAAAAGTCCTGCTCAGGAGAGACACTGAAGTCCGTAGAAGTTTTGCAATAAACTCTCCTGGCAAAAGAATCAAACCTACAGAGCCTGACACAAGAGCCCAGCGAAGCTAGTAGGAAATTCCCCATGGATAAGCTTGGAATCTGATGCAGAGTGACCAAGGGAATGGCAGAACTGCAGGCAAAGAAGCAGCCACGTGAGCCAGAAAGAGTTTTTACAGAAAACAGACACAAGTGTCATAAAGCCAGGGTCAAACTCCACCACCGAGACAAGTGCGTGTGAAAGACTTATATCTCTTTTAGGGCTAAGTACAGTATTTATGATTATTTATTTCTCTTGAAACAAAAAGTAAATCAATCCATTAATTTTAAAAACCCATGGTTTTATTACATTGAGTAATTTCCTTTGAAAATGTTCATGTTTCCTAAAACCTTCAGCAGTTAAACCAGATTTTTTTGTTATTTTTATCTGAGACCGCATATCATTATTCATGCATAATCTGCTTCCAAATGATTCTTTGCTTACCATTTGTTTTGTGTATTTTCTTACGTAAGCAAGAATTAATATACTTGGGCATGGAAGAAATATGCTATATTATCTTTTATTGCATTTCTTTAGAACATGCCACACATGTTCTTTAACTCCCCAACGACATTCAAAATAGCCTGAGGAAAACACAAATAAATACACATAGAAAAAAGGATAAATACAGTGACAGGAAGATGATGTAAGATACAGACTTGCACATAGGTGGTTAGGCATGTGCAATATAAGAAATGGAAAAATCATCATCTGACTCCACATTTTGAATAAGCATAAAATGTCACCCAATGTTTGGCTAGCTTGGATGGTAAGCAAAGCCAGGGCACTGCCACACAGACACAGCTTGCTCTCCTACAGCAAACCTTGCATCTTCAATTTCGATTGCTCCTCGTGGGAAGACCCCATCACAATTAGTAGGCTCTTTTCTAAATACCAGCACCCTCCAGTGTGCACACCCACTAACATACACCCACCCCTCACTGCTCCCTCAGCTTCCCAGGGCAAGGGCTGGAGCCCTCCCAGCAGGAATGTCGATGGGATGGGAAACAGCAGAGATTTGGATACAAACCCAAGGTTGCATGGTTCTGAATTGGGGTGTTCAAGGAACAACAGAAGTATATAATGGTTTGGTAGTTCTGACAGAATAATTCAGATGAGAAATTACTGTAGAAATTTGGACACTTACCTCCAGATTCACCCTTCCTAACTCCTCAAGGTTTCCTATCCTCATTTATTTCTTCCACCTGCTGTCACTTTACACATTTCCCACTAGCTTCACATGAGTCACAGTCCCTGACCACCTTGACTCAATATAACTTACTTGATTCTTTTGACTTTGTAATTTGTACCATGGTGAGTCGCAGAGCCTGAAGCCTTTCATCACATGAAAGGCAGGTGTTTCCCCATGGTTCCTTATTGTGGGGAATAAAGGACAACAAAAGTCTTATTTTTTTCTTCCCCCCACTCCAATACAAAAGAATGCATCCATGACAGTAGGTGAACTAGAAGTATGGTGAGACTCAAAAGGTTATGTCCCATATAACCAATCTGAGTTCATTCCTGTGCCTCTTACTGCAATATGGGTGTGATACTTCTTGTTATCTTGGATTTTGAGTATAGGGAAAGATAGGAAAAAATTGTAATGTTCAGAATGCTAAGAGACTGTTTCTCCTCAGATAGTTAATAATCTAGGGGTTTCTGTTTCCTTTTCTCTTCTGTCATTCTTAGTCATCTTTCTTTCAACAGTTAGCTTGTTTTTTATTTATTTTTACTATTTTTTTTAAATATTTGTATTTGTAGTTAACATTGCTTTCTACCTACATGTAATAGTATATTTTTGTGACATTTTAATAAATGAAATTTCCTATGGTCTATCTTTCCAAACTGTAGTTCTGCAAAAGGAGTTCTCAAATTCCCATAGAGGAAAGATGAAACAGATAAAATATCTCCGAAGGAATTATATATGGGTTGTAAAGTTTGACCTTATGAAAGAAGTAATGTGATGACCACTGGAAACTAGATCGCTGGAGGTCTATAGTATTTCAGGGCCTGCCACAGTGTCCCTCTGAATGCTCCTCAGAGATATAAAAGCTGTCTGACCTGTCTTGCAACTAAAATGAATGTTTATTCCTACTAATCTACCAACAGCATCAGATTCTAAGGGCAGCTGTGACTTAAGAAAGTCACATATGGCCATATTCATCTTTGTGGAACAGACGTACATACCTTTTTTCCATTTCAGAATCTCTCCTTCAATCTAAGGTGTAACAAGAAATCAAATATTTTACTGTAAGTTTTTTATAATTAAGAGAATATACTTCTCATCTAAATGTCTGATTTTACCAGTAGCATTTTCCAATGTGCTAAAAACAGAGATCTCCTCAAGTAAGTACTGCAGATCCTCAGAGGTATGTATGTGCCCAAATTCTAATGATTTACTGCAAAGTAGCCACACACTGTCTTTCAGGATGTAGACTGAAATCTCATACGATTTACATTAGCAGATTAGTTTTGATACACAGAGTCTTAAGTAATATAGCTGCTTTGGAAACCTGTATCACTGGTATGCTGTGTACTTGTGTACTGGAACTGTGTACTGGAATGATGACACAACGTGTTGACGACACTTTATAGCCCCATCTGGTCCTGGAGGTGAACGTGAGAGACACGCATGCATGGCTGAAGGTAAATCAGCTATATATAGCATCATGCAAGAATGTAAGAAGAAAATAGTCCCAGGGAATTTACTAAGAGGTTTTGCAACATACCTTTTATATTTAGATTTATGAATAAACTAAGAACTAATACTGTTATTAGCAGGCATATAAGCTTCAAAGCTATATTTTTCAATTACACAATTTACATGAATATTGTTTCTAACCAAAGTACCCTCCTTGCTAAATCACGTCCTGATGTGGCATTGCAGAAGGAGCTGAATTCCTCGACTGTTTTACAATATAATGAAAACTGTTTGAACGACCACGTCTTAACGTATTTTCAAATCGAAAACTCATCTTACTTTTGACTCTGGAATTGTGATCCATTTCCAGAATATTAAAACCTCAACCCTTTTTACTCATAAGCAAGGTCAGCACGATTTCATTTTCTTTTTAGGATCATGGGATAATTCAGATTGGAAGAGCCCTTGAGAGGTTTCTAGTTCCACCTCCTGCTCAGAGTAGGGTCAGCTATGGTCTGTGAAGACCAGTCAAGGCTCTATCCCATTTGATCTTCAAAATCCCTAAGCAAGAAGACTGCACAACCTCTTTGGGTAACCTGTAACCCTGCCTGGCTGGCCTTGGAGGGAAAAAGGCTTCTCATCTCCAGCCTGAACCTCTCTCGTTTCTACTTGTGCCTGTTGCCACTTCCCCTCCCACCGTGCATCACTGTGAAAAGTCTGGCTTCACATCCTCACTAAGCCTCTTACAGGCACTGGGGGCTGCTGTGAGGTCCCCCCAAAGCCTTCTCTTCTCCAGGCTGGACAAGCCCCAACCCTTGAGATGCTCCTTGCAGGGTAAGTTCTCCAGCCCAGCCCATGGTGGTGGCCCTCCACTGCACTGGACTCCAGTTTGTCGATGTCTTTCTTGTTTTCTTTCATATTTACTAATAAACACCCACAGCTATCATAAAATGGCAAGCAAAACAGAATTCCAGAAGCCAGGATCTCAGGAATGTTCAACTGGAGAATGCCCCTATTTTCAATTAGGACACTCTTCTGTGCTTCTTACTGCTCTTTTCCAGTGATTTAACTAAACTGCAGCAGAGAGAGGCTGGATGAGAGCAGCGAGAGGTGACATCACATCTGCCTGAATTAACAAGGTGACAAATAAGTACAGTAAGTCCAGCCGAATGGATCAACAAAGAGCTAGAGCTATGCTTTCCCGTAGCTGCCTTACAGGAATCACAGGAATTCCAGTCTTCGGAAAACTCTCCTTTAAAGCAAGACTAATTAATTTCACATTCTTGTTTTTTGTACGTTAATAGCTTTTAGAGGTCATTAACCTGAACAGTCTTTTGACTTTTTAAGTCTTAATGTGTCATATGTCTTTAATAAGTAACAGCTAGGGTTGTTTTTTCCACTTGATTTTTCTCCTATTCACACCATATGTACTTCTACATATTTACAGCAATTAGGAATGCTGTGCCCACTGTGTCTAGAATTGATTAAGCACTGTCTATAGGAAAGATGTTATACTTTTTTAAAATTTCATTGATTAATACTTTCCTTCACTGGCCACGTAACGATTATTTTAGCCAATGCTTTTGTTTTCAAGCAATGTAAAAATGCTCAAAACTAAACAACAATAATATTTCTTTTCATTTTAACATGTACAAAGAAAACTTCTTTATTTCTTTTTGTCATGTTTAGAGCCGAAAACCAAGAGTCTGGAAAAGTAACTCCTACTCTTGACTTTGCCACCAATTTCCCTTCTGATCTTGGCCATGTAAAACGAAACTCAGGCTAAATCTTCAAAGTTTCTTAATATTTGATTCTGATACTGTATGCCTTCTCCAAGTTGGCCCTTGGGGACCCTTAGCACAGTGACATTGCAGTGGCAGCTTGGCTTGCCTCCTGCCACCCTGGAGAAAGTGGAAAATAAACTTATCTGTACAATGGATAAGAGCCATGGAGGCTGGTTAGGAAGCATGTTTTTAGGGGCTGGGTTAAGGATTTAACTGGATGAGAGCCAGGATTAGAAGAACTGCAGTAACTCTGGATTGTGGGTCTCGGCTGTTTGTCCAGGGGTTTGGCTTAGCCCAAAACCACTCTGACTTTTGGCAAAAGCTCGGTTCTCTCTCTTCATTTAAATCTCATTAATGATTCCAGAGACATGATTCTTCGAGAAACATCATCAAAGAAGCATGTACGAGGAAGAAAATGTGAGGAAAGGTAGAGGGCTTTTGACAGATGAGCTTCATGATCAAGCATACGCAAGTAATAATGGGGAGCTTTAAGACTGAAGTGACCTGGACTGACAGAAGTTGGTAAGCAAACCCCACCGGTATCTCCAAGAGAGGAAGCTGTAAGAAACTCCACATCTGAGAAGATTTATGACACCGAGTTGAACATACTGAGAGAAGACTGAAAATCTTGGCAAGTTCTTCATTCCCAGCGCTAAGACAGAAGTAAAGAACTGGACCTGCTCCCTAAAACTATTCCCCCTGCTGTTTTCCTACTTCATTTATTTTCCCTGCAGAGGCTTGGGCTTCAGCTCCCCTCTCTAGATAAAGCGTATCGAGAGCAGATGGGGTAATAGGTAATTGCAACATCAGCATGTGCAAGTATCTTCTCCCTGTGAAGAGAACCAAGCAGCCAACCAAGTTCAGTGTTAAAACATCTTCTGATTGGACATTCTGGCTTTTTGCAAGCCCTGCTGAAGCTGCAACACCAGAGGGGACAGATATTTGTTGACTGACATTTAGTAATTTTTCTGTTGCATAAGGAGGCCCAAGACTGCCAAATCCTCTAGTCCCTACCTTCCACTACGCTTCTTACCGAGAAGAGAAAACTGCACCAGATCCTAAATTCATCCTAAGCTGATACAGGCTTGGGGAAGTGTGGCTGGAAAGCTGCCTGGTGGGAAAGGACCTGGTGTTCTAATTGACAAGCCATTCTAATTGACTATGAGCCAGCAGGGTGCCCAGGTGTCCACGAAAGCCACCAGCAACCTGGCTTGTATTAGAAATAGTGTGACCAGCAGCAGTAGGGAGGGGATTGTCCCCCTGGACTCAGCACTGGTGAGGACACACCTTGAGTGTTGTGTCCAGTTCTGGGCACCTCAACACAAGAGAGATCTGGAGGTGCTGGAGTGAGGGCAGAGAAGGCAACGGAGCTGGTGAAGGGCCTAGAGAATAAATCTTATGAAGAGTGATAGAAGGAGCTGGGACTGTTTAGTTTGAGAAAGAGGAGGCTGAGGGGAGACCTCATCACTCTCTACAACTACTTGAAAGGACACTGTAGAGAAGTTAGTGCTGGTCTCTTCTCACAGGTAAATGGCGATAGAACAAGAGGAAATGGCTTCAGGCTGCAAGAGGGTAGGTCTAGACTGGATATTAGGGAAAAATTCTTCCCAGAAAGAGTGGTCAGGCACTGGAAAAGGCTGCCCAGGGAGGCGGTGGAGTCCTCATCCCTGAATGTGTTTCAGTCGTTTAGATGTGGTGTTGGGGGATACGGTGTAGGGGAGAACTTTGGAGAGTGGGGTTGATGGCTGGACTCAATGATCCCAAGAGTCTTTTCCAACCTGAATGATTCTATGATATAAATAGGCATAGTCTTCCTGTCTCCAGCATTTATATACAAACCGAAATTACGGAGTGATTCATTCACAATATTGTGATAATTAATGAAAAATTCTTACAAACTAAGTAAACTACAAGTGGTCTTACTTTCTTTTTTACTTTCTTTTTTTATTTTTATTTTTATTTTTATTTTTATTTTTATTTTTATTTTTAATTTTAACGTTAAAAAATCCCATTCACTCCTATTCCTTCCAGGCTCCTTTCCTGCTCCTTAGGACTCCAGTGGGTTGTAACCACAAGGGGGAAACTCCAATATTTAATGATTGTGGTATAATACCACCTGGTACACCTAATGGTGATAATAAGAAATGGTGAAACTGAAGAATACNTAGAGAATAAATCTTATGAAGAGTGATAGAAGGAGCTGGGACTGTTTAGTTTGAGAAAGAGGAGGCTGAGGGGAGACCTCATCACTCTCTACAACTACTTGAAAGGACACTGTAGAGAAGTTAGTGCTGGTCTCTTCTCACAGGTAAATGGCGATAGAACAAGAGGAAATGGCTTCAGGCTGCAAGAGGGTAGGTCTAGACTGGATATTAGGGAAAAATTCTTCCCAGAAAGAGTGGTCAGGCACTGGAAAAGGCTGCCCAGGGAGGCGGTGGAGTCCTCATCCCTGAATGTGTTTCAGTCGTTTAGATGTGGTGTTGGGGGATACGGTGTAGGGGAGAACTTTGGAGAGTGGGGTTGATGGCTGGACTCAATGATCCCAAGAGTCTTTTCCAACCTGAATGATTCTATGATATAAATAGGCATAGTCTTCCTGTCTCCAGCATTTATATACAAACCGAAATTACGGAGTGATTCATTCACAATATTGTGATAATTAATGAAAAATTCTTACAAACTAAGTAAACTACAAGTGGTCTTACTTTCTTTTTTACTTTCTTTTTTTATTTTTATTTTTATTTTTATTTTTATTTTTATTTTTATTTTTAATTTTAACGTTAAAAAATCCCATTCACTCCTATTCCTTCCAGGCTCCTTTCCTGCTCCTTAGGACTCCAGTGGGTTGTAACCACAAGGGGGAAACTCCAATATTTAATGATTGTGGTATAATACCACCTGGTACACCTAATGGTGATAATAAGAAATGGTGAAACTGAAGAATACTGAAGAATACTTCCAGGTTTAGTCAATCTAGGTCTCAAATTGTATTATAGCCAATTTTCAGTGTCTCATGCAAGAATGTAGAGAACAGGATTCTCACGATGATGCACCTGTTGGTGTATAATTACTGACACAGGATTTTTGCAACAGTCCTCCAGGACAATAGGAACAGATTTTTTATTATTTTTCATTTCTAGTGGGCAAACTAAGTAAAGACAGAACATAAACTTCTTCCAAGAGTCACAGATTAATTTGCATCATGAACAGGGGGCCATGAATCTTGTATTTCCTTTAATGCAGATCACTAAACTATATTTTTCTGAAAGCGTTTGAGCTGTCCAGGTATTGTGGACTGGTTATAAAGCTGTTGCTCCTCTGCAGCACTACTATTTCTATGGGAAACGGTAGAATTTAAATGTAAGACTTTTGCCACTGCTGCCCATATACTGTTCTTTGAAGTCCTTTGTTTAATCTTAGATAATGTTAATAAAAGTCAGTACTACGACATTAAATTAGCCTTCTTCTAGAAAAGACCTATTCCACATTCCTGTGGCCCTTGCCATGTTGGCCCCCACACTGAGCACCTTCTCAGAGAATCCTTCTGCAAAGTCAAGATGCACTGTATGGACGTGGCCACCTCTAAAAAGTGAGAACACACAGAGACCTGTAAAACACATTTACTAACTTCGTATGAGACTGCTTGCTGCTGCCTGGACTGCTCCTGTATAATTTGGAGGATAATCTTAGCCAGATGAGGAAGATATCTGCATTCTGCAAATGACTGGCAATAATCTAAACAAGAGATTAAGATGACTATAGAATTTCTTTGCTCCTTCACCAGAAACAACTGCGTTTATATTTCCTAGAAATCTCCTACATTAGCATTCATTCCCAAACGAAGTTGTTTTACCATAATTATCAGATGGTTTAGTTTCCCTAAAAAAAAAAAAAAAAAAAGTTAATTTCTGATGGAATATTTCTTCCAACTAAGATTCTCTATGTACAAAAAAGTCAGTATTTTTTTCTGGCAAAGGTCTGAAATTGGAGCTAGTAAACTCAGCCTGCTGGCACATACACTCTGAGAGTAGGTGAGGTATAAATCTCCTCATTCTGCAAAACTATGAGGTTTTCTCCTGAACTGTTATTGTCCTAATTTTAAGGAGTTTTAAGTTAATGGATATTTAGAAAGCCTGTTTTTAAAAGGAATATATGACTACTTAGGATAACTGATGTTACCATGATTAGAAAAGATTCAGAATTTGAATATGGAACTAACAGACATGAAGGAACAGAAATATGAGAGATGAAATGGCACTCGGGTCTATTTCTAACACACAGAAAAACTACCACCTTCCTACCAACAGGGAGATGAAGCTTTATCAGCCATACCACAATTGTTGCCTTTGTTTAGTTTTTGCATTGTCAAAACCAGAAGCTTTTCCATTTTTGCCTTTGAAATGCGAAAATGTAAAAGTCACCATAATTAAAGAACTGCTACAAGTTCGTTTCCGTAAAATTAAAAATAAAATAAATTTTACAAAATCAAAAAAGAAAAAGGAGGAAGGAAGGAGTTTAAAGCCTAGATGTTTAGACAGCCCTGCAAGCCCCCTTGTGACCTTACTCTGATATTTAACAAAACATTAATCTTCTTGCCAGCAATTATAAAGAATACAGTGATGTAGCTGGGGCTCAGTGAGTGAGTAATAGTAATTCCATTGTTCTCTTTTATTTATGCCTTGGCTGTACCAGGCAGATGAGGTAAGTTGGGGCTTTTTATATGTTATTATTCTGAACTGGCAATACATAAAGGCTGATTACACAAATATCTGTCTGTTTCTGAAGCACTGTTTCACACCTCCTTCCAGCTCATGATCAAAGCGTTTCAACATTTTATTATGAAATCATGAATCCCCCCTTAGTTTGTATATGAATTATAGTCTTTTTTTTAAAAAACACTGGTGTACAACAGTGACAGTGCCTTTTGAACCAAGGAACAAAACAAGGTGTTACACATTACTCCTTGAAGGCAATAACTTGCTGAATAATTCTGTTTGTTGGAGCACAGTTCAACCTCCCTACTGAATACAAAAGCCTTGAGACCAAAGAATTTTTTTTTATTTTTTTCTGTGAGCAGGCCAGTGATTTTATTTCAAGCCCTACTAACGAGTTGAGAAAACGTTGCCATGTAGCTGTAATTATAACAAATCTAAACGAGCTTTCCTCTGCTTTTCTGAAATGCAGCAGTTCTACAAAAAGTTGAAAATAACTTCCATTATTTACTTAATGACATCCTACCATACAAACCTGGCCATCTGAAAGGTTCTGAAAGTTGATTCCAAGTGTGTGCCCGAAAGAACGGCCAGGAAGGTGGCAAAGCACAGCCCACTGAGGGATATGCAGGTTTCCTGCACCTACTTGGGAGAAATGTTACAATTTCTTTAAGATTCACACTTAGCACATTTCAAGATCAACTTCACAACAAAAATAGTGATGGTCACCCTTCCTGCTTCAGAAAGAGGAGGGGTTAGGTTATCCACACTAATTTTTTTGCCTTCTAAGAAATTTGTATTTCAAAATCTCAGAGCTGTGACTCAGGGATAGGATTCCCACTGACTTCTACAAGAACAACATCCAGTTGTTGATGCTTATACTAAGATGTGTATTTTTGTATGACGTATACACCTACTTGAACTCCACTACATATAACATGCTTTCCCTCACTGTAGTCTGAGAAGCATTCTCTTCCTGTAAAATACATTTATATTCTAAAGATTTTTCAAGTTTGCTTTACAGAATACAAATATGAACTGGGAACAGCTTTATGAATAGAAAGGATATTTTATTAAGATTTACTACCAGACTAGACTATACTATAGGCTGTAATACAGGCTTTAGTATCAGACTAGACTTTGCTCTAATGGCAACTATTCATGCCATTTGCCACTTTGGTCAAAGCAGGATTTGATCCATAATTATTGACCTCTCTTGTTTGTAATGCCACCTTCTGCCTCTGTTCTCTTCCCTGTATTGGCAGAGACAGATTCAGCTCATCTCTAGAAATCTGATAATGTCACCAAATCAAAATTTAAGGTGGGAGGGTGAAGAGAAATCGCTTCTATGTTTCATTACCTGCCTAAGGAATGAAGGATTTAAGCTCCGATCACAGCACTTCCAGACGACCAAACAGTGAAAGATCACTCAGCCAAGGCAACAACCCAGCTAAGAATACTTGGGTTGTTGAAAGGTTTTTTTCAAATCATCAGTGGGTGCAAAGCATTTGTTTTCTGAACAGCCAAAGGCTTAGCTTGTTACACTGAAGAGTATTTTCCTCCTGGAGTAAACCCATGGAGTTTGTCTGAAAGGAGATTCAACTCAGTGGCAGCAAACGTAAGCCGGCTCTGTGTCACCCGTGGCACTGTGGTGCTGCGGCTGTGACAACTCACATGTCCTTTCTCACATGATAAGTAACTTCAAACAGGCCTCTTTGCCCTTCAGTACAGCCTTAAACCAGGGTGGGGCCAGATTCTTCATTAACAGAACTGCATTTTCTATACTAGTGGATTTTAGAGCAAGACAGCACGGCACTGCGTTGTGTGAGACGAACAGTTATGTTTTTAACAGCGTAAATACATTATTGAAATTAATTAATTCATATATTAAAAAAACGCTCATCTCAATCTCTTTGTGCAAACTTAATAAAAGCGCCAGAACATCAAAAAAAAAAA
>VXBW01006069.1:1458579-1476491 GCA_013400375.1 Thinocorus orbignyianus | reverse complement strand
AGGAAAAAAAAAAAACAGAAAAAAAACCACGATACCCCTGTCTCAATGTCAAACTTCAGAAAATAATCCATCTGGTCCTATTCAGAGATAGACAGGCCACATCTCCGAGCACCATGCTCTCCATGCATGAGACAGGAACACACAAAAGGGGAGAATTCTGGGCTGAGCCTTAAGCCCTGTTCATAATTTGTTTCATTGTGGCAGCACATATGAGATATGTAAGACCCCCAGCAGCGTGGAAGCTCCTGTTCTGTTCCCGCACAATAGGGGTGAGTTAAGGATCTCATTGTATCCCCATCCCCTCAGCCTGCTGCCTCCGGAAGCTTTAAAGAAGATATTTTATGTCATCTGAATGAGGTTTTAAGACAATGTTGGACAAAACCAAATCAAAACAGAAAAAAGCAAAATAATATTTGGGAAAAGTAATATAACCCGCTCTCAAGCTAAAATACATTAAAGCTGCCTTGATATATCATGCAACTCATTATGTGAGATTACAGCATTCCTCTGAGCTATGAATTCACATAGTACAGGAAAACATAAGAGATAAGAAAAGGCACTTGTAGCCAATTCTGTAAGAAAGGCATTTTTTAATTTGAGAAAATATACTTTTGCAGGACAGATACTTATATGACCAACCTAGTAAACTCTGTACTTAAAAAACCTAATTTTATGGAACAAAATTTATCAAAGCTAATTTTATATAAAGTGGTTTTGCCTGGTTTTTACATTATTACCTTAATAATTATTTTGTAGTCTCGTGAATCCCAGAGTTTATGGGATAGTTATTGCATTTGCTGTGCTTTAACGGCTCACTATGACAACTACTTTTAGAAGCAGTACCGTGTCCCATGCACAGAATCACCACAGAATCACCAGAGTATTTAAATAATCTGAAACTCACACAGAACAGTATCATAACTAGATGCAGTTATCAAAACAAATTTGAAATGCTTAGAAATCCTCCTTCTTTACCTCTTTTCTACTTAACAGCACTTAAGCGCATAGAACATACGAACCTTTCTCTAAGATCTGTAAAAACAATACTTTCAATATTATCAATACAGAATTCAGCTGCAGGTTGCATAAAAATTGGGAGTACAACTTGAGGCACTCAGAAAGCAAAAGGCTGGCTGGGAACAAAATGGTGCTGTATTATGCTGATGCAATTAACGTATTAGATCATTTGTCACGTTCCTGGCCCATGTAGCCTCCTATTCTCTGCCTAGAAATATCTGATCCTTTTGCAGGTTAACTAGAGATAAGAGTGTTCACAGCTCTGGAGCTCTAGGTCAATATGACTTTTAGGTCTTCCAAAGCTGGAAGACAAAGAGTATTTTAGTTAAGTATTGCTGACTCAAGGACATCTTTAAGTATGAAAAAACACACGCTCAGCAAACTAGTAGAAATTCTAGAGTCCAAGTGATCTTAATTTCACGTTTCGGAATTATCAGGCCAAAAGTACTATAATGAGCTCTTATTACCCAGAAGCAAAATTGCAGGTAGAAATGGTTTAAGAAAAATACTGAACAAACATGAGGTGGAACAGAATGTTCTTGGAGCAAAACAACCTTCAGCTTCCTTAGGGTAGGTAGGTGCTGCTCTGCAAGGGCTCTAGCTGCACCGAAGCTGGTTGAACTTCTAAAGAAAGCAGGTGCACCTCTCCTTGGAATACTGCTGCTACCAGAGCCCTAAAGGGGAATTAGGAGAGAGCTGGCTACCCTTCTAATTTGGGAAAGCTGTCCAGGAAAAAGAAAGGAGGAGGATATAAACATTGACTGATGAGCACACACATACCCTATCTTTAAATTTTCTGAGAAATTTTGCTGGTTTATTTCCTCTTATCTCCCCAGCTGCACAGTTACTAAACTTCTGCTGAAGTTGATGAAGAAGAGACGTTATTTTTTGGCTCTAACTTGGCATTCTACACTTGAGTCTTCTGCTGTGCTAGGTAAGCTTAGCTTGCCTCGTGGTTTGTTGCTGCATATGGAATTCAGAGTAGCCTCTGACTCTGGTTTCTTCTTTCTTTCATATTGTGATCCTACAATTTCCATTTGTCAACTGCGTTTAATACACATTTCCAAACTCTGTGCTTACTGTAGCAACAGTACACCTGGGGTCAGCTTCAAACCAATTTCTGTAGCAGTCTCCCTAATGAATTTGCTACATCTTCTCTTTCTAAATTGGAGACTGATGAGAATCAAATATCTCACGTGATTTTCTATTTTTTCACCAGTTTTTCTCATTGCTGTGACCTTTGTTAGATTTCTTGAATTCACTGCTGCTCAGTTTACAAAGCCGTTTTGGTATACCACCTAAAAATATAACCATGACTGTGATTACAGAAAGCCTTGAATCAGATTTGTAACTTAAAAACAAGCTCTTATGGTAAGATCTATACCCAGTCTCAGGCAAGAAAGTACAAACCTCGAAGTTCAAAAGCTCTCTCATGGCAACCAACCTCAGAGGTAGGTAGAAGATCAAACACACACTCATGCTCATCAAGAATTCACACTAGAATTCACACTAGTTCTGCTCTTGGGCACACTTGGACCATCATTCACAGAACCCACAATTAAAGCATTCTTCCCCCTACACCCCCCATGGTTTGAACAAACTTGGATTCTGCAAACACATCTGGTCATTCCTCCTTTTCCCACACGGGTTTCACCTCTTCTGCCCAGCTTATCAAGGACCTGGCAGCCATTCCCGAAGCCATTTTAACCTATTTTTTGTACCTTCTGGATTACTTTGGAAAGAAAAATTGTCTTCTACTGAGGTTACTCTACATTAGCCTAACCAGCTTTGGGATTGTGTCTCACAGATTTTTTAACAAATTAACAAGCAAATTCTACTAGGATAATGAAGCATTTAAAATTGAGTACCACACTGATGGTGGCAGATGGCACTGAATTAACCACCGACTGGCCTAGGTCCTGTGTATCAAACTCTGGGCTAGGTCAAGATCTACAGAGGTACTGAGGTGCCTAATTCTTGTCCAATTCAACAAGATTCTAGATTTTCATTCCTACAGTTTGCACCTCAGAAATACTGGCAGAAAGGAAATGAAATGAAACTTGGGCTCCCGAGCAACTTCATGTCATCTAAGGACTTGGCAGGCACACAGAAAAAGCTACCTGACTGGCATAAGCAGGGAGGTAAGTATTAAGTTTGTGGCTCCTAAATCAGCCACATTTACACTGCTGAGCAGAACAACTGTTAAATACTTTTAAAAGTCAGACTCTGAATACATACAGAAAATAGCTATGAGATTAGGCCATATACAATTTCTGAAGATACCTTTTGTCTCTGTAGCATCTGTTCTCATTATGAACTCATTCTCTTATCTATGCTTGGGTCCAGTTCTTAAATCTGAATACTTGACAAATATTTCCACTGCCTTACATGGACAATCAAAGCCTGAAAATAATACTTTCAATATGGTTAATTCATTAGGAAAATAAAAAATACATTTGCACTATTTTAGTGCTTCTGCTTCCAATGAAATTTTACATTACTTTGTAATTTATGCTAATATTTATCTATATAATCTCAGCATCTTTAACAAATTACCAGTAAGTACTATCAGTGAAAAGCAAGTTATATCCATTTGAAATACGTTAAGATGCTATTTATATCTGATACACATTCTTCCCAGTCATGATGGGACTGATGTAAGACCATCACTTCAGTCAGATATTTCTCTCTCTGAGACATTTGCTTGCTCTCTGTTGCCAAAGTCTGTTGTTAACTGTTTATAAAAGGTCTTCCCAGAGACTGATATGTTTCATGGGGTCCTTAACGTGTCTCTCTCTATTCATGCTGAGATCATATCTACTGCTTTTCTAGCTCTTCTCCTCCAGGTTCTGTGCTGCAGTCCCTTCCTTTTTGAAGTTTATTTTCATAGATGACCATTACTTTCTTATATTTAATTCCTCCTAAGTGCTGTAATTTCCCAAATGTTTTTAATTCCATAAGCTGTTTCCTGTGATCTTCTCCAGACTACTTCTCAGCATGGTTTTCAGTTTTCTCTGGGGCTATATTTTTTTTTTTATCCACCTCTTCCTCTCCTCTCTCTTCCCATAGCGTACAACAGCACTGGCCTCCTTCAGCCATAGCTCATTTGTCTGTTTAGCATCTGTTTGTCATTCATACCCCTTGATGTTATAACACTCATCTTTTTCATATTCTCATCTATAGCCCACTGTGAATACTTGCACAACGCTTTAGCGTCACCATACAGCATTTAGTTCCATTTCTTCTAATAGGATATTTGTCTCCTTATCTTCAAGAGTCTCCTTCTTCCTCAGGAAGTTTTAATATTGTCATCGCTACTTTAAATTTACTATTTCCTGCAGCTGATCTTTAATTAGAAAGCTGTAATGGGACAGTGTATTTTCAGGAGCCCGACTTGTCCAGCCTACAGAGAGAAGAATTCTCCCCAAAATACAGAGTTTGTCAGACGCCAAAACGCAGGCTTTCCATTACTTTTATTACAGACAGGGAAGCCCACTGAAAATGTCCTCATTTGCCCAAATACTCCGAACACATGACTACCATATATAAAGTGAAAAAACACACCAATTTGTAGAATTAACATTGGGTACAACAATTGCTCAATTTGGTACTCAGTGGGCACGCTCTTCTCAGTTTTACCTTCTCCATTTCTCTGTCCATCTATCAACCACTGCAAGCTAAACAAAGGGAAATTTTTGCACAAGGTTCTATCCTGAGGCTAAATGAGCCTTGTCCATTGCTCTGAAATTATTAGAATCAGTATTTATTTTTGAGAAAACTTGAAGGCCAGAATCATATATCAAGGCCCAGTTGTGACATGTAAAATACACCAATTTTTTATATAAAAGAAAGTTTCTATATATAAGAAAAGAAAAGGAACTAGAAGCTGTGCATCTGAGAGATCAGGTGAATATGAAACAGATGAGGAAAGCCCAAGGTAACAGTGAGATGATCATGGCTGGTGTAATAAGCAGTGCTACTGCACCTCAACTGCTTGGCTATGATTAAACTAATTTAATAACTGCTACCATGCTAGAAAAGGAATTAATAGCAGAATGGTAGTTTATTGTCTTCTCTCTTCTGTAATTTACTCAGCATCGAAGCATTTATTAGAAACATATTTATTGTGTACTCTCCTTTGGACGTGCCATATGTTCTTCTGCTTATGATGTAATAATTTGTGTTTGGATTCTTCTTTTTTTTTTTTAAAGTGCTGTATAAAAAAGACTAAAGCTGAAACTGGAAAAAGTCACTAGGTATCAGTGCTGAATGTGAGATCAATTTCATAGGAAGAAATTCATGCCTCTAATGAGAAGTTTGCTCTAATGAAATGAAGGAGATCAAAGCTGATAGAAGGCAAAGCTATGTAATGAAACAGTGATTTAAGAAGCCTGGGACATTCATTTTATTTTCATTGTAAGATAGGTTACTTGCCTTACTGTTTGGTATTGTTTATTCTGGTGTCTGTACATGGTTTTGATTATATTAATTAGATTATTGGCCAAATTCTAAACTGTTGTAAATCAAAATTGCTCTTCTGACTCCAGTGAATGACAGTGACTTATACCAGCTGATGATCTACCCTTCAGTGCCTTACAAATACAGGATAAAGATTTTGCAAAACTTCTAAAAAGTTTGCTTGATTGTGAAAATGTTACCATTTATTGCAGTTTTGCAAATGGATAGAATTTCTTGCTGTAAATACTTTAATTAGTATTATAAAATGAATTGAAATTTAATTAAAGATGAAAAAAAGCACAGTGGAAATTTTTAAAAGGACAAAACCAGCAAGAAACACTCCCAGATTTGAATGCCATTTTAACAGTAATCTGAACCAACATCTGAAATGTGTTATATAATTTTAAACATATACTAAAAATTATTTTCTTCCATCTTAGAGCAAGTGCAGACTCAATAGTTGTTCCAAAGCTTTTAGTTATTTTCCCCCTCAATCTCTAGATGTAAACAAACAAGAACGCTAATTAAAAATGTTACTGCAGGCAAGAATCTTGTCAAAAGTAGTTAAACAGGGTTAGACTCAATAATCAGAAGGTAGGGCAACCTCTAGAGAAAGCATTCATCATGTAGATGTATTTATTCGAACAGTGGCTATCCAACAGTTTGAAACCAATGCCTTAGTACATTATTGAAAAATACTACTTTTGCTCCTAAGAATATCAAACGTATTCACCTCTTTTAACATAGACAATGATCACAGCACAACTGGGATACTAAGGCTTTATTGGGGATTGTTGTAGCCTTAATTCCTTACATTTTCCTTTTTTCTCAGAGATGGCTGTCAATGGTGCTGTGTGCAGTTTCTCCCTATGTCTGCACTTTTGCCAAGGGGTATGAAGCGTCAAGTACAAAAGGGAAAAGGTAAGCTAGATTTCTAAAAGTACACCAGGCTGGCTCGTGTGCAGGCACAGGTAATGTGACAACAGCTTGGCTGTTAAGTTCTTTGAAGTAAGGACTGTGAAAACTGTTGGGACAGGTCCAGCGGAAGACCACAAAGATGCTCAGAGGGCTGGAGCACCTCTGCTATGAAGACAGGCTGAGAGAGCTGGGGCTGTTCAGCCTGGAGAAGAGAGGCTCCAGGGAGACCTTGGAGCAGCCTTCCAGGATCTGAAGGGAGCTCCAGGAGAGCTGGAGAGGGACTCTTGGTCAGGGAGTGGAGTGATAGGACAAGGGGTAAGGGTTTTAAATTGGAAGAGGGGAGATTTAGATGAGATATTAGGAAGAACTTCTTTGGTGTGAGGGTGGTGAGGCACTGGAACAGGTTGCCCAGAGAAGCTGTGGCTGCCCCATCCCTGGAGGGGTTCAAGGCCAGGCTGGATGGGGCTTGGAGCAACCTGGTGTGGTGGGAGGTGTCCCTGCCCAGGGCAGGGGGGTTGGAACTGGACAATCTTGAAGGTCCCTTCCAACTCTAACCATTCTGTGATTCTGTGAAATTCAACAGGTTTTGCCTGCGTACATCCAAAGGGCTGGAAACCAAAAGCATTTCTCAGGGTCTGTCTCTGGCTACACATACTTCCAGTGTTTCCACTAGAAGGTGACCTCGGCATTTGAGCAGAGAGCTGTGGTGCCAGGATGATCAACAGGCCAGGACTTTAAGGTACATCACGGGGGCACCTGCTTTCAAGTTTAGAACAAGTCTCATTGACTGTGCCAACTTCGATTTGGAAAGCTTTTCTCTATCTGAACAATCTAGAATTACAAGAACTGATGCCTCTGAAATACAAGAAAGCTCCACCAAAGAAGGAACACCCTTTTCTGCCAACCCACTGAGACCTATGACACTATGAGGTCTCCATGAAAATCAATAAAATCCCTAGAGAAGCTGATCGCTTTATGGTTACTCTATTTCAATTCAGGGCTCACTGGCCCTGAAAGGTCTTCAGAGATGCAGAGAAGCTGAGAGTTTGCAAGGGCAGGAGATGGAAACAGGCACTGTTGGAACTCAAATGGACCCAACAGGATTCCCAGGAGCAAAGGGCCTGAGACACAGCACCACAAGGTACTGGCTCCACAAAGAGCCCAGTCTGTTGCTACTGGAAGCAATTATGTTAAATAATCCAGTTGACAAATGAAAAAGTACCATCTGAAAACTTTCATCTCTTTTGCTCATATAAAGAAGCAGTTCCTCAGTGCAAATAAGTTTTGGAAACTTACTGATAGTCTATACTTATTTATTATCTCATTCTACGTGTCTCTGGCAAACTGTCTCTGCTATGTCTACACACTCCTGCAGAAAAAGCGTGCCCAGGTTCTTGATGCTCTGTATTTGGTTTGGGTGGTTTTCTTCTGATACAGTGTTAATATCTCAATGGTTCTGTAGAATTCCCTTTAGGTTTTCAATTGTTATTTTGTCACTTAGTTGAGTATAAGCTTATACATCCTCTCACTTTCTATTTTTGCATTATGTTTTTAATGAGAATGCTGATTGTACTTTTTACCTGTAAAAAAATTGTAAATGCCTGTTTGACACTGCGCAATGAAGAAGTGCAAAAGGAGCATCAGTAAAGTTTGTTGTTCAAGCAAATCCTCACATATTCTGTAATACCTGTTAATGCAATCCAGAGAGTTTACTTTATATTCAAGACAACAGTCATGTAGTAAGTTGAAACTTTCCTCATGAATAACTTCTGCCTGACATAATTTTGAATAAGTTCCATCTAGAAAACGATCAGGTTGTGTAGTATTTTAGACTTCCCAAACTTCATTGCAATGTTTTTGAAACAAAGTTAAAAAACAAAACAAAACAAAGCAAACCACCTAATTTCATAGTCCTGATTTTCCCTTGTGGAATAATATATCTACAACTTAATACAAAACCACAGTAATACAAAAAGCAAAGCTGACTTCACAGTGAAATCAGCATGTCCATATGCTCAGATAACTGAGTGAAATTCAGTTGCAGCTGTGTCTGTCTGCTCAGGTAGCAACCTTCAAAAAAGAACCTATGTGCTACAGTTAGTAATGTCGTGAGGATTTGTATAAATGGGGGAGCTCAACAGGCAAGGTCAAATGAACTTGTGTTCTTCTGTAATTTATGCATTTCTTTTTAAGACAATAGGTCCACATGTTTTTCCAAGAATAAATGGATAACTTAGTGTTTGGGCACTGATCCATTTTACACATTTCCTGATCTGCCCTTGTGTTACTGGAAAACTTATTCCAGGATGAAAGCTCAGTTTGTGTAAGAAATAAAATCAATTCAATTTAACATAGATGACCGTTGCACAAACACACGTATCAAGCGTTACACACAAATGCTGACATTTATCAGGATCATTTAGCAGCAACCAAAATCCTTCTAATGGGTATATTTATATAACATTTGCATCCAGCTCACAAGAGCCTGCTCTCTGTATAACGTTTCAAATAGGAGTGCTAAAAGGGTGCATTTCTATCCCACTGAACTAAGATTTTATGAATCTGGCAACAGTTTTGGAAGATAACGTACTTGTTAGCCAAAAAATCCATTCAGAAAATAACCTTACTGCTACTTTGATGTACAAATGTAACAAGAGATTTCTTTAGGAAGGGATATGACCCATCTTATTTTCAAATGTTATATTCTCCTTTTTGTTGTTGTTCCTAATGTCAAAGATGCTTATCTTAGTGAAAGGCTTCTCCATGGATTATATTTTCCTTCTTTTCTTTCTAGGCAACCCTCAAGATGAATGAACTTTATCTTTTCAGGAAGTTAAAATTTTTATTTAAAATGTGAAATCTTGTTGAGTCTCAGGGTTAAGTGCATGGTTTCAAAGCTGATATGCTCTGAACATATGGCTCTCTTATTTCTAGCTATATTTAACGTTCTTTTATCTTGAAACATTTTGCTCAATTTCTCAGAAATACCATTTGTTTAAAAACCCCTTTTGAGAATCAAGTCTCCAGAAGGACTATCTCTTTCCTCTATTTATATACAGGACACAATCCTGGCAACAACTTAACTCCGGCAAGTTGGAAAAATTCCACCTGGACTAAGTGTCCCACAATCAAACTGTTGGTGTGTTCCAGATGGTTCCCTCTCGGATGGCCATTGAAAGTACCTCACATTTCTCTTTGTGTCAAAGGAAACAAAACCAGTTATGAAAACGTTTTACCTCAGGGATGGTCATACCTTAATCCACATTCATCTTGGCCTTGCTCTCTGAGTGGTTTACCTTGCAATTCTTTTTAAAGCACCCCCAAGTCAGACTAGGATTCCTACTGAATCTGGCAATTGTATACTTCGTTCTAGCCTGTATGCATTTCATTAACACTTTGTTTAAAGAATCACCACTCCCATGCTAAATTTGCCTATCAGATATTTCAGTTGAGGGATCAGAACCTGTGAGGTACAAAATCTGAGTCAACCCAACAGAAAACATGTCAGTGTTTCATAGATACTTGGAAGAGAAATGCTAAAATGTATTTTTGGGAACCGTGCTGCTTCCACTGTCATTAGGAAAGAACCAATCCTGAATAAAGGTGAAGCATTTGGAGAGCTACAATAACAAAAGTGTGTACAAACCTGACTTTAAGTATGACTTGTACCATTTCCATTAGTGGAAGCGATCTGTTAAAGCAACCTGGATTATATCCAGTGCTCACCTCTCAGAAAAGCAATACCTCTTGTAGTAGGGATAGTACATAATAAGATAAGGCTACTCGATATATTAAAATCACAAGAAAGAAACAAGTCTTAAAGGTACTTACAATTCGGATCCTGTTTAAAAAGCAGAATTGAGCACCGCATACTTCTGACTCCCCTACATTGCAATCCAGTTGTGCCCTCATACCTGCACAAGAAGGAAAATACGTAAGGTTTTAATGGAAAAGTAGGCATCCAGCCTGGGCCCACGGCAGCATTCTCCTCGCCTGCACATCCCAGGTGAATATTCTAGCCACCCCCTAGGTATCTTCTCTATCAACTCTCTCAACTTCCCCTATTAAGTTTTCAATTTGTAATTTCTACAGTTACGTAGAGATAATGAAGAACTACTGCAGAAATATTTCCAGGAACGGAGATCTGAGTCTTCCTTTCACAGAAGAGGGGATAATCCCAACATTTTTAATTCTAGTGCAGAGGCAGCTCTCTTACTAGGAGCAATCAGTGTAATCTGGATACAATTACCTTTTTTCAGGAAAGATTTATTTTTAAGGAAACTAAGACCACCATATGAACCTTTCTGGTTTTAATGAGATTATATTCTCTGATGAAAGACATTTTTCTCAAATGATTCTTAATATTGCCGACAAAACAGATTTGTCACATAAAAGGTGGCTAAAGCAAATGATCCATTCAAGTGTGCTGCACAGCCCCTTACTTCCTGGAATGTTCCACTGAATTTAATAGCAATTCTCTCTACTGAAGAACTACTACTCAGCATGAGTAATTGCGAGGCTCTGCCTACCATATATCTGTCATGATCATCTAGGAGCAGGGATACTTGGGACAATGCATTCCCCTGCAGCCTCCTCACAGAACAACCCAAACTGTGGAAAATAGCACAAACCTTACGATGGCAACACTACCAAGGATTGATTTTCTACTACCGTTATGTTTATTACACTCAAGTACCCTGAAATTCAATACCAATAATAATTTCTTAATATTACAAGTAAAATCCTAACTAAGGCTACAATAGCATAAACTAATGATGATAGACTACTGTGATGACAGTTCAAAAGGGATGTGAAATTTAACTCTGCTGCTAATAACTTTATTAAATGGTAAACCTATACATTGGAGATTTCTGATCATGAAACATATTGGAATTTACATTAAGCAGAGCTAGCTACTCATAGACATTGCTATTTAAAAATGCTATCTCTTTTAGGTATGTATACACTACCAGAATTATTTGAAGGAACGCTGATATTGAGAAATGAGTATTGATTAAAAGACAAAAGCAATCACCAAGAAAACGAAGCATTGAAAACAGATCAAAACATTAAATAAAAGAATGAACTGTGCTCCTAACTTGGACTACCACTTCCTACGGTAGCAAAATCTGTTTTAATTGCAAATGGGGACTTTGCCTGGATTATACCCAGGCACATGACAAACCGCTACCAAGTCCCCCGTTGGGAGTGAAGGACAAAAAGGGCTCTTACTTGGCTTGTTGCCACTTTTCTCAGCAACAGAAAGTAAGTCACTAGTGGCAAAACAAGAGTCCCCTGGATCAAGCCAGCCACCCCCCAGGGAGGCTCTGGCTGGCAGTGGTTCCAGGCAGCTCCAGCTTCCCAGTGCCCAGCACCGGGGGCTGCCAGCCCTTCTTGGCACCAACTGAACCGGGCTTCCCAGCTGTCCCTCGTTTTCACCTCTCTTCCCCATCGCTCTGGATTACCTTCCTTTTAAAAGCTGCTGCACAGCAAAGAGAGGCCGTTTGAGGCCCCAAGTCATGAAATATTCTCCTGGTTACGGAGTAGTCATATTTTATGCTTCAGAAGGGTACAAGATTTCATCGCCTCTGGCAAGAGCAACGTGTGCAAGCCTATTGCATTACGAGTAGGCACAGAATAATCAATGGTTAACTGACTAAATAAAGGACAAAAACTGTCACTGGGGTCCAAGCAAGGGTCAGAACGAAACCCAGATCTGGATAGGTTCTAACTCCCTAAGAGCCTACAAGGCTTAAAGCCCCTATGAGAAACAAGCTGTATAGTTCTTGTAAGCACTCAACTAGTATACTTGGAACATTCCACAGATGTCAGCAAAGGCTGGTCATAAAATAGAGATCTTGTCCCTCTGGTGAGCAAGAAACCATCTCAGGTACTCAGAAACTCTGTTTTAATGACAAATGGAGGAACAAGCTATAGAAGAGATCATTTCCAGTATACCTTCTCCAGTACGTTTTTATGTATCTTTACAGACAAGGGAAGGAGTAAAACAATCCAGTGTTGCTTGCCATCGGGACACCTTCTGGATACCTCCACCTTCTGAATTCCTAATTTAATCACACTGTTGTTCAAAAGGACATTTTACCAGTTTACCCAAGAATCACCCAAATGTTGTAATAATGCCTAATAAGGAGGATTCATTCAAAGTTTTGTATACCTGCACTGGAACCCGTTCCTGAGGCATCTCACCACAACCATGTTTGCTTTTCTTACAGCACTTTATAGGTTCTATATCTTTTAAGATTTACAGGAGTTCTCCAACAAATTCAGCAGTGTCAACTTGACCAAAGACAAATACAGAAAAGGAAAATTTTTATATGACTTCTAGATACATCAGAAATAACATATCAAAAGCATTAAGAAATTCTTAACCTTACCATTCACTTATTTTTAGAGTAACTTTGGATATTTTTTCTGCATTTTTATCACCACTGCCCAATGAGAAAACAGTTGAATTTAACTACCTATACTTTCCCTTGAAATTATGTCTGAAACCTATAAATATTTGATTCACACCTTTTCCAAGTGCCTTGAAAATGCAATGCACATATGTACAAGAAAAATTCAAAGTAGTTAGCGGAACTACTGTTTTATGTTTATGTTTACTGTTTTACGTTTAACTAGCAAAACTGTTTTACGCTTGGAATCCTATCCAGATCATCACTGCATTGCCTTCAGATAGGAAAAAATACTACAGTCAGTATTTTCATAACTATAAAAAAAAAGATAATAAAAAAGCTTTAGGTTGGACTTCCCTGCTGTAGTTAACAACATATAAAACAAAATAAATAACCTCAACTCCTTTAAATAACCCTGATCTCACCACTGTATTTTATGCTTCTGTTTCAAAGTGTTCAGAGCAATTTCAATACTAATAATAAAATGTAAAAATAAAAGTTAAAAATAAACCCACACATCCCAGGAGCTAAGTCTTTAATGAAACGAGGGATGAGGAACGAAAGAGAAGGCCCACACACTTGCACAAACACTGTCAGCTCCAGCTGGTTAAACTGTTCTTCAAAAGGGAACAGCACACAACTTCAGAGCAAGCGTTCTTCGAAAAGAGGCAGTTCCAGGTTTTATGCAGAAATGTTACTGTAACTTATCCCCAGATCGTGCCTTTCATTGTTTTTGTAATAATATAACCTCATTCTGAACACATTTATGCCCAAATGTTTAATTTAAGGGCCCCTAAATACGTGTAATTTTTTAGGGTTATTTTTGGAGAACTTCCTTAAAGTTTTGTGTTGTCAAATTTATTTGATTTTTTTTTATTTTTCCTTTAAATGGTCTCCAATCCCCCAGGCAACCTTAACAAAGTCAATGAAATTATACAGGTGGAAAGGACAAAAATGCAGTCTCTGGATTTCAAATAGTGGCGACATTGGTCACACCATTAAGCCTGACACAAGAACCTTTTAATTTAAATGTAATCTCCAAAAGACCAAATTACCAGCAACATGTTCTCATTAATTCCTGTAAGGGATGCTCAAGCTTTGACCCTTTATTGTTCTCCTTATCGAGAAGTGGCTGAGTCATAGTATTAATAAGCCATCACTCATTTAAGTGGTCATTCAGCGCTGGGCGGGGAAAAGATAGGCTCATCCTTTTGAAGTGGGAATAGGCGAGCAAGGCTGCTGTAATAGGCTGTGATTATTTTCACTATGAATGCTCCCCCAGCTTTCAAAAATTAAAAGGAGCACTCATTTTCCTGCTGGAGTATTTCTCACACACTGGCCAAAAATGAACACTTTGAAATGTAAATGATTTAATCTTTGCAAACCCCTGCTTCAGAGGGAGGTACAGCTTCATTTACAAAATGAAGACATTTTAGGAAATGATTATCATTGTAAAATTGAGGCCAGCAGGGAGCCTGAGTTCAAACTCTTAGAATATCAGCAGTGTAACAAGTTTGATCTTCCTTACTGCATTGCTTGCATTTGCTTCTCTGGGTTCCAGCAGAGAGCCATTGTCAGTCGGAACTTGTTCCCACTCTTTTCCCTTGGTTAAATAAAATAAGTTATGCTTATTACTGAGAGTTAGTCAGTCCAAGAAAATTCAGGGCAAGACTAAAAATAAGAAAGGAAGTTCAAACTTATTTTGATTAATGCAGCCACTATGTGCACATTCAACTTAGAGCATTAAAAGCTTGAAGGAAATTTTGTTTTTCTTTTTGAGGCATAGTTCAGGCACTAGCACTGGGCAGTGTTACTACACTGTCCTACCAAGGTTTGGGAAGGAGACCACCCATAACGGTGAGAGAATATTTCATTTAAAATTTAAACATTAAGGCCTTAATCTCTCCTCTGCGACTTCCAAATAGAATGACAATTATTGTTGGTGGCAGCGTAGGGCTTTACGGTATCAGTCAGGCTCATTACGAACTGGTGGAGATGACAAATTTGTATCACAAAGAGCAGACGGTAACAGCTACCATATGATACCAGCCATTGACGTGAGCTACAGAGTCTGGCCCTACGCTGACAGGTGCTTCAGCTGAAAATGAGGGAAATTTATCAGAAACGAGGATCGATCTGTGTTAAACAGACCTCACGAGTAAGGACTTACAATTCATTCTTGGTGATCTTAAGATACAAGTTCATCATCTTCTAATTAGTGTTACACACTAATTTTCAGTGGAGTTACTTATCTTTCTGCTATTCCTCAAGAGTCATTTTTGTCTTCCAGCCTTATACACTGAAAAGTATAGCTTAAAATTAAAGTGTCAAAATGCCAGTTTCCTTACAAAGATCCCTGCTACACCCTTGAAGCTACACTTAAAAAAACACCTTTCAATAGCATGGATGAAACTCTACAGTTATTTTGTGCAAGAAATGTATCTAGCAAGGTGTGAGACAAAAAAATCCCCAGATCCCAAATGAGGCAGTATTTAGTATCAGTCCAATATTTTAGAAAAGGATAGATAAGAATGAAGGGCTGCTTGTCTTCGAGTAATGTGGCATAATTTGAAGTAGGTCTAAAAGCTGGCTAGCCAAACTTGCAGGATGCTTGTCCAAACCAAACTTAGGAAGGCTTATCTTTACTAATGATGGAAAGCAAAATACTGGCACCAGGTTTTTTTGCGTCCCATAAAAAGAGAAGAAAAAACATGTTCTATAAACAAATCCCCGCAATTTTTCAACATGTCCAAAACGCAGAAAAATACATTAAAATATTTCCAAAAAAAAAAAAAAAAAAAAAAAGGATAAAAGAAAAAGTCCAAGCAACGTCCAACATACAGCCAGTCTCAGTGCATACTGGTTTTTCCGGGTTTAAGCAGGTGTTTTGTTTGTGTGCACTGGAGTGTGAGGCAGCTGTTCGCTCCGAGGTATGAAGGGCTCCATTATAAGCTCCACTCCACTCCCCTTCCAAGGCCAGTTTGTCAGCTGGCTGATTGCCATGGCAGAGGAAAGCTCCGCACCCTTCCCTTCAGGCAGGACTTTTTCTTCTTCTTAGTGGAACTATATACCTGATAAGTCCCACAGATGCAAAATGAGGGAGTATGATCAGAAACAAGCACAAGAAAAAATCATGCGGAGTGAATTGAGGTTTTAATGTACACAATCAAATGTATCTCGCTGACTCCTGGGGACTTTATGCGAGCTCTGGAATGACACTGACCTGAAAGCCAGTTGTTCAGTGGAATACTGACGTCTTACTGCCAATATTCCTCCTTTAGCTGTTGGAAAGGTATCTAAGAAGTTTTAGATTTGATGCTTATAAGAAGTCAGGCTGTGAGAAGGTCTAGAGCTGGATGACCACAAAATTAAGAATACATATGTTTTGATGAACTGACACTGTAAGAGATAACCAGACTGTAAGAGATGAGGGACTTCTTGTCAGGAAGTGGAGTGATAGGACAAGGGGTAAGGGTTTTAAATTGGAAGAGGGGAGATTTAGATGAGATATTAGGAAGAACTTCTTTGGTGTGAGGGTGGTGAGGCACTGGAACAGGTTGCCCAGAGAAGCTGTGGCTGCCCCGTCCCTGGAGGGGTTCAAGGCCAGGCTGGATGGGGCTTGGAGCAACCTGGTGTGGTGGGAGGTGTCCCTGCCCAGGGCAGGGGGGTTGGAACTGGATGATCTTGAAGGTCCCTTCCAACTCAAACCATTCTATGATTCTGTGATTCTAACCAAAAGCTACTCCTGATAGTAAACTCCCTGGAGCAAACCTTACACATTTATTTGTCCAAAAGCATCAACACAATGGATATTGGGTACTGAATAAGGTATCCTGCACAGCAGGAAGAAGGAATCAACACAGTGAAACTTCACTGAGCTAGAAGGGAAATCAAGGAAATTCACCAAGTTTCTGAAATCTGAACTTTTAAGCTGACTGAGACTTTAACCATAAGACAATTTCTATTATGATGATTACTGTTAACTCCATCCTACTGCCAGCAACGCTTGCTGCAAAGATTGCGTCTCCCAGTTATTTTTCTCAGTTGAGAAAATAAGTCCAACACAGTTTAATTTTTATTTTCTCACAATATCGAGAAGTGAAGTTTAGACCAAAGGTATGAGCATGAGCACTGAACACCATTAAACTCGGGATGACAGGTAACAGCAGCACTGTTTGTATTATGCTTCTTTAGCTCCACATTCTGGGCAACCGATGCAGTATTTTCCCCAAAATGTTTGGAGAAGTTGAAATCCACTCTGGATGGCAACTTCTGAAAGTGGTGAAGTCGGGAGCTCAGCTCCTCACCTAGAACGCTTAAGGAAAGATCTGCTTTGAACTACTTAACAAATACCCTGCTTTTGTCATTAACTCCTTAGCTCGGAAGTTCCCACAAACTGCTTCCAAGTAATTTTCTGAATCTTCTGTCAAGTGACAGATATTTTACACACGAAATCTATTTTTCATGTTAGCCTAATGAACAAGAAGGCTGATGTAATCCACCGGGGGAACACATATTCTAGTTTTCATTCATGCTTTAGAGTATTGTCACAGTTCAGCACAAAGGAATAATCTGATTGTTTCTCGTAAAGCAAGAACAAATCATGATTGAAGGATTTCTTCTATTTAAAGCTATGCTTTGCAAAGCCTATTGAACTTGTTAGAAGAGTCATCCCTGATGCGTACACTAACTACACAAAGCTGCTGCACAGTTGCCATTCAAGAGCTAATTTAGTACCAAAAGGCCAATATTGCTGACTTGCAGATTACAAATATCACGAGATATTAATTTATTTATATTTAAATCAGGCGAAAAGATTAGGAGAACTTTCAGGAGAGCCATTTACAATTAAAATGAGCCGAAGTTTGAATTACTTTTTTATGGTTTGGTACAGCTGGGATTTGAAAGAGTTGCCGCCAGAATGCCGCAAAGCACTTGCCTTCCAGAAAATAATGCAAAATTTGTGTAAGCGGGTGAAAGAGCACCAGATTATGTCACCTCGTAGGTCAGCTGGAAAATATAATATGTATTCTGATTATGAGAAAGGCAAAAAACAGGTGCTGGGGGCTTGGGGCTGCAGAGGGCCAGTAGTGGCGGATCCCC
>VXBW01006069.1:1242911-1458561 GCA_013400375.1 Thinocorus orbignyianus | reverse complement strand
CCCCCCCCGCCCAATCCCCCTCCAGCTCCCATCTCCTTGGGCTCAGAGCCCCACACTCTCGTAGTTTCTCGTAGGTTTGACCTCTGGGCAAAGATAACTCTTTCATACCCCCCTGTTCCACTTTTCCACTTTGTAGCCAAGTCCTCTGCTATAAAATGTAAAACCAGCACATAGAACATACTGCTTTGGAGGTCTGCCACTTGCATTCAGGCAACCATTTGTACTTTTGCAGGCGTAATCAATCTCCTGTTGCTATCAGCAGGGGAGTGGAGCTTTGCTGCTTTATGGCTTAAAAGTAGTNGGGTTTTTTTGTGTGTGTGTTTATATTTTCTCTGCATCTATTAAGGGGTGAGGGGGAGAGACTTCATTTATATGTTAATATTAGCCGGCACCCTGACTAAACTGACAGAACTATTTCATGGGAAGCTGACAAATTTTGTCAGCTAGGCTATCTTTCCACATCTCAATAGTGGCAATAATCTTGATTAGCAAAACAATTGGGGGCCAAAGAAGTCCTGCTGCTCCAAAGACCCTCTTCTCAGGTTACAGTTTGCTAATGTGATGAATCCAGAGAGTCCTTCAAGCTTGAAAAAATTCCCCAAAGCAGCTGAATTTAGGCAAATGAAGGGAACCATTTTGGAGGCCGGACAAAAGGGGTTAATTTGATCGACCATGTCTCCATAGTCTTATAACAATCATTTACTTAACAAGCATAGAGAGAGTCATTCCATGGAAACTGGTGGAGTTAACAGAGGAAGTTCGAATAGAATATCTGTTTATCCCAGATGTGTGGGAATTTTAGCCAAAAAACACCACCACATAATTGCTGCCTGCGGTATTGATTCTTACACAGAAACAACAGCAGAACTAAAGGGCTCTAAACACGTTCTGAAGGCCCTGCCTATGAAACAGTACAAGCTTCCATTTTTATTAGCTCGTTGCCCTGCTAATAAAATCATTAGAAATTAACTATTTCAGGGAACCGAAATGAACTAGAAAGGTTTGTGCTGTCCTATTTGCAGTGCAAGTTCTGGCACTTACTTCTCTTTGCAAACTAAGTTTGGTGATATTTTGGAGGCACACCGATTCATCTTCGTGCTGTTTGCTGCATTATCACGTAATGAACCATATTCTGAATTATATTTATGCAGCTCAAATCTGATGTGTTTCTTTTAGTGGAATCACTGCATCTGCTTTAAAACAGAGCAAATGGTTACTAGAATCATAAGTAGATGGAAATTTACTTGGTCCAGGTCGGCATAGAATATAAAACCACAATATAACAGAGCTATCCTGTGCCCCATCCCACACTTTGTAATGCACGCAATCAATTTAGAAATCTGTCATAAGTTGATGTAAAATAGCGACTATTCATGAGAGAGATTCTGCTTAATTCCCTGTTTGATGGTGAAGCAATTTGCAGACTTGCATTTAAAAGTTTACAATAAAAAGTACTAAGTAAAACTTAATCTCTTTTCACACAGTCGTGTTGTGTCCCTCCCCCAGCCCCATTTTTGGAGTAACTTCTTTATACTAGTATTGAAATAAAAATCACCATTTATAGCATGCTTTGTAACACTGAGGGATTTGCCCCAGAGTGTGCACATTGGTGAATATCAGCAGAAGTACACATTTTGCCAGACATCAAATGCAGGGTTCTTAAAAAATGCTGGACTGATCTGTCTGTGGTGGGTTTCAGAACTAGACCTTACTTAAACATTCCGCAGGTATGAGAAAGGGACCACTTCTCATGAAGAATGATAACTCTGGCATCTTTGTTTCTTGCTCCTTTGTACATCTGTGGTAACACATGCCATTTAGCAGGAATCTGCTCTTTTAAAGACACCAGTTATAATCATAAGGGTTCTAAAATATTCATTACACACCCCTCCCACTTCAGAACATTTTCTTGGTAAGTTAGAATCTATGATGAACTTTTCCAACTTAATTATTTTTAGTGTGAGAAAATAAATTTTCTTCAGTTTAAATTTGTGATAGGATGGGAATAGGAACTTATTTTTTAAATGTGTTACTTGCACACTTAATGATAAATCCAGAGGCAGAAAGTTTTGGTCCATATTGGCAAAATCTTTCACAGTGATAGCAGTGAGGAAAAAGAGCATGCAGAATCTCCATTCATAAAGAACTTCCAACATTTACCCTATCAGAGATTAACTTATATTTAATTTCTGAGATGGACAGATATCTGGAAGTTTCTCTCTTCCCTTGAAATCAATAGGGTGTCTTTAAAGATTAGGTAATACAGATCACTCAGAAAAACTCAGATGCCAGTTGAAATTTTGACTGCATTAAAAAGTTTATCGCTAATAGGGTATACTTGCAACCAAATGAAAAAGACTTGCAAGAGTTTTCTACTCACACTTCCACCCCGCCAATATTTATTTGGAAACTCTGCACACAGCCTCTATTTTTCAGCATTCTGTGCTTCCAGATGTTCATAACTGGATTAATTTTTTACGAAGCTGAGGTGCTCTGTTTTATACCATCTGTCACAGAGTACTATAGCAAAAAACAAAACACACTATATGACTAACATCAAACTGTTCCACTCTCTGTAAGAATCATATAGATCTCTACCCCTACACAAGCATCTTCTAACTCTCTCATTCAAGGCTGTGTTTAACAGCACACAGGTTACAGTTATTAACATTATTATTATTATTAGCACAAGTCACTCTCAGTCTACCTGTGATGAGTATAAAATTCTTTTATTTTCATTCGTCCAACTTTTCTGAACAGCAGATAGTCTCTAAATCCGAAGTTTTAACCCAAACATAAGCTTCCTGATGGCATCACACTTGGCTCATTCCTTTTTAGCTTAATATGGCCCAAAGTCTCAAACAACTTCTGAGCTTGAAATCTTTTACACCAAGGAAACCTCTACAAACCCTGAAAGAAGGGTGCAGAAATGCGTGGGTCGATCTCTTCTCCCAAGAAACAAGAGACAGGACAAGAGGAAATGGCTTTCAGTTGTGCCAGGGGAGGTTTAGGATGGATTTCTGGAAAAATTTTGACACTGAAAGGGCTATTAAACCTTGGGATGGGCTGCCCAGGGAAGGGGTTGAGGTGCCATCCCTGAAGGGATTCAGAAGGTGGGTTGACAGAGTGCTCAGTGACATGGCTTAGCGATTTATCAATAGTTAGGTAGGTGGTTGGACTAGATAACCTTGAATGTCCCTTCCAACCTAGACAATTCTATGATTCTACACAGCTTGAGTGGGCAAAATCTCTCGTCCTAACTACACACAACTTAGATTCTAGCAATGACTCTGAGTGAGGTTTGGCAGGTCCCACTGGAAGAAGGTCCTATTCCCTCCTAAAAGTCCACTGAAAGGCAATGTGCTCAGAGCTGCACGACCACGCTGAAGAACTGTCTCTGAGGGATCTTGGTGGAGAAAAAGATGGAGACAGCCTGGAGATGACACAGAGCCTTGGGCTTAAGCTCCCTATGATGTAGTACATTTCCCTACCAATTTTCTGTTAATATTTACACAATGAGTTCAGACAGTGACTGGCCATGGCCATAGTTCATATCAAACTGTAATTGTTGAAACGGCAGTGTACATTCTCTGCTCGATGCATTGCTGCTGAGACAGAATGTCAGTTAGGGATTTGTTTAGGTACGATGTCCAAGGTTTCTTTCTGTAAAAACGTAAAACTAACACAGGTACTAATACTGTTCTGTTCTAATTTTGTCCCCTTCTGACAGGTTTCCCAAAAGATCGTTAAGTGAAGAAGAAACTCACATTAAACACTGACATAAATGCTTTGCACTATTTTAAGGAAAAGATAATAGCTTTGGTCTGGTTCCAGATACCGTCAGCAGGATGAACAGAGAGGACAACATTTAGTTATAGATTAATAATCCAAAGTACAAATAGTTCTGAACAAATAAAAAAAAAAACCAAAAAAAACATAAACCCCACAATATTAAGCAAACCAGAGGACAAAGATCACTCTAAATTCTCAGAGCTATATTATTTTTAAGCGGTGACACAAACCACACATAAGTCACTGAACGCTGTGATGTCAATATCAAGGTGAATCAGCCTGAATCATACAAGCCACTAAGAGTTATGAAATGTAAAAGCCAAGTAAAGCATGTGGGGTTTAAATGAACTCACTGAACCAGAAAATGGAAATTTTTTCAAAAGTTCTCAATTGAACTCCTTTAAGTTGGAGAGTATAATGTCAAGTTATACATTAAATAATCAAAGAAAATTTCACAGGAAAGCAAATCCACTACAAAATTCTGTTATTCTCATGTTACTGTAATACACTAAAAGCACGGGAATCAGCTCCACTGATAGAATCCTCTGCTTGTAAGACTTTTCCTGAAAACAAAAGAGAGAAGGATTTCTACCACCAGGAAAACAGGAAGACACTTCCCCGGAGAGACAAATTTTGAACTAGCTTATAAACTGCAACTCACCTGGGAGCCTGATTTTGTACTGTGTTTTTCAACTGCTCATCCTGTAGCTCATGCATCATCACCACTGAAGAATTATCCTGAGAAAGTTAAATGTAGCACAAGCTAGAACACTACATAAAATCTGCTCCCCAGTCTTCAGTGCAGAATTAAAGGTAAATATGTGTTTCTGTAGAAAGAGTTGAATTTTGCCATGAATTTTGCATTGATTCTTGGGCTATAACTTCGTTATATCACTAGTCTAGGACATAAACAATTTTCTGTCATCCATTGATAACGCCAGAACAGTCATCCATCTATCATTGTAAGAAAACTATTTTGTCAGAAAAGGTTGTTAGATATCACACAATGAATGCTGAGGCTACCACATCCACTATTATCTATCCACCCCAGACAATCTTCAAACTGTGTTTCTCCTCTAAAAATTAAAACATACAGCATCGTAGATCTTGGGTCACTGGCACATGAAAGCGTTCCCATTATATCAAGGATTCTTTGTAAACAATGCTTCCTGTAAATTTCCCTGCTCCCATTCCATACATGGATCTTTTCAAAACAATCCTTACTTCACGATCAGAAAAATAATTAAAAAAAAAAAAAACAAGTTAAGACTGATAGCCATATATTATACAACCAAATCATTTTGTGCTCTGGAATTATACACAGATACTTTCATTACTGTTGTAGTTTGCTTCATATCTTTCCTCAGATCTGTTACCTAATAATATTTTATGTAGGTGAAGTGTCACAGAAATGGCTATACCCCCTAGTGAAATATAAACTCTGAACTTGCACAATTCTGCATCTTCTTTAACAAAAGCAACTTGGTCCTATTTCCAGCTGGTTTTCTTTATGAATATATTTATTTTTGCCTTAAAAATAAATAGAAAAAAACGAAAATAAACAAATAAAAATATTTCCCATGCTTACATTTTGAGTTCAGCTGCATAAATCTACATTAATGAATAAAACATCATAGAGAATGAAAAAAAAATAAATTACAATTTTTCATGCCTTGAATTTACACAATTCATACTTGAAGATTTCCTGAACAGTCTGAGGCTTGGTACTGCTTGTGTCATAACCAAAACTTTCCCATGTCCCATCAACTTCAGCTCCCTGTGTCAGTGACCGTACTGTGCTACACTTTAACAACATGGAACACATAAAGCAGCTTTCTTTTACCTTCTAAATAAATTATTCCTTTAAATTCTCCGTGAAATATGAATCCAAGTTTGTTATTCAAGGGGAAATGTTCATTAATCATAAACAAAACAGATTAAATCAAGGACACATCAGCACATATTGTAAAAATAAAAGCTTGCACAAGCCTTTTATTTAATATTAACTTAAGTATGTTTTTCTGTGAATTCTGGGAAGTTGCCTATTCCAGCCTAAGGTTAATATTTCCTCAGAAAAAATTGTATCATGTGATTATTCTTCATGCAGTTAGATAGTTTTATACATGTTAATGGTTAAACTACTTCACAAATTAAAATAGAGAGAAGGAGTGCAGGGAAATTCTATTGATTGTGCTGTGTCTTTTGAATTACTCTGACATATAATACGGAACAAAGTTTATAATAGCAAGAATGAATAAAACATGTTCAGAGGAGAATATGCAGCTTTTACATATAAATTTTACATATAAATACAGAAGAGAAACTCAAAGACAACATATTTGCCATCCTTAGACTCCAGGACAATCTGCAGGCTGGTCTAGCTCCTTCTTGCAAACTAGAACAGTTCTGCAAAGAACTCCCCTTTCCTCTGCTACTGCTTATTTTCTTTTTAATGAATTGACCGATCCACTGAATCAATATGCAAGCTGCAACTGTTCATAACAGAGGAACAGGGGTCACACCTTTGAAAGTTATCACGGTTTTCACTAATAACTGTTTTTTGGGGGAAGAAGGAAAATAAAGGAACTCATCAGTACGGAAAGGACTAAAGTAGTAGTTTGTATTTTGAACTTAGTACCTACAAATGGTACCCATCTCCTTCATACATATTTTACATAGACTTTAAATTTATTAAGCCCCATCTTCTTGCACACACAGGATTTCCCTCCCACCAGAACAAAGAGAAGGTCTAGTAAAGGCTTCGGGAGGAGTTACCTGATCTAACTGAAAAAGCAACAGCTTCAACCTGAAGGCATGAGCAGGGAGACTTCAGCTGACACTATTGGCCTTTCAGGAACATGTCAAAGTAACGAACTTGCCATCTGAATAGGAGAGTTTTCCCTTTTATTCTCTGAAGGAAATGCAGTTCAAGAGTTTGGGAGGCACATACAGAAAACCATACAGCATAATCGGAACAGCTGTATCTCTGTAAGCGCCCATCCTCTCAGGAATCACTGACAGTTACAGAATCATAGAATGGTTAGAGCTNGGTGCTCCAGCCCTCTGACCACCTCCATGGCTCTCTGCTGGACCGGTTCCAACAGGTCCATGTCCTTCTTGTGCTGAAGACTCCAAACCTGGACACAGCACTCTAGGTAGGCTCACAAGGGAGGGGTAGAATCACCTCCCGTGACCTGCTGGTCATGCTTCTTTTGATGCAGCCCAGGACAAGGTTGGTTTCTGGGCTGCCAGCGGCACTGCCAGCTCATATTGAGCTTCTTATCCATGAGCACTCCCAAGCCCTTCTCCTCAGGGCTGCTCTCCAGCCGATCTCCACCCAACCTGTATTTGTGCTTGGTATTGTCATGTCCCAGGTGCAGGACCCTGCATTTGGCTTTGTTGAACTTCATGAGGTTTGCACAGTTAATTGGTATTTCTTTTCCCTCCTTGTGAATATATACACAATACATGCAATACATACAAAAGCAGGTCCTTTACTTGGTATTAATAGGCCATGCACGTGACAAAAAAATGGTTGGCTGTAAGTCTGACAGACACACAGCATCTGTAAGATCCACAACGGCTCCAGGAGATGCCTTAAAATTCAGGTGAAACAAAGTGTTTAGCCTTAGGAAGCACATGAGACACATGGTAAAACTTCAAGAGAATAGATACCAAAAGCCAGTATAAGCAGATAATGGCTCTCTGCCATATGGTCTGGTTTCATGCAGACAAGTATGTTGCAGGGCTACATGCAGCAGTCACAACACCTTCACCAGTAAGGTAGCTCCTGGATTCATAGAATCATTCGATAAAGCCAGTGAGACTAGTCCATTTTCTCAGGTAGAATGTTTTTAAGGAAACATGATGGCTAACGATACAGGAAGCAGGACAACTGAAAATCCAAATCAAGAAAGAAACACAATACAGACAAGACAACCATGTCCCTACTTTTTAAAGGTTTTGAAGGATTGCTCCAGAGTAACATGAACGACACGGAAAAAGAACTCCCTCAAAAGACAGTGCCACACTGCATCATGAAATTCACATTCAAGTTTTCCACAACTTATCTGAAGAACCAATCCAAGGCCTGGAGGGCTGCTATCATATCGTTTCCCATATCTTATCCCCTCAACCTCCATCCGTTAATAATGAGCTACGTAATCCACGTGTCATGTGATATAGTCATCAAAAAGTGATGTACCTGCACATAACACATACAAAACAATATGAGAAGATACTTTTAAAAAGAAGAGAGAACCTTAAACATTAATAAGTAGCAAATCTGTGAAATCAAAGCATTTTCCTCCTTTTTTTATAATAGCCTTTCATTCTTTTTATGATTTGTCTTTGAAAGCTCTTAAGCTCTTTCTGTGGATGACAGTTGATATTGTTCTTCCATCCTGCCGCAGACAGCATAAGGGAGGGAGGGAAAAGAAAAAAAACCCCTATTGTACAGCTTTTCGTCTCTGAAACATGATTTTTATAATTAATATATACAACTGAGAAGAGAAAGGTACGTTATAATGAAGTGCAATTAAGAGGTGTTTGTTCCTGTCCCACACATAAGATGACTATAATTTCCTTGGCTGTTTAGAAGTCAACCATTATCATTACGTTTCACACATCTTTTCTACTTTTTTTTTTTTTTTGCACTTCTGATTTTGTTTATTTTCAATTAAAACCCCAAATAAACACGCATACAGAAAATTTGATATTCAGGTAACATCATCTTTTAATTATATTGTGCAGTGATCATTAAACGTAATGCTCATGCAAACCTATTTGGATTTAATTTCATAGGCGTGAACGGATCTGTCCATTTTGCATTAGATTTAAATTCATGCAAGGGAGAACAGAATGTGCATTTACCTAGTCCATATTGCTTGTAACCACTGATGTACTATTAGAGGAGTAATTTAAATGTATCCTTTTGGATTTGTGGTTTATTCTTCAATTTCCCAAATTCATATCACAGCATAGTTTTCTATTTTAAATGTGGCGTTTATATTGTTTGCATTATTGTAGTGACTACCCCTTGTAATCTCAACACACCCATACAAAGAAGAAATCACTGCCTGGGAGACCTTAGGAAGTGAAGATATTAGAGGGACAAGAAGGAAACAGATCCTGACTGATGTTTTGCTGATATTTTTGTTAGCCTTAAACACAGCACCACTGAAAGGGTTCCTTAACATTTATATTCTGGTTGAACTTGGAACTCGGTGAGCTCAGGTCACAGCAGATCAAAGCTGGGAGTCCAGGCTCCCCTGATCCAGAAAACAACCCAGAAATGACAAGAAGTTCAGAATTACACCTGAATCTGTGTTTCGAGCCAAACTGCTATTAATGCCATAGGGGATCCAACCAAATACTGTCTTTCCAGTTTAAATTTGGAAAACCTTTATAAACGAAGCCCAGAAGGTTCTAAAAAGGACCAGTTGCTGTCTAAGGGATGCAGACAGGCAACTGAAAATTATGGCCTAATTAAAGCCCATTGAAACATATGGAAAGATTAACATTGAGCACAGTGGGCTTCTGAGTGGAGGCAATTTACCTCCATAGGAAGTAGATATTACCTTATCTTCAAATAAGAAAAGCATTTTCTTTTTTAGGTACCTCTAGTACTGAACATTTTATTTGCCACAAAATTGCTTGATTTCCGCCCAGTTTTGCTCATTTGTTATTATTTCTGTGGAAAATTTTGATAGACATAATTTTAATTCCCTATGTGCACTTATGTCAATTAAGCTACATAACTCAGTTGTTCATACAATGAATATGAACTCATTTACTGCAGTAAATATTTTCTTTCTATTGTTTTTGTATGTTTTTGTTTCTTAAGAATACTTCCTGAAAAAAATTGCTGAGTTCTAGTTCTAACAAACTAATTCCAATCTATGTAAGACGTTCTCACGGTCGCTACTGCTGTTTTTTGGTTTTGTTTGTGGTTGTAGTTCTAAAAAGTCCTAAAGAGAAAAAATTAATTACATTTTCCATATTGGAAAAACACATATTGTCCTTTTACTCTTTTAGGTTACCTTCTTACCCTCTGTCACTCTTTTAATATATTGTTCCAACAAGTAACTGGCCTTATTTGACTGAAACAGAGTTGATAAAAATTATGAGATTAATGTACATGATACCCTAAATTCTTCAGAAAACTTTATCTATGTTATTGTCCATTTGCTCTCTATATTAAGTGCACTGACTTCTCTTTGTTATTTTTTCTGACTTTTAATACCGCTTTGTCCAAGCATTAATTTAAATGGACGGGAAAGGCTTTTCTATTTTGAAATATTCCTTGAAACTATGCAATAGAATATACTATCAGGTTAACGTTATCTGCTGTTGATATACTATTTTGCATTGTTTCCCCTTTATCTTCTGTTTTATATTAGAAGAAGTAATAAAAACTTGTATTGCAAAAAGCCAACAATTCAACCAGCTATATTCCAGCAGTTAAAAAAAAAACCTTTGGTTTGCCAAAGCACGGATCTTATCCCATCTGCTCTCTGGTAAGATGTGTTAGAGTGACCATACAGATTTCTCACTTGCCTGATGAAAGACAGACTTGGTGGTATTTGTACTTTATCATTGATTAGAAGCAAGCAGCCAGCCAGCACTACATCTTTCAGCAGCTATAGAAGATTAAAAGTTATATTTTAAATGTGAGAATACAGCACCAGTCGAAAAAGTTTTCAGTCTTGCTGATTTTACCCTTTGGGCTGCACAAAAGTAGTAAAAATAAGAAAAACCCTTCCTATCTCAGTCTTCTTTCTAGACTTCCCAACTCCCTTATTAACCCTTCCTTTCTTCTTCTTTCCCATTTTATTGGGAATCATCTATAAAGCACCCAGAAGTTGTTGAAAGGAAAAAACTGAAACTGCATGAGATAGAGAGCAGCTGCCCAGTGAAGCTGCAGGCAGCCTGTACACAAAAGTTCAATTACTAGCCTTACTGAGTTCAAAGGGATTATTTCTGTGAATAAATGTTCTAGTGTTCTAGCGTGGACACAATCCTGACCTAAATGGAGCACTGAAAGGGCCTTTGCTCCTCCTCTCTCTTGCCCTTTTTGGCAAATTTCTCTTTGAACATTTATGTGCTGCTTACTGGAGTATTTCCCTACTTCTCACCGTATCATAGTCACTTTTACAGCAGTGTGGAGCAGATCTCTATTATCCTTTTAATCAGCCTTATAATGTCTTTCCATTTGTTCTATAATGACAGAAAATACACACTGAAAACTCAGTGTGCCAGACCAGTAAGTAGTGTAAATCGTATACTTCCCATGAAATTCATAGCTTGAAGTGTCCCACTACTAGAAATCATACTGTTCTAAAGAAGAGATTTCACAACGCATCTTCACTCCTCCTCCATCCAAGGTAGTCTTTAAATTCAGGCACAACCCACAGTTCAAGTTTGCTTTGCTTAGAAAGGCTCTAAATACTCCCTGTAGCACAGCAGGAGGCTCCTTTAAAGCAGTTGAGATTGGTGGGTGGGTTGAGAAGGCATGAGACCACAATTATATCCCATTTCAATGATACGTCTGGAGCTGCAGTGACTCCAGACAAAGAAGCTGAAGTGTATGGAAACTGATACATCTTCAAGACAGACCTAAAAATACCTGTCGGAGCTGCAGGTTTGAAGCTATTACCAAGAACAATTCAGAGAGTTTTCCTGCTGGGAGCCAAAGATGCTACTGAATCATTTACAATAGGCTGCCTGGAGTATCTGCTCATCAGAGAGAGCGAAGCAAAAAGCTGTACTTCAGGTAATGCAAGCTTCTAGGCTTCTGTTTGCTCACAGGTAACTGCAACGAGAGTTTTTCTCAAGTTCTCCTCAGGCAGAGCTTCCTCATCTCATTTTGATAATTGTACAGTGCAGTGAGGGAAATTCATCAGCGCCAAAACAGATCTGAAACTCTGGAAGAGGATTTGGAAGCACACAGGACCCAACCCATTCAGGATACCCACCACATAAACTCAAAGTGGCTAACCTCTGTCAATTCCATAAAGCTAGGAAAAGGCTTTCATACTAGCACCTCAGTGAGCCAGGGAGAGAAAAAGGCATTCACGTGCTACTCACCACAAAAGGAGTTTCCTTTTACACCTCGGGAGTCATTTGGACTCTTCTGAAACGAAGCTCTGTTGAGCTGATCATATCAAGACAAACAGCTACTCTATTAGATACACGTGTCACTCATTTTGGATTTTAGCTAAAGGAGTAGGTACAAAATTAATCTTGTGTACACAACCACCGATTCAGAGCAGCAGTCCTAACAACTACCAAGTGACCAAAACTGCTTCCTACTCCCATGTCTCCTACTGGAATATGTCAAATACAAGATGTTGCAAGAATACAAAAGAAAGATTTACTGAGAAATCACCCTCAAACTAAACAATTAGTCCTTTCCTCTAATTGAGGGGGACTCGGTTTCTGATAGGAAAAGGTGTAAAAAAACGTTTGCTGATCCACCAGAGCATATGACTGTGGGCTCAGTCCCGAAAACAGAAACAAAATCCCATTTGACTTCTCCGTATTTCTTTCTTGATGAAAATTTGAAACTTGCTAAAACCCAGAAACAAGAAAGCAGAAGATATCATATTATTAAGTAAACATTACAAATGTATTTGAACATATAGATGTGTCACATCTAACAAACGTTAGAGGTAGAAGACTTCAGCTCGGTTTTCATTTGGGCATCATAATTTACTAAATACATGGAACGATTTGATGCAAACAGCCCAGAGCATAATGACAATAATCAGACATCTAAAACAGAGCAGAGGAAGAACTGAAGGAGTTGGGGGTCATTCATTCTAGACAAGCTGTGTGACCCCCAGGGATATGGTAGACACTCACCCAGGAGTAGCTGGCCTTGTCTCTGAGCAGAGGAATGGCACCGGTGACATCTCATGGCTCATCGCTGATACGTAATTCTCCTGTCCCAGGGACCCAGAGCTAACCTGAATATTTGGATTGATCAATCTAGATTTATTGTAGTACTTTTAAGGGAAAGCTGCCCGACAGAAAAAGGTAGTCTCTGTTAAATTCTATCCTGCCTGCACCAGATTTTGATGAAATTATTAATCTAAATCTATACAGCCGTATTTTATTTTAGTATTAATAAATATTACCATGTTAGACTGGGATTTGATTTCCAGAAACTCACTAAAAGTGAAAAAGGTTTCTGAACCACTCCTGACACTTCGAGATAATTCTGTAAGCTGTAACTTGATCTCTAAATCAAAATAATAAAAATCCTTACAATTTTCCCTTTGCACTGAGGATCAATATAGATCTAATTATAGCACAAAACGTAACCATGTCTTACAGATGTTGCCTTTATTTTCTGAAGCACATGTCTATGAGCTATCTTTAGCATGAAGCCATCCAGTAACCTGGAGATGAATACATACAGTAAAACACATTTCACACAAATATCTGGTTTTTAAAGCAGGCTCCCAACACTTTTCTACAGCGACTGTGGCCAAGGAGACAATCACTGCGGCCAGAGTTCACATGGACACAACTCGCTTTGGCAGCTATTAAATGTAATTTCTTCTGACCAATGCTCACATCAAACTTCCTTTCTTCCTACATTACCTATACCTGCTATACCAGAGCACCTTTCAGGTTTCAAAATCTTAAATTCTCAATAACCCTCACAGCCTTCCTGTGAGGTAAGCACTAATTTATTATCTCCCAGCGAAGAGGAAGAAAGTGTTTACATTGCGGAAAAGTTGGATGCAAAGTTTGCCTTTGAAATCTGTAGTACAGTCCTGAGACTTAGGTATTTGTGGTTTGAAAAATTTGTAACTTAAGTATTTTTACTATCTGTTTATTTACACTGGAAGACTTTCAGTACTCATCAGGAGCACATCACTCATCATACGCTCCCATTTGCTCTGAAAATGAGGTGCTTTTTATTTATTTTTAAAAGCTTAATTGCTGAGCCTCTTCTAATATTTTCTCCCAATCTGTACAAGAAAAATCCCAAGTTCGTGATGTTTCAGTTTCTGTCTGGTAATCTGTAAAACTCACAAATACTGCACCCATCCATGCAAATGATAAAGTCTTCCATTTCAATAAAAGACTATCACTTGGTTGTATTTTGAGTACTAATGTTCTCACAACTTGGTTTCAGCACTATACACTACTATGAATATTTCCAAAGAGGGTTTGGCCTAGCACTATGATCTCCAATTTTACATTTCAGAAGAAACATCACAGGTTTTTATGTTAGCTGAAGTACTGGGAATATGAAATTATGGGATAACTGGTTTACTTGAAATAAATATTTATTATTAACCTCAGTGAAGCTAGGATTTCTTGGAAGCAAAGAAAAAAGTACTGAAAGTTTAGAAGCCTCGACAAGTTGACCTTCATGATGGGAACAGAGTAACTGCTGAAGTCAGATTTCCACACTGAAACTCTATTTTCCACTAACCCTTAAGGATGGGGATAGTAGAAACCTCATTCTTTGCAAATCCTTTTCTTAGCAGCAAGACAAACATTAAGAAATACTCAGAATAAGACAGATACAGACACCAGAAAAATACAACTCTAGATGCTGATGTCAGCTTTGACAGCTACACTGCTGACTGGCATGTGCATGTTGACAGCTGAAGATGAAGGGCTAAAGTAGGAGGAGAAAAATATTCAATTCAATTTAATTGATGCAAATGACTAAGACATAAGTAAACTATAACATGAGCTACGAAACAAGAACAACAGATGCGTGCAAATTCATAGTACTTTGTGAATTTTTATAATAAATATATATTAGTAAATGATCAAAGTTATCCTCCCTGCATGTAAAAGTATTTTTTTCAATCTTTCTAATGAAAATTACTGCACTTACCATGACAAAAATGAAAGACCTAAGACAGTCCATACACTGAAACAGGAAGAGTTGATTCTATACATGCAGATAGCTGAAAACTCTGTACACTAGAAATTAGTTGGGAAATATACTGTGGAATAACTATTTTGTGATACTACAAGGAGCGACACACATTCTGAAGATTTATCCCTCTGCTCCCCATTATCCCTTATTTATAAACAAATTACCCAATTCCATATTTTGCAAATGGGAAAGCAAGAGAGAGATTTCTTTTCCCTCATGCACATAGTTTCTCTTATTTTGTTTTGCCCTGTGCTGCTTGATACACTCTCCCGGCTACGGCAAGTGCTTAGAGATCTTGCAGAACTTTGGCAAAAATATTACCATTTCTGGAAGATTCTTCTGAAAGCACTGCCAAACTTCTTCAGCAGTTATCATATTTGTGATGGTATGCGAGCATAGAATTTCAGAATGGATCTACAGTGAAGTCTATTCCAAGTACCTTACTTACACAGTGTAATCACCAAAGTAAATATAGATCAAGCTTTCCCAAATGTTCATTTTATTGCATCTTCAATTCAACTTACAATTTCAAACAAATACATTTTGGATTCTTTTAGCTGCAGCTGTTCTGTCTGACATTTTATGAAAAAGTTAAAATTCCAAAAGCAAAGTTCAAGAATTGTGTCAATTCTTTAGACTGTCCAAGTTAAAAAAATAAATAAATAATAATAAAAAAATTTCCTTCTCCAGCACACTAAAAAACCCCCAAATGTCTCTGGCACAAAATTAAACATCTTGTTTGAAGCATTTTACTTGCTTGTTAAAAATAAATGCTTCTGCAGGTTGGAAATAAGGGGCTAGATCCAGGAAGAAAGGGAGGGAGGACTCAAAGTTCAAGAACCCCAGACAATCTAGAAAGGTGGGAGGTGAAAGTTCGCAGCCTGTGTTCTAGAAGAGACCAACAGGATGTCTAGAGCCGTAATGCCTCCTCACCATTAACTTCTGTTCCTCACAAACAACGCTCCTGCATGTACCAAAATACCAGCTACCCACTTCCATACAGAAAAAAAAATGATGTTACAAGCTGTTCTCATGCCTTTTGTCACACCCAAGCAAACCTCGTTAGAATTTTTGAATGCACCAGAGAATTTACTCAATGTTTTGGTATTTCAATATATTTTTTTACTTGAACATGTTCACCAAATTCAACCTAAACTCATTGCTACTTTTAGATGCCAAGAATCACAGCGCTCATCAAAATGGTATTTATCAGAAAAAAAGAAAAAAATACACAGAAAAGTCACCTAGATCTACTGTTACTTAGAGGATCCTGAATAAAGCCCCTTGAACTGTGTATTTTAAAGATTCATCACATGGAAGAACAAAACCAATATTTGAAATATTTGAAATATTTGAAACTACAGAATTTTTCTGTCATCCACAGAGGCACCTTCAAACCTACTGTTCATTCAGGTGACTCCAAAGTAGCTGATCTGTATTATGCCCACAGGTAAGTCACTATCACTTCACAAGATGGGCTTTACCTCTAGCCCCTTCCCCTACATTGAGTTGCTCCAATGCAAGCAGTGCCTCGAAACATGTAAACAGAGAAAGTTCACCAATGACAACCTCTCCGAGCTCCCTTCTCCTCAGGAGAACTCAGCTGAAGGTGTGCTCCCTGATGCTCTCTTTCCAAAGTTCCCTCCCGCAGCAAACCTGGACTGTGCACATCGTCTACATACGTAACTAGGGACAGGAGAGACTCAAGAGTCAAGTGAGGAGGTGACCCCAGCCACTGAGACGATTTCCCACAGCCCACACTCCTGAGGACTTCATAATAAACTGAACAGCTTGAACAGGCCCCAGCTGGCCAAGAGCTTTCTTTTTGCCAGGTGGTCTAAAGGATCCCTAAGCCTTGCAAAATGCTGCTGGAATAACAGTCCCGCAGTCTGGTCTATATTTCTCTATCCATAGTCAGAGGATGTTGAGGTGAAAGCTGTTTATGTAAAGAGCTAGACCCCACTTAACTTTGAATGCCAATATCCCCAAGTCTGTGAACAGGAAAACTAAGGGTTATTGTTATTTACATTTTAAAAATACTGGACACACACATGAAAAAAAAAAATCATTCAGGTAAGCAAATAGCATCACTCAGAGGGAAACCCGTTTCATGGGTGCTCCTATTTTGAAGGTCCAGCAATCATGAATGAAACATATTATTTCAGTCCTCAAATCTGTGTACAATTTACTATGAAATGTTGATTCATAATTCTTCTCAAGCTTTTAATGCAGGAATTATACGTATATTTTAAGATAACGATACAGGCCACTTCATAAACACTGTCTTTGATGCAAAAGATCAGACAACTGTTACTGGCTTTTATTAGCAGAGGAGGAAAGTGAGGTTTGGCGTCAGCAGACAGACTATTGTATGTATAATATCTGTGACTTAAGTTTCCTCTGAGTTGGCTCCTTTGTAAATTCCCCAGGCTCTATGAAATCTAGAGTTGGGGCTGATAAAACCACTGAAAAACAAAAAGGCATCCAAAAAAGCATTTTATAAATGCAGCATATTTTATAAAAAGCAATTTCAAATCTGCTCCAGGTAGACACATAAAATCTTATGAATAAGTTCAAAGCATGGTTAGAAAACTTTTATGCACTCCCTTAAAATAAAAAAGAATGCATATGCATGTTTTGGAGAATCTTTGATATAGGTATGTGTGTGCATATAACAGTCTGAATTAAATAGTTTTTTTTCTGTATGAATATGTAAACGTCAGTTTTTGCTAGTAAATAACTTTTATTTTTGCTCTGACAAACAGATGCTCCAGCAACAGAATAGATAGGCACATTAAGCACTCTCTACTTGATTCACGGCACAGTTCATTTTCTGGGAAGTTCCGTATGTAAGAAGCCAATACAGGGCCCTGACCTAGGAGCAAACTTGATGGAACCACCCCTTTGTACCAAGGAATCAAACTGCCTGGAGTAAGGGGGTGGGGAAAAGGCCACGTGTGAGTTGTGTTTCATTAGACCTCCCAGAAAATATCTGTTCATCAGACCTTTTCATATTGAATGGAAAGGTGAGCCCTGGTAGTGGAATCTCAAAGAAGCAGCAGTTAAAGTGTCCCTGTGCATCTCTTCTCCTCAGCTCAACACCACCAGTGAAGCACATTTACCTCTAGAAGAACATGGGGATTAATCACAAGCTGTCAGTAACTTGCAAATATAATTTTTGACATAATTTATACACGTTAATTATTCTGATACTACTTATGACATTGAAATAGATTAGTATCAGTTGACGTAAAAATGCTTCCTTTTCATCCTGCTCACCATCTATCAAGAGCAGACCTTATTCATAAGCCTTTTAAATTCCTTGATTAATAGGAAGGAGGGGAAGGAAACCTTAACATGCTAATTCACTCTATCACTATGAGAGAATCAGATTTTGTGTATTTCTATTCCCTTTTTTTTTCTTTTTTAATTGATCACAGGTATTGCAAAGTCTTACATTATTGGCTTAATCCACATAGTATCTACAGAACACTACTTGCAGCATCCATTTAAGTTATGCTGCTAAAGCTTCCAAGTTGTTTTATGAATTTAACAAACTTTTATTTTGCTGACTCTAGCCATTAAAATGCGGACCTAACATCAGAGTACCACGACTCAGGCACAGGGCAGCAAAGTGCTATTTGAGGCAAAGATTCTCCTCTCCTAACTAGACTCCTAGACATGAAGTCAACAAATCAATGCATGCAGTGATGTACCTGCTGAGCGACTCAGTTACCACAACTCCATCTGAATGAGTATTATGGTACCCACCAGTCCATTACCAGGTTTAACCTGGATTTTACCTGTAAAATCTGTGGGTATAGAATTGAATTCCACATAGAAAACAGGCAAAGTTTATGAGTAGCCATCTTTTAAATGACCAAGATTCATTAGGTGTAACTGAAAGAGCCGAGCCTTGGACAAAAGGACATTTTAACCCTTCCATGAAAAACACTTGAATACTTAATTCTAGTTAAGCTACACAACTGAAAAGAAGGAAAACTGTGTTCTCTTCTTTGCTTTGTCCTAGAGTGCATGTATGATGTATAAATCTGCAGTTCAAGCCATAAATTCAAGAGCCTTTTTCTGGCAAGAAGCAGTGGCTTAAGCACTTCCTACTACTGAGTTCAATCCTCCAGTACAGTTACAGCTTTTTTGGAGATTCACCTGGCAAACAGCAGTTGGGTTAAAAGTAATGAGGCAAAGATGAACATTTTAAAGTCACCTTTGGTTTAAGTGCCATGTTTGGTAAAATATCCATCTTCAGGTATATTGTTAACCCTCAATCTTTTTCTTCCTCTGGGTTTATCAACTGCTTACATAAACCTGGAGCAGGATGAGGAGCCAGGAGTGACTCGAGCAAGCACAACTGCCTGGAAAAAGAGTCAAATTATCCCATACAGCCACTTTACTAGAAAATGAAAATACTTTCCTAACATAAAAAAGATTATATGATCCTGACTTTATATACGATAATTTCTGAAGAAAACCCGCCACTTATTATGATGTTTTATGAAAGAAAAAAGTAATAATATTTTTGGCTAGAACTAAACTGTTGACCTACTGAAATCAGATTTCACTAGTCTGGAATTTGAGCGAAAGACATATAGTCCTTATTCTTCAGTTATTCCATTTACTGTGACTGGTGACCACCTACCACACTGAAAAAACGTACTCAGAAAGGCATAATGTAATACTCTTGAGTAAAATAATCCCCGACAGTAACATACAGAGCATTTAAAGAGATAGATGAGCAGATAAAGTGAGGTATGATGGACCAATGTAATTTGATCAATCACAATTGCAACATGGCACCCTTCGAAGCAACGCTGGTAGATGGGAGCCTCCTGTAAACAAGGCAAACGGAGGGAAGAGGAATCATTCATCAGTGCTTCTGACCCCCGGAGAAAAGGAAAAATATCAGAGGCTGGGAAGTAGCTGTTTAACATCCCTTTATTTACCCACTTCATTTAGTAAATGTATTAAATTAAACTGCAGATGTTGTGCTGGCGGCACAGCAAGCGAGCTGCTGACTTTCAGCAGGCTGCTTCTTCACAGAAACATTTTATGTACTGTAAATAAACAAAAGCTATTTTGTTAATTAATAAATTAATGATATTTCAAAAATGCTCCACCAGGCTATTTATAGCCCACGCTACTGTAGTTCCTATTTTTAACAGAGCCCTTGCAATCAAAGAGGGAAAGTTTTCAAGCTCTTTGAAATGGTAGCTCTTGAACAATTAATTATCACTATTGCAGCCACGTTTTATGTTATTATGTATTTCTGCAGTACTTCTAGAATCAAAATCACAGAACCTAGACTGAAGGAAAAAAACTCACTCATCCTAAAGAGAGATGCTAGGAATATCAAGTTTATATAACTAATTTAATTTTAAGAATGACTTTTATTATTAATGATCAGAGGGGGATTTTCAGAATACCAAATGGGAGTAACATACAGGAAGAAAAATTAGCATCTAATAAATTTAGAGACATAGGTTCTCGTCAGCCATGCATGTATTCCCATAAGAAATGGCAATGGAAGACTTAAAGTCCACTCATAAGTGAAAGACAAGAAAACATACAGAAAAAAAATCCAAGTCCACCTAATATCTGATAGTTACATTTCATTGCATCCTTGTGCTCGTTTGTTCCACCTTGCTGGCTCAGTAAAGTTTTTAATAGACAGATGGCTAATTTTATAATTTCAACCCAATTTCTTACTGGACCGACTCCAAAGAGGCAGTGTTAGTGTAATGCCATGGATAAAGGTCAACAGAATAAGAGGAGAACATATGCTAATGTCAGCGTTTCACATAGTCTACTTTAACAGAATATACAGCGCTAAGCTGAGGGATTTGCACTGGCTCAACACTAACACCATATGGGTGGCCTGTTGAAAAGTAATGATGGCCTAAGCATAGCATCTTAATCAGGTACTGGTGGCCAATGAATCAAATAGCACCACACAAGTAATCACTAAGTGATTAAAAAAAATTACAGAAGATGTATTGCTGAAATTACTCTGCTAACTAGAGAAGTGATTTTGTCTTAGCTAAAGCCTGTCACATCATTACCTCTTAATCTTAACCCCAATCTTTTTTATCCTCATACAAATCTCTCTCCAATAAAAGGAACTCTGGTTTTGGTTGGTATGAACATTCATATGTGTAATAAAAATGTACTTGCAATTTGATAACTCTACTTATTGCTGAGAATTTATAAAAGGTGCACATGAAGGCTTTTAATCCCAATAGTATGCAATAGAAAAGCTCCTTGCAAATTTCATAGACAAGTCCTGCTTTACTTATTTTCAATAATTCCACTTCAATTGAAGGAATTACTTGGTTTTATTAGGTGAGCAAGTCTGACTTGGTAGTATACGCAGAAAAATTGTATGACACATTACTGCTACGTGGGTTAAAATGATTCTTGGTACACATGGCAGTCTGTGCCTCTTTACAAGATCTGCACTATGCAGGATATCTGCATACCCTTCGTTATCTTTAGGAAGAAAATGCTGGCTGCTTAACATTGCCTTGACTAGAATGGGAACATACCAGAGGTAAGGCCATAGAAAGGATGATTAATCAGAATGCATTTCCCTAAAAATAAATAAGTAATCTACCAGTTGAAGGGTTGGAGCCAGTTTCTTCAATAGTGAGAGTACAGAAATGCCTGGGAAATTATAGCATCATATTAAAAACCCCAGTTTCAGGGATGAATTTTACTTTCTCAACCCATCTTCAGTTCCACAATGTAGTTTACCAGGGGCAGTTTCACGTCACAGCTAAAGCAATTAAAGTAATCTAATCACAAAAGTGGCAGTCTCTTCCCTTCCCATCTTGTCAACTAGGTATTTTAATTTTTTCTTTCTCTATTTGGTTCAACAGGTGAGATTTAGTAGAATACAGATAATTTTCTATTGCAGATGGGCAAAAATAGGATAACGTTAAAGTGGATCAGCAAGAAGACACGTTTCTCTCTAAGTTGAATGGAGGGTAGGAGGGAAGAGGTACATAGAATTGCCTTCTTCATCCTCAGCTTAGCAGAGATGTTATGTGGAAAAAGACATCGAAGCTTATCTGCCTAAATCCAGAGAAAAATGAGATTATTTCAGTTTTAAGCACACAGGTGTCTGGTTTGTGCACAGCTGGTTTACATGCTTTGAATTGGGGGCGTAGGGAGTGGAGTGGAGGATGCACAGAAAGGAACTGGGATCAGAATGTGTTTTCTTCAAAACCTGTAGTAATATTTTGCAAACCAGTAGTTACAGTTAAAAGAAATAGTTTCAAATAACTGACCTCAATAGTCTTAGTTCTAAAGTAGTGAGCGAGTACAATGCTAACTAATATGAATGCAAGATAGTTTTGTAAATTAAGGTTTTGCATTAAAATTGTATGCTTCTATTCACAGGACACTATTTACACTAAGAAACCCTTCACCATGCAGATGGGGTACCCTCACAAAAGGAGAAAAGAGATTTTAGAAGTGTTTCAAATCCTCCTTTATGAAAACTTGATCAATTCTAAACCAAAGTAGTCTCTGCAAGGAACTTTGTTCCCTAAATTTCACTTCCTGAAAATGACTACCAACCCTTTCAGGCATCCCCACAGGAATTTATTCAAAACAAAATCAGTAAGTGGAACAAAGCCTAGGAGTCCATCTATAGAAACCAGCCTTCAATTATGCCAGGAAAATAACCTCAAAACTCAACTTTTGTAAATAAATGTTTCTATCATACTGCTTTGAAGAGTTTATTTAAATATCCATAAAGTATTGCATTTCATTTTTTACCCAACAGGTAATGAAGGCAGATTCCCTCACAGAGAACAGCTCTCTGATTTATATTTAAAATTAATCTAGGAAAATGAGACACTCATTCGCAAGAGTAAAACTTCTGCATAAAACTCAGGATCAATAAAAATAAAAACCTGTTTGGAAGAGATAAAAGTGATTTACAACAGAAAAAATCTTAAAGTAACTCAAAGATTATTCTAAACTACTCAAGGAATGAAATCCTTAGAAGTATTTTAAAATCCAAAAGTGAATAACTGTAGTCTTTATTTTTGCTGCTAATATGAAATGTTCCCACTAAATTTAAATATTGTGAAAAAACATTCAGACAAAAAACAAAACACAGCTTAAAGAAATGTCAGACATGTACAAAATTACTGTGAAAAAGGAAAAAGAAGAAAGAAAACCCCCCAGAAATTAGGCCAGTTTTTAGGCTACAAGCCAACTGTTTGCTCTACTTTGCTTTATTTATTAGTTCTTAAGGTATTTAAAACTTGAGCATTAAAACTGGAGAATGATTTGCAAATGAATGCAGTTGCAGTTGTGAAAATATAACTCACAGCTGAATGTGGGTTATTCAGACAAATGGCTGCTTTGTTAGAGGAGGGGAAGTGAAGTTCTGTGTTAATTTATTACAAACTGCAGCATTTCAACCCTGATGTCCAGGCAACAATGTTTTTTATTTCAAGTAATTTATAAGTACTTCCCATAGCACTTAACAGTGATGTCTTTGGCTGTTTCACCATGGTACCAGAGTGTATATGTATTTACTGTGGGAATTTGTTTTTAATAAAACTCTTGTAAGGCATTTTTATTCCTTCTCTTTGTTACATTAGAAACATTCACTGCATAGGTAATGTATTTTTTCCTACTTGAAAGGCAGCAGATTATGGCCAGCGTTGTATTTGGTTGTGTAAAATAATGACAGGCTAAGTGATTTCTCAACCAAAGCAAGTTATTTCACTTGCCATGATTTTATTTTTTTTTCCCTCCCCTACTTTAATACTGGTGACAGCACATGACTTCTTTAAGGTCCCTGTGTTGGCATAATCATGTCAGTCCCCAGATTAGATCTGGTCAACAAAAACATCAGGAGAAAAAGAAATGCAATGTCTGACTTATCAAAAATAACTATAGCATCACATTGCACATGATCTAATATTAAAGATTCTGGGAGGAGGGTATGGAGTATTGGGTTAGTTTGGTTCTTTTGGTTTTTTTTATTAAACACTTTCAAAGATTAAACATAGGGTCATACAAATTCACTCAGGGTTCATTTGGTTTACAGACTCCCAGCATAAAAAAGAACACGAGAAAAGCTAAGGGCAGCGTACAGGGAATACTGTATAGATGGTTGTGTGTGTAAATGTAAATGCACGCGCAGACAATGTGTACATACACAAACTTGTATTTAAATTTCCTCCTACCCTCCTATTTAATCTTGTCATGCTGCTACTTTTGGAGATCTTCCCTACAAACGGTGCATTAACATGGTTATAAATCAGAAATGAATTATGGTGACCGTCTGCTTTGAAGAAGTGATGACAAACTTGCCATGTCAACAACTAAATATGCTTCAGCAGTTCATCTTGCTGATAAGTATAGGTATTTTACATGTAATTTTCATTTAACTTCAGTTTAGATTAATATCCAACCAGTGGATCTTCTGTATGGTCCTATAAAACTAAACATCAAAAATGTCTTTTTGCACATAGGTAATGTGTCACTCAAAATAGTCCTGGAATATGTTTATTTTCATATTTTTATACCATTTGTTTTAAAGGTTATGTGAATTGTTACAACTCTTATGCCAAAACTAAGGATCTTAATGTGGTTTTGTTTTGAACATCATACTCCAGAGCCTTTTGCAGAATTACTGCAGCAGCACAAAAAGCTACAAGCAAAACAACTCCTCATTTAAATAATCTGACACTGGGAAGTACAAGTAAATTTGTACAATTTTTTCTAGCCCTAGATTAAGTTTCTTTATTGAGAAGAATATCTGTCCATAATGCAATAACAAAGCTTTTCTAAGAGTTGTTTTAAACTTATATTAGAAGAGTTGACAGATACTGAAATACATTAAAAAGTTGTGGAATAGAGTATGCTTATTTTCCTAGACAAAGTTAAGGTGATCAGCATTCTGTGCCTCTGCTCTAAGGTTCAGACTCCTACTTAAACTCCGAGGGATAGATACTTGGCAAGGGTGACTGTTCTTTCGGTTTCATTTTTACTTTTTAAAAAAATTTCAAACTAAAAAAGATTGCTGAAGGGAAAGATTCCATTTTTCTGCTAGGAGAGCCATGTCTGAAATTTTCTTTCCCAAATGCTAAGATTCAGTCTTTTGCCAGCTACTTTATTTACTTTATACCTACCTCAAGCCTCTTTGACATTATTTACGGGAAACGTTCTTGAACACTTCTTGCATAACAATTGGGCAGAAAGTTCTCATTTTCAGTGAAAAAAAAAAAATAGTTTAATCTGTTTGCTTCATGTATTTATTTTGTCCTTTTCAAAGCCAAGAGAGGAAAAGAAATAAAGAAAAACAAATTCCGTAACTATGTTCTCAAGACCTAGTTCAGAGAAATAGAGAATTTGACCTCAGAATATAGGTATATATTCAGCAGTTTTTTAGAATCGTTTCCATACATCTAAGTAAACACCTGAAAGTTCTTCTCTCACCAGACAAAACTTAAGCCTCTCACACTTTATGTAATCTTAGTGATTTTGAGTACAAAGGGATGGAATTTTTTGTTTGGTTCAGCAATTTATTTTAGCTCAAAATCCATTCTTTTTTCCCCTCTCCTTGCACAAAATCAAATACATTGTTATTCTGCTTCTCAATTACTCTAATATATTATGTAGGACCAGATCATAAACACTGACAGGAGCTTTTGGTAATAAAGTGGCGACGCAGCCTTTCCTGTTCCCAATCCCACAATCCATCCCCACGAGAAACCCAGAGCAGCAGTATGGGGAAGAAAACTCTGCAGAGCTAAACTTGTTTCCCATTGATGCTACTGAGTTACTACCCAGTCTGCATGGAGCTCCACAGAAGAAGAACAAAATCCACAGGGAAAAGTTCAAAACCACGTATAGCAAACGTGTATACATTTGCAAGGCTGGTTTCCAGTATAAAACCAGAAACTATGAGGACTGTGAAACACAGTTTAAAGGTAATTAATTATCTACAGAGAAGGAGAAAATGGCAAGTAAAATATCAGTTTGTGATAATTCCTGTATGTTCCCAACTCACCAGCTGAAGCTAAATGGAAATCTCTTGCAGTCCATCGTTTCCTGTGAAAATTTCTGTACACTGAAGTGGATTTGTTGGTTGTTCATTGAAGCTGGATTTGGTAGCACAAGGTTCATCTTAAAGGTCTTCTGCAACCTAAACGATTCTATGATTGCAAAGGAAGTACCCCAGCAACCTCTAAGAGATGTTAAAATCATATAGTTTGCAAGAACAGCTAAGTGCATTTATGAATTCCATGCATATCCACTGCATTTCATCAAAACACAAAAACATCAGGGTGCACCCCAGGAATTACTGGATGCCCAAGAAGAGGCACTGGATGACAACGGAACTCATAAAAGCAGCACACCTCCTCAACAGCAGGGCTCAGGAGGGAACAAGACAGATGTTTCATGAAAAATTAAGACCTTGAATGATTCCGCTTTTCAATGAGAAACAAAACTAACACCTTCTGTCATTTACCACGAAAAAAATGACAAAGAATGCCATCCAGCCTACTCAACAGCTTGGTAATCAGAGGTATTCATCAAAATTTCAGGAACTTTGGAAGTTCACATCCTAAATTGAAAATCAAACAAAACAAACTTCCCAAGGCATGAGGGCATGCCCTACCCACTGCTTCTATCTCAATTGTTTCTAAAATACACGAAGAAGCCCTTCAGAAAACCTTGACCTATCTAAAATGATATGAGTCATATATGTACCTCCATGCTTCTGCTCTCTCTCTCACTCTTGTTTTTTGTTTGCTTTTTATTAGTTCTTGTGAATGAGAAGGTACCTATGGCTAATTCTTCCTGAAGGTCCTCAAGTAATTCAATTCAAGAATTATTTTAGCAGCACAGGTATTTATGTTTAAAAGTTAGCATCTGGTGGGAAAGAATAGTGCTTAAACAGCAATCATTCAGTCGCTGTCATACCTCTAGCCCCTCTTGTGGAATCATTTTCTATGAGTCTTCACAAAGTGCAAAGAAATACTTCAGCAGTACTTTTTAACACACACACACACACACACACACAGTTGGTACCTGTTAAGCCCGTGCATGCTTTCTATGGTTTTTAAGAGTGGGTAAAGTAGAGAGATAAAACCAGTAAAGAGAAAATAATCTAACTGCAGAGTAAGCTTTTGGCAGATACATACACGTATGTGAAGCAACATGTTGCATCGTGCTCAGATTGCTTCAAGACAGTCTCAACGTGCATGCAAGAAACTACCCTCAAAAATTCTGGAGCATGCTAAGTGAGGCATGCAAGGTGTGGGATATGCCAGCATTGAAGCTGTCTCTGATCCTTCAGCTGCCTCACGTGCACGCATGATGATACAATTTTTAAATACTACCAGCAGTTTTGTCATTCTTGTCGTTCAGCGCAGGTTTTAAGGCCACAATCGCATCATGGGGAAGGTTCCAGGAACCATGAAATAGGCTCTAACATCAGAAAGTCTTAATCTGCCTTTTGGGATCTCCAGTGTTCAGGTATGTGATGTCCAGATGATTTCTAGACATTTCATCATACCGTATTGATCAGAAGCTTTTTCTTTTTTCCCCCCTCTCAATCTGCACAATTAGCTTTTCAGTTATTCTCTCTACAAAGTACCAAAAATATGTGCTTTGAGAAGAATATAAGGTATCCCAACTCTTAACTGCTGTTTCTACAGAGCTGAGCAGCTCAAACATATTTTGTCACCCGTTCTTAAGGGAAGAGGCAAATCTATACAGCTTCTCAGAAGGTCAGATTGCCTGAAGTTTTAATAGTACATTTTACAGTCAGAAACACAAGGTGTTTGGGTATGAAAGTATTTTATGACGTACTGAACAATTAACCATATCCACTATTTGTGTGATTCAGGCTATAATTTCAGAATGCAGAAAAATAGATCTTACTTTCCAATATGGAAAGACCAACATGGAGTTGCTTTGCTTGTGTATCACAGATAGTATTGGAGAGGCAAACTTGAATACCCTTGAGAACACATTAATTTCCAGCCTCCAAACTTCTGCAGTGCAAGAGTCTTAGTAGCTCTATCAGGGAAGTCTCATACCGATAGACTGAAGATGAAAGAACTCACACAGCACGTAAGATCACCACCAAAGGAACTGCAAAAGCACAGTCCTTCACCGTGCCGCTTAGAAGCATCCTGAGGAAGAAAAATATTTGAAAGTGGAAATGGTCATATCCATGGAAGCGAGGCGTAAGTAAAACATGTCTTTGCAAGGCAGTGCTTCTCTTCCTTCCTGTTGTAGCTGACAGGACTCAAGGTTGAGAAGTTCAGGACTAGAATCATTAGAAGCTGGATTTGTAACTCTCCCCTCATATAAATTGGATGTTAGAAGTATGGCATTTTTACGGAATTCAGAGTTCTCAGTTTTGAACCTGCATTTAAATCACTGAGATTAAAGGAGCCCCCTCAGAGACTCCATGAACAAAACTGCAGGAATCCTATTCGAAGACAAATAGAGCTCATTCTTGTTCTAATAGGCATGCTCACAATAACAGGGCGCTGCATTAAAATTGTTACAGGCAAATGACACTACACTTACTCTGAATGAATCAGGACAAAGATCTAAATTTCTAAATCCTACGTCTCCAAGATCCAGAGGTCCAAATTCAGGCCAAAGCTTGTATGAGAACACTCTGCTATAGAGCCCAAACGTTCTAGGAGTACGAGAAAAGCATAGCTGTGGAAACTTCGGTCTGTACTTGCTATAAGAGTGACAGTCAAACAGCACTAGAAAGAGTGGGGAGAATGATGAAGGAACGGCAAGCTTCCTCTATCAAGCCATCTGATGGATTCTCCCTGACTCAGACACCGATATTTTTAAAAGCCTGGAAATATAAGAACTGCGTGCTTTTAACTGTAACTCCAAGACAAATGAAACTGTACCTCCAAGACTGATTGTAAATGTCTCCATTCCTCCTTAGTTTACAGTCAGACTACGTTCTAGTGCGCCAAAAGATTTATGGGCCTTCTGCAACACACGTCGAGAGGGACTGACACCAAGGTTTTGCTCTTTCTTCCTATGTATGTTTCTTGGATTCTCACTGAGACTTAAAAAAGAAATTCCCGTTTCCACAACAACTTACTTTCTTCCTACTTATTCTGAAAATTCAGTAACAGCAGACTGACATTTCAGAGACTTGACAAATCCATCCGAACAGAGAAACTAAGGCAAATGACAAAAATAAAGCTATTCTCCGCCCCCCTTCCTCAGCAGCCATTTTGACATTATCTCTAAGCTACTACTTAAAAGTAGTGTCTTTTAGACATTTAAATATTCCACAGGAGCTTAATGAGCGACACACAAAGCTTTGTTTTGACTCCTGCGTTTTCACCTGTTGGGTCTCTAACACCTATCACTCCGGGAGCTGCAATATAAAGACATTCATTTCACATTCTTCCTAAGAACCGATTACGTGCACGGCAAAACCTTCTGCTCTGCTCTCTGTTGTACATCAGTTGCTTTAAAACCATTTAAAAGCCAACAAATGTACATAGGCAGATTTCTGTGGTCAGGACACCTGCACTTTCTCAACTGTTTCTAAAGCAGGAAAAAATGCCTATTAGGATAAAATTTGAAGAAAAATTGCCCACAGGAGGACTGGGCATTAGCCATGCTTCACTTCCCTCCTTTTTGTTGACATACGAAGGACTTTTTTTCTCTTCCTTTCTTTCCAATTCACAGTGGGTCTAAAGAGGTGAATCAGTGCACAGAGAAAAAAGAGAGAAAGAGAGGGGGGAAAAAAAGAAAAAAAAACCCACAACCCTCTTTTTCCAGGGTGGGTATGAAATATGAAGGCCCAACAATTGTCTGAGCTCAGTGCATTGGAATAACATTGGTTAAATTATGGATAGTTTTGAATAGTGTCACTTTTTTTTCCTCTGCAGATGGTTATTCACACAAGGAGTCTGGCCTGCATAATTGTATCACTAATAAGCAGTAAGGCAATTAGTTGTGTAAGTGTGCTATAATCATTCTAACAGAAGAGATGATGAAGAGACAAAAAAAAGGAGGGGGGACAAAAAATGTCTTTTCTCAATTCATCAACTGACAGCCATAATTAGATATATATAATTGAAAATTCCACAGTAGGGGGGCCAGCTTATACAAATGAATTTTCTTTGCTTCTCTTATGCATTTTTTCCTTTTGCCTGAACATTCCCCCCAAGAAAAAGGCAGAAAATTTGTCATTCCAGGGGAGCGTATACTGTATGAACCGCAGGCTGCTCATTCAGAGCAATGATGTCAGAATAACATCTTTTCCCCCCCACTAAGAAATAGACGGCTTTGAACTGAGCCTTTATTAGCTGTTTTCAGCCAGTAGCAAATTAAAAAAAAAAAAGACCTAAAAACAACAACTCCCAACACAAAAAAAACCCAACCCCAGAATCCAACACAGCCTTGGATCATCTATACCAGTTCGCAGAACATGAAATGTAAAACTCTAAGAAGAGAGGTCACCTTTTTTTTTTCTTCCCCCCATTGACATGAAGAAGACTTGCTTTTGGTGCTGGGGGAAGAGTTCTGAGTTATAATAGAGCATTACATCATCAAGTATTATGGGAAGAAGGGGATTTCTTTTGAGCAAAGCCTGATTATCAAAGGCTATAATTAAATTTGGGTTAAAAATGCCCAAGTGCTTATGAGTTTGTGGAAACTATGCACAGAACAGCTTTCCACTGAATTAATCAGCTTGCAAGTTTTCATTATTCTGGAGCTTCTCTTTTTAAACTGTAAGCTCACAATCACAGCTTTTTTTTTTTTTTTATCAACAAACTCTCCTAAAATTTAATTGGACAAACCTTAACTGATTTTTTTTCCCCTTAAAGAGAGAGAATGTTAAGGCTGGAGCTTGTTAATTAAGTTCTTTAAATGCCCCCAGCTGTGCAATAAATTTTCAAAGCTACACAACTGCATTTTTTTTTTAAAGTTTGCTCCTTTGTTTTTTAGTTAAAATATTGTTGAAAAAAAGAACAGACAACTATAACAGAAGACTTAAGAAAATTCCTATACATACAGATGATCCTGGCTGACAAAAATTCAAAGACTAGAAAATTGAAGCTGATTAATATGTAACTGCACATCACAGGACTGTTTTGAAGGAATGCAATTAATTATTGTCTTCTGAAATAATTTAGCACCTTTTTAAAATAAATAAATAAATAAAACTAAGAAGGCTCTGTGTTGCTACGAAGAAGATAAAGTATCCTGTGTAGTTGTTCCACAACAAAATCCTTCTGCCTAACATCACTGGAAAGTTTACTGAAGCACTACACAGGAACTTCCACCAACCCAAGGACCGTACACTTGGCAAGATACGTCAACATAGTTCTATTATCTCAAAAAATATCAATGGCCAGGGTTCAAATCTGAAGGTCTCACAATATGAGTATGAAGATGACATGAAAACATATAACTTAAAACAGATCATGTAAACATGTATTTTAATAATTTATTACCTAGCTCTACATGTTTAACTTCTCAGTGTTAGATGTACCAAAATACCCAACTCCAAATTGTCCTCTATTTAAAAAAAAAAAAGAAAATAAAAAATTAAATATATAGCTGGCAGGGAAAATTTCTAGAACATACTGACCATTATAGCCTTAATGATTATCAGTAACTTTTGGCCCTTTTGGACAGCTCAGAAAATTTGTTACTGAAGAACAAAAATAGTATGATATGATACGATACTGTCTGGAAAAGAGAAGGCTCTGGGGAGACCTGATAGCAGCCTTTCAGGATCCGAAGGGAGCCTTCAGGAGAGCTGGAGAGGGACTCTTGGGCAGGAAATATAATGATAGGAGAAGGGATAATGGTTTTAAATTGGAAGAGGGGAGATTCAGATGAGATATTAGGAAGAAGTTCGTTACTGTGAGGGTGGTGAGGCACTGGAACAGGTTGCCCAGAGAAGCTGTGGCTGCCCCATCCCTGGAGGGGTTCAAGGCCAGGCTGGATGGGCCCCCCCGCAGCCTCCTCTAGTGAGAGGTGTCCCTGCCCATGGCAGGAACTTGATGATCTTGAAGGTCCCTTCCAACTCTAACCATTCTATGATTCTATGATTCAGAACATCAAAAAGTAGTATCTTCTTACCTATCGCCTAACAAACCACTAATGGTCTGATGAGAAATCATCATGTTCTACCTAATGAAAAAAGCTGACCCTGGAGAACAGGAGTGCTGACTTTTACCCATTCTAGTTTACCCTTTCATCAGTCTAAAAGTCTGACACATCCCAACTTCGGCCTTTAAAAGTTTGAAGTATGCAAACAAAGACAGAAATCTTAAACACCAGTGGCAAAATGTGAGACAATACTTTGACAAGTATTTGACAAGTAACTCTATAAAAGTTAAATATGTCACCAAAAATACTTCTGCCATAGTATCTCACAGGTTAGGTCCCTGCCTGCTGAGTTTAACCTCATCTGACATTTCCAAACTACCTCAGTAACATTTGAGATCTAGTGAGGTCAGTCCACCTCACTGAACAGAGGGTGTTCCTTTCTCCTTTTTTATTCACACAATGTAGTCAAAACTCTGCCTGTGGTTATCCGTCGTGGGGAGCACAGAAGTGGGTGAACTGATTGGAACTCACACATCCTCCCAACGACAATATCTTGGTTGAGTGAGATGTGCAGGGTGAGCTTTTACCTTCCCCTTTTTGCTTTGCAGTGTCAGGGCCAACCTAGAACTAACAGAGAGTCAAGAGTTCACAGCTTTTGCTCAGGTAGGCTTCAAAGCAAAATTCCACACTACCACTATAGAGGCCCTAGTTGCACCAAAAACTTGGAATGAAACCATGGAGCATTTCATACCCCAATCAATATCCATCCTGTAGCTCTTCTGGTGATTACTATCAGAAGCATCTTTGAACACTTTAAGCTGCTAGGGATTTAATGACTGATCCCAACACACTCCCATGGACCCTACTGACTGTGTTATAACATACTGTTATAAGGCTACTTTTCTCAACCTACAGTATCTGTCACATTCCAGAAGAGCACATGAATCCTCAAGTAAAATCTTTACTCCTTTGTTCATTATTGCAATCTGTTCCTTCAGCCTTCATGTAGCTTACAAGAATATATCATTTTCCATTAGCAAAAATACAACAGACATGCACAAAGCAATGAGACTTATTTTGGAAATGCCAAAAAATAACTCGTGCATTTTTCCTTTTGTTACAGCAGCTGTCTCAGGTGTTCCCTTTCTTGCACATAATATAGCTGATCAGATATTCTGAAAATATATCCTTAAGAAGTTAAATGAATGCGCATTCTACTGTATTATTTTTCTTAAAGAATTAAAGGTTTTATTTTATCTTAAAAGATTCTTGGCTGCATTTCCATGGTACACAATGACACATTTGGTTCTTTGTGTTTCTAACTAAGCAATGGCATAGTTCCTCTAAACCATGAAAAATGTTGCGTTTGACCAAACAAGAAAGGATGAACTTCTGGGAAATTCTATTCACTGGATCTTGAATTAGACCCAGAACACTGGGACGAATCCTTTCTCTCCTGCAGCCCCCTGCCAAAGCTGGCTATAGCTGTAGTGGCACCGCATTGTTTCCTCCTTATTCACTGGGTACAGTGGTATCAACACAAACTGTACTCAACTGCTGAAAGCTTGATTCTCAAACATATGGATATGTTGAAAATTAAATTGCAGGGTTTATTTGAATTTATAGACAGCTCGGTGAATGTATTTTTGAGATACAGTCTCCGCCAAGGAGATAGATGTCACCTGCCATGAGGAACATGATTGTATAATGTTAAAATGCCATATGCTCTTTGTAGGTAATTCTATTCAGTCACTTCCTGCAAAGATTTGGGTAATGAACACTTCAGCATCTGTGCTGCAGGCCTTTTTTCCCCCCTCTTCCTACTCCCTCCCTCCCCGTTCTCAAAATTTTCCTTTGGATTTATATTTCTCTGTCGAATATCAAACTGCCCAGATTCTTTTTCCCAAGTCCCTTTTTGCATTACATGACTGTGGCATTTCTACTCCTCTATTAAGATTCCTGCACTTCTAAACAAGGGAAATGTTACAGGACAGAGTAAAGAAGATCCATGTGAAATTACTGAATCTGTGAAGCAAATTATTCTCTAGAGTCAGTCAACGCTGTGGGAACAGTTCAACACCCTTTCAGTTACAGAGCTGCATTATCTTGTTTGTTTAGATTCAAAGATGTCTTTTTTCTTTTTAATCATCTAGTCAATTGTAATTGTCACCCCATTGTACAGCTTAAATCCAAATAATCTTTCTCATATCTAACTCATTTTCTGAAAAATGGCATCTGGTCTGAAACGCTAGACTATATTGTGAAGAAACATAAGTAAACAGCTTGCAGGAAATAATTCAGTACACGCAACTCTCACCCCACCCGTAAATTTTTTTGTTGCTTTTACAAATTGTCTGATTATTTAAATTTTTAAAACACTTTGACAAATTTATTCCATTTACACACAGTCTGTAATCTTCAACTAACTGTTATTTACTATTTGGAATTTTATTTACTCAGATTAACAACTCCCAAACAGAAGGCTAAACTGAATTCTACTTGTGTTTGCCATAAATTAAAAATGTATCAAGCTGAAAACACAACCAATGCATTCTTACTCCTGCCACAATCAAAAATAAATAAACACACCAAAGATTTAAGTTCAACCATAACAAATACAAACTAAAGCAATACAAGACATCTGATGTCCCTCTATTCTCCAAAAGACTCTCAGGTTAGATTAGAAAATGCTGGTGGGAATAATTAAAAAGTACTGACAAAGTACAGCACAAGACTACTCCATCTAGAGCGCAGAAGAGAAAGAGGAAACTATTTGCAACGTGTTCACAGGAGTCCATTTTCTTTCCAGGATTCTTTTAGTTGCAGCGAGGTCTAAGAAAAAAATCTTTGAGAAGATCGAACACCACAAATCTTTGCTAAAAGACTGGAGTAAAGATACCTTCAAGAAGCTAGAGAATTAACTTTGTGCATGTCTCTGATGGCAAAAGCAAGTATATAGAACCCGGAAATTTACTTTTTGTTTCTGTTTTTAAAGATTGGAGCATCTACTTCCTGTGGTTTTCCCTCAAGAGACTGATTATATTTTTCTTGATAAATTATTAAGGCTTATTTTGTTTCCAAATCACCTTTCTAATTTTCTGACGGTAAATACAGCACAGTTCCACCCAAACATATTTTATTCCTAAAAACAGAACCTCTTCATACCAATCTACGACTTAAAAAGCTAAACTAAAACTAAAACTTTGCAGGTAATAATTACACACTAGAGTGCAGCAGTAAGTAGACATTTATCACAGGTAAATTTTTTTTTTCTGTCAGGGGGATCAGAAAGAGGATCAGAATTCTTCTTTTTCAGTGACTGCAAACGATTACACTGAGCGCTGTAAAGGTTACCTTTGGTTTCAGCTTCATCTAAATAAGCTGCCTACTTCCACCTATTTACTGTTGATTCACAAAGGAAAGACCTTTGCTATGGAGAGAAGAGTTGAATCTTGCTCATGAGAGCAACACAGGAAGAAATGAGGGCGTAAACATATTTTTTAATTAAAAAACAGCTTCTGTTTTAAAACTACACTAGAATGTGTTTTTGAAATGCCAATTATTCACTTTTGAAAACTAAACAGTTGTGCAATACCAAGCTGCCCTCATAACCTTAAACTGACTCTTTTTTATATTAATTTCATGAGTGCATACTATTTTTCTCCCAAGCAACTGTGTCAAGGCAGCACAGTAAAGAGTAACAGCTCCTTCCTAGTTTCTGAAAGCTTGATTTGGTTACACTACCACCTTTTACATAGATGTTCAGGTTGAAAGTCTTAAAAGTAGATTAATTTTTCTCCTCTGCTTATGATTTACATTCTCTGAGACGACTGTCAATCTCTAGCAACGCTGTCAGCTTTTGGATGGCAACAGAGCTGCAAAGTGATGGCCAAACGCTGAAGTGATCAAGTCTCTCAGAGCTAGGACAATAAATACAAACATGAACCTCTGTCTTACCTCTACCTTCAAACCCCTATTCCTCAAAATTCTTCCAGAAATAAACAAAACCCAAAACAGTAGCCAACTATCAGAAGTGGAAAAGGGCATCAACTACAATATGGACCACAAACCTCTGCAACATGCATTTCAAGAAGGGAAGCACAAAAATTCCCATACAATGAAAAAATCAGAAAAAGCTGACAGAAAAAGCTCTCCAAGATTATGGTAAGGTGCTTTTGGCACCAAAACATAAAGATTCTACAATTTAGCATGTTTTTCATGCTAACACATTAGCTGTGCGAGCCTCCATCAGCACCAAGAAACTGTAATGAAGCAGGAAGTCAAGCAGTGCCATCTTTGGAATGGAGGGAAATGGGCTGGAGAAACGCGATCTAAGTAGGCACATCAGGAAACCTTCTTCCACCCCACTGCTTAATTTTTACTAGCAAATCTCTTGAAAAGCACTGTACTGTATCAAAGGCCTTGATGTTTTTAAAACAAAGAATTTATGGGCACTGGAAATGTAACCTACCTTCCTTTGTTCACTGAAATACATCATCATTTTGTGCCTTGTGGTAGCAAAAGTAATTTAGAGAATCCTGACAGAAATAATATATATATATCATTAAATCTGTCCATTAATATACTCATGGTATTATAAACATAGCGGTTTGTGGATGACAGAAACTAAAACCAACTCATTTGTTTGTGTCAGTATTAAAATGTAATACATTTTCTTCTCAGATTGAAGGCAAGTGAGGAGAGCTTTCTGAGCGGAAAGTTATCTCTAAACAAGGCACAAGGAACTCAGGAGATTAAAATGTAACCTTTGAATGTCATTTCCAAATTGCATCACCTCAGAGGTGTATTGAGAACATCGTCCTCAGCTCAGATCTAAGACCAAGTTGTTCACAAACAATACTCATTATCATAAATAACGTTCCTATTTGCAAGGGAGTTACAAACTGTAAACCCAAGGCTTTTAGGGACCTGGTCTGACGTAATCAGATGCTAGAATTATTAACATCTATTTCTTAAAAAGAATTCTAAATTGATTTATCAGCACAGTAAGACAGAAATGAACACTGAGCTATTGCAGAATCCACATCACCAGTTCTTGAGCCTGTCTACCTGGACAGGTTAACACTGTATAAAGCCCACATCAGTAACCTTCTATCCACACGTCAAACATCAGCATCTATTTATGTACAGAAGAATCACAAGCATAAAGTCACAGGGAAAAAAAGTAACTTTAGCCACTAGACTGAATGTGCACAATTTTGCCAAGTGGGTGCAAAGGAAGCTGATCATGGGGCATCTCAAAATTGAAGCACCCCTGCAGGATTGCACCCTGAGCTAAACCAGCATCATGCAAACAACTGGTTACATGTAGGACATGGGATATGTCCTGGCCTCCTGAGATGCAATATTCAAAGGCTATTTTTACTACGCAGGTATTTTTAGAATATCTTAACATAAAGTATCTATAACACATAGCAACCATAGCAGCAAAAACCTGGAGAGGAATCAAACATACTACGTTATTCTGAAATGAATATAATCATATCTGGAAGAGAACTTCCATGACATCCTTGCAGAAATCACTGGTAGAGTCTGTGTACTTATTAAAACTTTCAGACCATAAAAACCACAAACAACTAAGTCAAAAATGGGGTAACCCAGGAGCATATTGTCATTAAGAATTCTACAGAAACCAATAATATACCATGCCTGGAAACACCATTTATTTTCACAATGGCTATATAAACATTGCTTTCAATGTGGGAGCAGACTTCCCCATTTTTCCATCTCCTTTATGTCTCAAGGAATGCCATAGTCATAAATACCCTATGGGAAATTGTCAGTGTCTAAAAAATTAACTATATTCTTTCTATAGAGTTATTTGTGAGCATCTGTCATCTATTGTCAGAAGAACATACAGATCAAGGAGGACAGCACTAGTGTTGTTTACAAACGTTTGAAGATGGTAACTTCAGTGCCTGAGACCTTTTATTTATTGAAAGATCAATACATAAGCTTACATGTTTGATTGCCACAGCTCTAGCCAGAGCAAGGAAAAGATGCAGCCAAAATAATCACCATTTTAAAAACAGAATGCCTCTGGGTTTGATTTTGTATAATTTAAGAAAAAAACTTACTCATATTCTACTATTGCAAAAAGGGTTCTTTTGAAAGATTCTGGTGGTTACACTGAACGTCTGAATTATCAGATCTGAAAACAAACCACATCTTTATTATACTCTACCCTATACTATGCTCCTCACAAAACTATCTGACCCAAAATGATGTAAAAAAAAATTTGAGCCAACCTCTAAAAGAATTTAGGAACCTCAGGGTCAGATATTCTAAAGCATTCAGCTTTCTAAATGTTGATGTCTTTAAACATTTTTAATAACTAATGAGAAAAAGGAACATGGGCTTATTTTCCAGATTAGTGCCCATTCTTCTCCAGGGTTTAGAAACATCTCCTACTAATCATACTCTTCCTTCTGAAAAGCAATGAAATTCATCAACACTTGAGAAATTTGAAATATGTATGCATTTCAAAGCATCTTGTACTTGGAGCATCAGAATGCAGGAATGAACTCAAAAATGAAGTGAGATGACTGACTTGATCCACTGCTACATTTTACTATTTCCATTTATGGAGGTTCACTTGCCTATAAAGCAAACAGTGGCTATCAGTCAGCAGCACAGCTAAGACATTGCTCTGGCTTCCCACCAGGACACACACCATGGCTCTAAGCCAGTATTTTGAACATCAGTCCATATTATGGCACTTCATTTCACTAGCATAACATCAGTAACCAGCTTCATTATGATTTTTATCTCATTTTCAATACAAGACCAAAATACTGCATCAGAGCCAGCGTATCTATGCCAGCAAGTCCCTGAGAGCAGGTGTAAGGTTATATCCTTATGAAGTTCAATACCAGCAGTATCATCAGAAAGGAGCAGAGGAGCAAGCATCGGCTAAGGCGGGTGTTAAGCTTTTATCAAGGTTCCTGGCAAAGCACAGCGATGAACCGGCCAAACTTCTCAAAAAACCCAGGATCTGTGCTAAGATCTCCTGCAGAGAGCTGGGAGAACAGCTGAGAAGTAACACCAAGAAAACTGCTGTGCTTTTCTTCCTTCTGCACATGCTCCAGGCAGAGGAATTTGCATTGCTGAAGAGATTAATTCCGACAGTAAGGAATTCCCCAGAAAATTCAGTAATAAATGTTCAACAGGCACTATTCTCCCAAATAATTGTTCAGCGCACATTTTACTATTTTGATATTTTGCACCCGTTGCAAAGGATGCTAATGAAGCTGTTGGCAGCGTTCTCATTTATGCCAGTAAAGCAACAAATCCAAAACTCCTGGTGAGGTACCTTGTGCAATTCACCTGTGATAAAGGGACTTAAAATTAAATGCTGATGGTCAGCCATAGTTTTAAGGGACAACAGCCACCAAAAGAAGCAAGGCCACCCCCTGGTGTAACGTGGCACAGGGCAGCTGAAAACTGCGCCCTACGTTTTTGTTTCCCTGAAATACTGTCATAAGCAGATCAGACCAGAGCATGTTCTAGCATTCAAGGTAGAGCAGATGCTGCTTTGAACAGCTCCATGGAAAAAGAGCTGTTTCATGGCTCTCATTTTTATCGTATATGCACGAATGTATTTAGTGAACAGCAGGGATGCTTCCTGGATAGCAAGAGCCAGGTTGTATTCTTTTTCCGCCTGATTCAAAGCAGAGATTTTCATCTCTGATCACCCTACCTCAAGCAGAGAAGAGACATGAACACACCTTCCACATCCCTGGGAAATTCCTAAGTTATTCCACATAAAAAAGCATAAGAAGTTTTCTTTGATCACTCTATGCTTCATGAATACTTTGTTGAAATGTATGTATTCCAACAGAAGGGCACGCTTCTGCTGATCTGAAATGCTAGCAAAATGGATTCTACTAGGTGTAATCATAAGTCTTAAAACTCAAAGTTATCTTCCATTACGTTTGGGGACAAAGAAGTGTTTGAAGTATTACCACAGTAATCTAAAATGAACATAAAGTAAACTTTTAGAAGTTTATCATCCTAATTAATTCTCCATCCGTAACACCTCTATGCACTTACACTGGCAACCCAAAACTAGATTTTTTTTTCTTTGAGGTAAATCAAAGAAAAAAAATATGAGGCTGAATTAACTAACCTGCTGTTATTTGAATTCATCATCCTTTGGTAGCACTAAATAATTTAATTGCAGTATGTTAAACTGTAGTCAAAGTTTTGTTAACTGTGGGATACTGAAATCTGCCTGAAATTCTATTCTCATTCTATTTTCATTATTTTTTGTTTAGTTTTACATTTAGAAATTTAAAATCTACTGTCAAAACCTCATCTGGATTAGGTAGATTCTCAAACTTTTGCCCAGAAGTTCCTGAAAGATCTACTTGAAAAATAAGAGCCCTCTCTCTGAATTATATGGAACAAATTCCCAAAGACAGTACTCCTAATTAGTACACAGATATGGCCAATAAATACAGATCTGATCCAACCCTTGAGCATTAATAGGATTACTGTTCACAATTACCATCTCGCAAAGATCTGATTTTCAAAAGAAAAAAAGCATTTACTTCATATTTCCAAGACATTGACTCTTCCAATAATAGAGCTAGAGCTCCGAGTAAATAAGGAGTATATTTAACCCTATTTCTATTCCCCTACTTTTACACCCCCTACCTCTATTTCTAGAGATCAGTTACTGGAAGAAGCAACGCAGGAAAAATCTGTATCAGGCAAAATGGACAAGGCAGAGCAGACACGCACAGATCGGAGCTGGCAGTTGAGGGCAACTCAGCTTTGCTCCCAAGAAACTTCTCCTAGTTCCCACATCCTCTAAGTGGGTAATAACAATGGAGTTATAAAAGACATTATTATACAATACTCATATCGAGAATCATTGCGCTTGTAGGGTATGTTACTGCAGGCCTCCCAGAGAATTAAGCTTGCCAAAATCAGTGGTTTATCTGGAAACAAGATTCGCATTTCTATTAGCCTATAAACAAAGCATCAGTGTTACTTAGGAATAAATGTATAGTGTGCAGCTTCTCTTTTTGATCTCAGATTTGGTTTCAAACTGTATTCTTTACTATGCTTATATATGTGTGTGTATAAGCATATGCATACACACATGTAATCCATAATATTTATAGTCACACCATGAAAAAGTAGACCCTTAAACTGATTTCTGAAGTAATTTCTCAATTTTATCAAAAGAGTACGGCTGAAATTCTATTCTCACTGCAATGTAACACACTTCAGCAGAGTCCTGATATGAGGCATCTTGATCTTTTTATTATGCCTAATTTACAAAGCAAAAAAATCTTTTTTTTTTTGTGTGCCACCTACCTTCCCCACTCCCCCCCCTCCAAAAAGGGGACTTTCCCCCCCCTCGTGATCAATTTCATGCCATTTCCTTTAAACAGAGATATCAAATTGTTAAACATTTTAACCACAGTATGTGCTGGTAATTCAATCCTTTGGATTTGCTTGGGTGTCCCAAAGTGTTTTGAGTTCAAACAGCAGAAGGAAACTGCAGCGCTGGTCAGTCCCCTCTTAAATCTTCTTATGGATTTCATTTGCTGTGTGGCCTGAGAGAGGTCAAAAGGTTTTCGCACAGAAGTAGAATTTGAGAAATAATCACCTTATAGACCCACTAAATCAATCATAATTAATGCACTTGCCTAGTTCTGTCAGAGAATTGCTGCTAGAGGGCAAAATAAAGAGGCCCCTTCTAATACAATTTGAAAAGAGATCAGATCTGTCATTTCATCTAATAATTGAGCCAAATGAGAAAAGAGAAGGGTCAGAGTTCAACTGGTGACCTTATGTAAACCCAATAATACATAATTCATTTTCATTGTATGGAATTTATAAGATGCTGTAAACTGTCAGGATACAGACTCATCTGCTTTAGCTTCCACCAAAATCTCACGGCTCATCACGCAACACACACTGAGCTGCCAAAACTTTTCAGTGGTATATTCTGGCAGAATAATCCAAAAGCCTTCAACAAGGACTGGTATTTAATTCATTCTTCCAAGCGTGTGAAGTTAATAACTGAATAAATCACTCGCAGCTCTTTCTGAACGATATAAAACCTGTAATTTATTTACTGAGTGTTACAAATACAGTTAAAACATGTTTTCATGAAAAATGGTTTCTTTTCTTTTTTATTACTGTTATAAAAGATTTATCTATCTCTTTTTTTTTTTTTTTTTTTTTTTTTTGTGAACATGGGATATAAAAACATATGCCCTCAGAATGCAAAACTTCATTCCATCCCAAATCTCAATTGGCCATATTCAGTAGAACTACTTTCAGTTATTACCTACAAACTGAAAGTAATCTGAAGACATATTAAGGAAACATTTCTCAAGAAGGCAGGTTGCTCTTCTTTTTTTTTTCTTTTTTTCTTTTTCCTTAGAATTAATCCTGAATATTAACAGAAAACATCAAAAGTATCACCTTTCCAGCCTGCCTTATCTTTTTTAGCTTCTATGTGGAGCTACATTCCTTAATGAATCACACTGCCACCACACTGCCACAACCAAGTTAGAGCTCTAGCTGAGTAATAAAGGTGAATTGGTGGTTTATGAGTTATTCCTCACTGCTTTGTCTCCTTTAATGTCAATACAACCAACACATAGCAGAGCATCCGGGTGCTCAGGACAATTTCCTAAGGCAAGTGTAGGCTTCTGGCGAGAATATATTTTTTTTATTGAACCACCCAACACATAATGGGGTCAGGGAAGGGGATATTTTTGTCTAATTTTTAAGTTTGAAACAGAAGAAAACTTTGAAGAAATATAAAAGCTGAGAAGAAGCCTAAGTAGACATGTTACTGACACCAAAAGATACTATGATCCAGCAAAAAACTTGGCTTAGTGATGTCCTTGGACCATCACAGCTACGACAGCGGCAACATTATGAAAGAAACAAATTTATAAAATACTTGCTGTATTTAGAGATGAGGGGGGCTTATACTGATTTTTTTTTATCACTTGTGAAATACTCAGGACTGCAGACAGGAAAAACTACTAAATAACTGGACCAAGACATTAGTACCGTAGACAATATTGTCCACTACAAATCCTGCTGAACAGAAGCTTTATGGAAGATACAGCACTGTCTGCTTGATGGTTCAGTGGCCTGACACACTTAAGCTTCAAACTCCTGTCCCACATCAAACTGCTTTGTATAGCTGTGACTAAAAAGCCACTGTGAAGGGCAACAGATTATTCTCCTTGACATAATGCATTTCTATGCTAATTACTTCCTAAACCCAGTAGAAGGTTGGGTTAGAAAATACTGGACAGAACTCATGACATGGTCAGGGAAAATCATAGAATGTTCTGACAGATTCTCAGCTTATTCAACCAGTGTAATTTAGAGCTGCCTTAAATTATGATGAAATCTGGTTTGGTATCTGGCCAGCCAGTGTAAGGCAAGCACAAATTCGCCTTAAGTTCATTTTCTTCTCAGCTGTACCAGGCCTTTTTCCCCTCTCTATAATACAACTCCACATAGATCACTTTAACAATTAAGAAAGAGAAATAAAATTCCATAATAAAACTACCTATACCATATGGTGTCATGTTTCTAGTTAAATGGATAATATATGAAACAGCTACTCAACAGCAGCCCTGGTAGCAAAATCGCCTTGCCCTTCTGCAGTAGTACGAATGTGTGACTTTTGAACAGCTTTACAAAGGATCATACTCTGTAATATTTATGGAGAGAAAAGTGAAGGCACAGAAAGAACAGGTTATCTTACACCAAACACTGAAAGTGAAACCAAATCTTGTACCACACCAATAATCTTCACCTTGTAACTTTGACCTCATAGAGCAAACCATATAAGAATCATTACTTGCTATTTAATGGTAAAAGTCAATTTTTATACATAAAAAACTGCAAGAAATATGTATGTCACTCTCAAGTTACCCTTTACCTATTTACCCTTTTTCAGTTTGAAATGACAACATCCTTGTATTTGTCATATTGTTTAAATCTGACCTTTGATCCCAAGGGTCACTGTGCTCCCTGAGGTCATCTGCCCATCCGATTAACACATTCCATAATTTTGGAGGTGGCCAGTTTAGTGGTCTATCCCATTAATCATGGCAAAGGCACTAGGAACAGCATGAAAAAAACCACTAAGGCTATCAAATCCCTGCAGGAGATTAGGAAGTTAGATAAGCACATGAAGTTTAACAAACAAAAAAGAACATGGACAAACCAAAAGGCATTCAAGGCTTGAAACCTGACACGAGCAAAGCAGCATGAGAAAAACAAACATCAGAAACTTTTCCTCCCTCTCATTTTTCTCTTATTAGATTTCATAAAGCTCTGATATTTCCTCTTGGAGGTACTATGTCTTCTAGCTTGGAGGATGGTGTGAAATCATTATCAAATTTAATGCTACCCAAAACTTGCAGTATGATACAGAACTAAGTCAGATCCAAGTCAGCTGAGAGGAGTCAGCAGCATGGGATGCCACCTGCAGAAAAGCATCAGCCAACCATCAGTATAGGGCAGTTCTCAAGGAAACGATGGTGCCTGTTGACACTTGGTCAGCTTGGGAGTTAGTTGATAAGGGGTAAAAATGGATTTCTCATGACCAGCCTTTTTGTGTTGTCTATTAACCAGTAACTAAAAATCATAAAACTGGCAAAAATAAATTAAAAACAGCCTCATATAATGGGGTATTATTCTGAAAACAAATAAAGTTTTGGATCTTACCACTTTGCTGTCTAGGAAAGCTGCTTCTTTTTTTTCAACTCTTCCCTGGTCTTTCCATCATGTGTTTTCAGACGGCAAGAGGAGGGATGTGCTTCCTGTACGTTCAGTTGCTAGCAGAATGAGATTTCGCTTGGTATCTTGAAAAAATACAGTAGTTGAGTTTGAAACTAGACTGTGGCAACTGTCTCACATGGTCTGTCTGTCTTTGCATTTATTAATTTAACATAAAAATGAAATCCCCATCCTAATGACAGTTCCCACTATAGTCAGTTTCAGTCTTGGCATTTCTGCTTTAAATTAAGCAGTTTATTGAAATGTATTCATTTCCCATGAGGAATTCTATTCCCAATAAAAATAATTATTTTTTTGATTTCCCATTACATAAATTTTCAAAAATATCTGGTTTATAATTATTCATATACTGGTGTTCTCTTCCAGAGAGCAGTAATGGATACTTTCATTGTATAGATTTATCATTCCCTTTCTGTTACATATCTTTGCTGGAGTCATGTATATTATATAATATTACTATTGGCATATTATAGCTGAATATGTCATTTGACATGCATTAAAATGTGTCCTATTATGTCATATTAGCCAGTCATAATGCTACTGCCAGTGAAATGTTACAGTATGACAACAGATTACAAGTTATGATGTTCAATCTATTTTGAAAATGTATTTATTTAGCACCGTAACAACCTTTATTGATCAAAAGCACCCTTTTGTCTGCTGTAATGAAATAACTTCTCATCTTCATATCCATTATGCATCGTAACGTTGGCCTGTTATGAAATTTAAAACTCAACAGAGTAACAAAACAAAAGAAAGAAATTTTTCATGCTCTATGGAATCATTTCTCAAAATGTAATACTTTGATTTTGCCTTTTTCATATTCATAGGTATAAAATTAATACAATATTTAAAGAAATGAGTTTGTGGAAACAGTTTTTGCTAACAGAAAATTACTATCTTGAAATTCACTAGCTTTAGTTATTATTGTGATGGATATAAGGATGGGATAGTACATACTCTGGACAAAGTAACTCTATTTCCATAGGAAAACCACTTTTCCCCTTCACAGTATGGGTTAACATTTGCATATTACAAAGCACAACATTTTATAATTGGCATTTTAATTTCTACTAAAAAAAGCATTTTGAAAGTGAAATGGAATTGGAAGATTTATTTAACTATCACTACTAGTTCAATAAGTGCCCTCCCAATTAATAGAAAGTAAAAATAACCATTAAGAGGCAGAGCAACTTGTGTAACATTGCTTGCCTAACATCCAAGAGAAGAGAACGGATTTCCTGTTCACAACATCCTGCCAAATCTAGTCATATACAGTTATCAGAATTTTAAAGTAATAAAAACCAAAAGGGTCAAGCTGTGCAGGAAAGAGAAACTACTGCTTGTCCACAGCCGTGTAAGAATCAATACAACTGGTTTTGGCAATAACCTGTTCAAGCTGAAGAAGCTGCAGCTGAGCTAACAGCTACCTGACAGTTCAAACACAGCCCTTTCCCCGAGCTGTAAATCTGCCCTAAAAGAGGAAACATCAGGGAGAACAGCCATGTCCCTGGGTAACGACATTTCAACTCAACGACTGGGGGGGTGTCAATTGGGGGACACTAAAAATTCCCAAAGAAAACAAAACCCATACCAACCAAATTCCCAAAACTTCAAAACCCAAAGCCAAAGTTGTACTCATCTCTTTATTGCTATTTAGCACAATTATAAGTCTCACTTTCTTTTCCCACCTCGATTCATTCTGACTGAATGCTAATGAGTACAAGGCTCACATTCACAACAAGGAAATTTAAGTTTGTGTCCTGAGCTTTGAGTGTATCATCATTTGCACCCATAAAATTACAACTGGTGTGTGATAACAGGAGCTTATCAGATGAGCTCCAAGTCCAACAGTTTCTTTATCATCTCAAAATACTATTCTTCAAAACACAGAAAGCTGACCAGAGCTTATATGAACACACTCCCCCTAAAAAGCTAAACATTCAGTTGAAGTTTTTACAAAGAGGTTTAAGATCTGGGTCACATGAGAGACTGAAGAGATAGAAAGCACTGTAGGTATAAGCAACAGCAAATAGTTCAGTTTCTCTTATAAGATTAGGAGAGGACTTAAGCTGCTTGAAAATGCACTCACAAACTTCATCTGACACGGGAGGAGGGGGCAGTTAGAAGCAGGATTCTTTAGAGGATCCCGGTATGCTTCAGCCTGTTCTGAAATGCCTTCTTTGCTTCCCCCAAGCCTAACCAAGTCAGCTATAACTACCTTCCAAGAGACGCTTTCTTCTTCCTTTAAGGGTAGGCCACAGCATTAAATCACAGGAGAGTGGGAAAGGAGCAGGACCTGCTCTGCACCCCTAGGTGCAAGGCAACGAACTGTATGAAGAGCCTTTGCTTTCCTGTCTGAGCAGGTAAGACAGAGGCACAGCTCAGTCCTAAGTGAACATCCATGAGCACTGAACATCTTTTAGTGGACAGATTTCTCAGATCAGACAGGCTTGACTGCCAGGATTTCCAGTAGCTCGCTTTATTCTTGACACTGCCGTCTGTGCTGTTTTCTAATAATTCACATGGTATTTGTGAGTTCTGTCCTTCAAACTGCAGTGAAAAGGCACAAACCGCTTCTGACAGTCAGATACACAAATTTCTGAGGCTTATTGTCTCTATGAAATACATAACCACCATCCTATCTTCAAGCACTTTAGTCATGTTTCAAAGTATAAAATCTACTAGACCCACAGATTCGTAATTCTCCATGTGCTTCAGAGAAGTACATTTCTGGGACTGTTTTAAATAAAATGCATGGATAAAATACAAAACGGCCACGATTTGGCCACTTACTCCAGTAAATTTGTGCACCAATTTCCTTGGTTTGGTCTGAAGAGGTTGTTGGGACGAAGAGGACACACCGGTTGGGAAGAGCAAATCAATGCACACTGAATTAGTCCTGAAGCAACTATGGAACTGGAACACTGCTCCCCTATGCTGCTCCACGTGTTCTGTCACCAGAGATAGTAGAGAGCATCTCCAATATGTGAGTCACAACCTAAGCACAGGCACCCTGGTGTCCTTCACCCAAACGGGCACCAGGTGCTTGAGGGGAGGGAGGTTGGTGGTGGAAGGGAAGGGCCCCTTCACATGATGCACAGCAAGAACAAACCTACAAAACCCTTGGAGCACAAATTCCATTTGGTAGGATATTTGCACTCACCTATCAAAATTCTAAGTGGCAAAAGTTTTGCGTTAGGTGACAGAAGCTGATCAATAATTCAAGTATATACTTATCTTTTAAGACAGTGAGATTTAGGCAATAGAGGCTTTATCACCACCAGTATACATTTTTTCCTGATTTTTCAAGAACAAGAGAGAAAATCAATTCTCTGCCTTTGAAAATTTGCTTCTAACAAAGTTTTCTTGCTTTTCAGCCTGAGGCTATGAAGAACGTGAACTGGATTTGCCTTGTTTAGCATGTAAGCACAGAACACCCCTGTTTCCCAGCTTTCAGACCAGGTTGTTAAGAACAGTGAAAAGGCACACAAGGCCACAGAAAGAAGGCTGTGATAATTCCCAAAATTTCCTTTTCCTGTTATTCTACTCAACACTGTTGAAGAAGCAGACGATCTGGCTAATAAACCTCAGGGTCTCCAATTCCTAATTACCAGCTGCCTGCCTCAGAACAGAATCCAGAACAGCCCTGTACAAGGACCCGCTTTTAAAACTCACACTGCAGAAATCTCAGCCCATTTCAGTCCATTTCTGTTTGACAAGCACTAGATGCCAACAGTCACTCCTGAAATCTAGTGACTTTATTCCAAGAAAGGAGCACATTCTTCCCTGCTCTGTCCCCAATTTGTATTTGTCCTTAAAGAATAGTTACAGGAGCAGAACTCATGGAAGAAGCAGGAGCGGAACTGAAGCTTCAAATAACTACATCCTGGACTGAATTAACACTCATCACATCGATTCTCATCTATGTCTACTCAGACGTATAGATAAATAAAGTAGATTACCCCAATAATCCTCACATTACTATTAAATCCTTCTTTAAAAAATATGGTTGACAAACTTATTTTTCTCCTTAATACATTCAGTAGTCCACCTGATATTAAGAGGAAAGAATTTTCCATTCCTGCTCCAAGGAGCGATAAGGCAAATTAAACAAAATCTTTATATCAAAAGTTTTGAATGATACTTCTGTGATATTGTCAAACAACTGGCAATCAATACCATTGCCCGTGCTGTAGCCAAGCTCACATTTAAAAAAGCAAATGGAGAATTATGACTGTTATCTAAAGCAGGGGCACAATTAAGGAAAATGAGATTTGTTTATGGAAAAACATTGGCTTGTTTTTTTCTTTGTTACTAATCATGAGTTTAATTTTTAATGGAAAAGCATTGCTAGCACAATTAACACTCAATTTACATGTGCATCCATAGACCCAATTAATTAAATTTTATTGATGCCTTGTTGCTCTTTAAATGCTTTCCAAATGCCTTCAAATTGATTTTAAATGGTTGACAGCGAAAGTCTGTATGTTCCTGGTAGTAACCCTACTGATTTTTATACATACGTACCTTATATACTGTAAATATTCATAGCTTTCCACTTTTTATATGTTCCACTGTTTATGTGTTTGCTGTTGTCTAACAGAGTGTTTGGATGAAGTTACAAAAAAGTCTCATAAAAACCTTGCAGTGAAATGTAAAATATCAAGATTAGTCTTTTTAAATAATTTGTATCCTCTGGTATTCACGGACAGAACACGTCAGTGATGTCTGAGAAGTGTTTGAGCAGAATATAAACCAGCATTCAACAGTGTGATCAGTGACAGGTGGATTGCCTCACATACAGTGTCACTAAATAATCCTAGGAATAAAGTTATTCTGCCAGATACTCATCATTTTCTTTTGGGAATGCTTCCAGTTTGTGATACTTTTTCTTCCCCATTTCTTAAATTATCTGGTAGAATTTTACAACAGCCAGAAATTTAACTTCCATTGGATAAATCTAAGCACAGTATGCTTTCCAAAAGATCTTACTTGTGTTATTCTTTATGAAAATAATTGAATCAATTTTTTCTGTTGATATTAGCTCATTTTCATATTTTAGGATTGTTTCTGCTAAAGGGCCCTTCGTAATTCTCTAGGTGGGGGTAAATTTCTGGTTTCTTTTCTAGATTGGAGGGCAGTGTCTTTCTGTCATGCATCATTATGACAAGACCCAATAGCTGTAAACCCTTCTCTTCTAGCTCTGTGGAAGGCTGATTTTCATGACATCCTTTATCCTCCGAGTAAGCACCTGCTTAGCCTGATTATTGCCTTGGTATTTATCTAGATTCCATCTAATGTGGAACGCTATCTCAGTTACAATAATGATAAAATAACTGTCTACCTGTCTCATAACTATGTTTTTGAGCAATGACATTTGTTACAAAAGTTTTTAACACATTCTGAGTTTCACTGGATTATCAATTAGTCTGAAATTCTAGCTTTTAGTCATACCTCATAATTACCCTTAATTTATACAGTTTATCTATCTTTGAAAAGCTACGGAAGTATATAAATGTGTGTTCATATATGTATTTTATATAATTGTAATATTACCCAGAGGCAAGTTCAATTTTATAAATTTACATTCACAATTAAATGAAAAAAACATTTTTCTAAATGGGGCTGAGTATAACATTAAAGCCTATAACAAATACTATCCAGAGTATTATACACTATGATTTTTCATTCACTTAACATTGTGATTTAAACAATATTAACCCATCATATCATTTCATGTTAACAGAAAGACAATCCAGATGAAATCTTAATTACTAAAGAACTGTCAAGAGACATTTACAATTTCATACTGTATTTTATAAAAGTAATGATTGTCCTATTATATATGCTGTAATTTCCCTTTCCTGACTGCTATAATAGTTTCCTCACTCATTAAATACTTATTTTCTCACTATCTGCCAGCAGTTTCATAGGTGGCCTCATTTAGAGGAACGGAAAAAATATGAAAGAAGAGAATGAGACAGAAAAAATTAAAGTTGGAAATAATTGAAAATGTAATGTATAAAAATGGGTTACTTCATAAAATAAAGTGTATGTAACATAGCACAATTGCATTTGAGAACTGCTTAAATGAATTATTAATGAATTAATGAATTATTAAGGAAAAAGTTATTATTATATAAACAATGATTAAAAATTTGAAGATTAAGTTAACAATATACAGCTGTTAAAATCAAATGTAATATTTGTCTTCCATAAAATATGTTACCATTTATGTATTGGTTAGATCTGTTCCTAGAGATACAAAAACCTAACGCTAACTTGCTGGGACAATGCAAACAGAAGCATCCAGAAAAGATGCAACAAAGTAAAATCTTTCGTATCAAAACTGGTATCAATGTAAAATTGATCATTTAGGCAATTAATTCATTTCCAGATTAGTTTCACACACTGCTCAGAGAAAGGCTGAAATAACTCCACACACACCATGCACCTAACTTGTTTTGCGACAATACACGTGAATGCCTGCTGGAACCAGAAAGATCAATCTTTTCATTAATAGCTACTTCCAAGTAGGAATTATTATTTCTTTAAAATGAGATACTACTTTCAGCTTTAATTTCTCAATAATTTATTTAAGAACATGTATTTTTTTTATGAGAAAAAGTGAAAACCTGAAAATTCTTCCCTATTCAAACCAAATAAAATTTTAAGCAAGGGCAATTTCTCAGCATCTACTGGAGTCCAGTCAGATGCAAACAACTTCCAAACCAGCTTGGACTATGCAGGATAAATACACACAGTTGGAGGAATACCTTTGAATAATTACTTCGCTCGATTCAGAATGGAAACTTGAATGTGTTTACACTGCAAATCCAGTGAGTGATGGAGCAGAGAATGTGCACGCATACCTACACAAGACACCTAAGGGTTTAGTTTCACCCCAACGAAGCAGTAGCAATTTTTTAAAATTTCAGTTTCATGAAACAGGCAAAAAATCCCATTGAAGTCTGAGCTTTAATTTTGGTATTTTTTAAAAACCAAAACCTATAGGTAGAAAAAAATTTACTGTATCCTTATTAGCAAAAAAAACCCCCACAAGCTGAAATTAATTAGTTGTTCAGGGTTTCTTTAGCAATAAGTTTAGGGAAAGGGGAAAATGTTCAGAATTTGTATTTCTAAAATGTCACATTTACAGAAAAAAAAAAGTGAGATTCCTACAAATTTTTTTGTAAACTGAAAACATGAAGGGCACCACTAGGATTATGACATCCTAGAAATCCACGTGTAGTTTCATAAAGATCCCGTGTGTCCATTCAAAAAGAATTCAGCTGTAAAATTAAATTTTGATCCATTGTCTTCACCTGCCATCATTCTTATTTAGCTTAAGCCTAACATTCCTCAAACTCATGAGATTAAAAATCACTGAACTTCAGCAATGTTTTGCTCAGAATCGAGCACCTTAACGATCCCTTTTGTGGGCTGGTGATCAAGCTCTTAGAAATGCTTTTTCTAAGGTTGAATCTATACTGTAACCACCTTCAGTGCAGGAGATAGTCCGTAAATCAGTATGTCCGCTGCCGACACTGGCCAAAGATACTGTGGATTTTGTGAGTTGTAGAGGAATGTAACACACGGGACCAAATTCCAGCTACCTTGGGAAGCTGAATTTGAAGATCTTGCTTCCAGAAGAGATAACATTAGGGACTAGGAAACAGAAAATGTATCAGAGATGCTGATAAAACCCAGACACAATGCTGTCAAGTGTGCCCAAGAGTAACTTAAAGCCAAAAGGCCTGCTTGGAATTCATACAGTGCAAGCTAAGAATGTAAGATCTGGGTCATCAGATAATCATCAAGGTAGAATCTAACTGGCTTTTAGGGTTTAGGGAAGATTTTCCCTTTTTCCATATGGAGATTATACCACTGTCATGATGTAAGAGGGCTTGTGCCTTTCATTCACCTACTTCTGAAGCCTCTGGTCAGACAGAAGATAATGGATCAGAAATACACTAGGTTTAATTTAGCACACTGGATAAGTGCTCTGAAATTTCTGCAGACGTATCAACAAACACCCTCCACATATGCTATATTGCGTTATCTTTAATCTGCGCTGACCTTTTATATTGACACTTTAAGTAAGTACCAATGTCAGCAGAAAGAAGAACAGATTCAAAGGTTTTAATCAAGTCTTACACAGTCCTGTAAAAATCCCAGCCCGAGACGGTCTGACAGGCCAGGCTTTAAGCAGACAGGCTCTCCATGGAGCTCAGGAACAGTTTTGATGGCACAAGGACTGCATGACGTGGGCCAGCACGCAGGATAATGTGCAATTGCCTAGCTGTTGTCAACCACTGTCAAATCCCTAATTCTATTTAAACATGGATTTCTGGCACTTAATTCCAATCCCCAAATCATAAGAGCCCATAAGGTGAATTTGTGAAGTGTCTCCGCATTTAGCAGTGCCCTGTAAACAACACGCTACACACCATGACATGTTAGGCTGTTGTATTTTGTTCTTTAGAAATTTTCCTTTAAATGGAGATTTATGGGCATTCCAGTTGCAAGCCAACAGAGCAATATTAACATTCTCACAGGGGTGCGCGAGTAAAAGTAATCACTAATAACACTGAGAGAATATCAGTAACTGTCAGTCAGGGGAAGTTCTTGCCCTTCCCCCTTGCATCCAGATTTAAATACATCATCCTCTTTACAGTGGGATTTAAAGCCCATCAATACATCTTTCACCTTACAGACAGGCCTATCCTGCATGATGGGATTCTATCTCCTACTTCTTAATGCTGTAGCCGTTTCACAACTCCTGGTGACTGGAAACAAGAAAGTTTAAGGATATTCTCTCATTTTGCTGTGTAAGACTCAAATTAAAGAGTTTAACAATAAGCTCTCTGTGCAAACTTACCATTTTCAAATATTCACAAGAAATATACTCAAACCCAAAATGTTCACAAGATCCTTGTCTGAATTTATACCTTCCCCATAATCTTAAAATATTCTGCCTTACACAAAATGTATAATCCTTTCACCTCCAAATGAACAAAATACGGTAGGAAAAACAAAACAAAGCAGTTCTGCAAACGGTAGCATTTCGTCTAATAAAGCTGTAGAAGAAACAGCCAACTGTATAGTAAGTTCAGTCTTTACTGAGAAAATCTGGCTTTAGGTTTTTAGACTCCTTTATTATCCATCTGCACTCAGTTATCATTAACTTAGTATTTGTCAAGACCCATTAAGACCAATTAACGTGTCGACAAGTATAGATAATACAGTTAAATATCCATCTAAAGCCCTTCCACACTTGTACAGAAGCCAGCAGCAAAGACAGGCCCGTGCACTTCCACATAGGTACATGCTTTCTTAATAATGACCTGGAAGTGACATTTATACAAGGCAGTATTTGAAATCTGGATTAGCAATCACTGGAATAATTATTCTTCACTTTACATAGAGATTTGTGAAGATGAACAACATAAATTAAAACCATCGATGACTAAAAGTAAGTGCTTTTGTGTTAACTGTAATATTGAAGGATGCAAGCCACAGAAAAAAAACTCCACACGCTAAAAAACCCCTCAAACACAACACCTCACAAACTCCAAACCCACTACCACCCCCAAACCACCACAATTTAAGAGATTTTGAAATTTCAAGTCATAGAGAAATTAATAAGGCAGGAATTTCAATATTTTTGAGATCCAGCTAAGGAAGCTACTAAACTCATTCACAAACATCCAATGATACAGTTCACAGCATCAGAACAAACTTGAAGAGCTGTTTCTTGTGCATGACTGCCAGATACAGGAATTAACACTTTGCTTAATAGGAATGTATTCTGTTTACATTGTCCTTAAACATCTCATATCAATCACGTACCTCCAGTTTTCTTATTCTGGAGGAATAAAGTATATTGACTGAACTCTGAGTATTTGAACAGATCAGCGCAATTCCAGCTGTTCTTCTTTCATTTATGCATAAATGTATTTCAACGATTTCAAAAATTATATTGCAAAATATTCCTATATTTCCTTGGATCCATTTGAAAGGGATAATGTCAACCTTTTCAAGACAGACCGAAACTAGAAAACACAGGTTTTATTTGCAAGTAGGAGGAAAGTACTACAAGAAGAACATATTCAACAACACACAAAGTACTAAGAATTTCTACTTTATATGCTGAAATTTTATCAGAGTAATGCCTGAGATTTTTGTATTCATACCCAAACCTGAATCCAATTTTACTCATGATACAGAGATTTGTACCTAGACATCTAAACTGGGCATCTTCTTCTCCATTTATACGCCTTTTAAATGGCTTTTAAAAGTCTTCTGTTAAAAATGGTTTGTAACAATAGAAAAGCTTAAGCAAATTATTCCATCTATCTGGCAATAGTTCTATTTGCTTTTTACACAGAATAAACTTCTGATACTTCTAAGAGGAAAAACTTGTTTTCTTCATTCTTAAGTTTACATGTCGCCTGATTAGAAGGAGACTTTAAAAGTAGTTCAGATACAACCTAAACAGGTAGTACACAGACTACAAATCTGTCACCTTTCAGAGCAAGACAGACACTTGAAAACAAATATATCAGAAAATTCTAATACTACGAACAAATTTAACATTGAAACTAGGAAAATGTGTTTTAATTCAGCCTGAGTTTGTCAAACAAAAAAGAAAATCACTTGCGACCTAAGAAGACCAACAAGACTTACAAGGGGAAAAACGCAGGAATGAGAGACCTTAAAACACAAAATTATTTAAAGCCTCCCAAAAAGTATCATTACAAAAGCAATAACCCAGGGTCACCCCTGTGGTAGAGCACTCAATTTTTTCCCTAAAGCATTTGTCTCCCTTTTTATTTATTTTTTAAAGTGGGGACTTCAGAGGCAGTTGTTAAACTGAAAACATCCCTCCAGGTTTGGGATGAAACTAAAAAACAAAATCTTCCTCGCTGTCGAGCAATATTACATTTCCCCCCCTTGCAGACTTATTTCATAAAAACGTCAGCTATTAAGTTAGCATTATTTAAAGGGCTTTAGGTTGTAGTTACTGAATGCAATCTAAGCCATATCCATAAAGGTCTGACATTGATCCCTGGTTATATAAAACATGATACAGAGAGGCACTAAATAAATAATCTGTATACTGCTTCCAAAGCATCTCTATTTATCACTGCATTAATGATAAGGATCTGATTTAAAGTGAACCCTAGCGAGGGTCAAATACGAGCACAAGCTGTAATATGATCTGCAAGAGTGCTGATAACCTGAAACAATATGAAGAAACCCTGTCAGATAAATAAAACAAACCAGTTGTCCCTTAAACAGCTCAGAGCCCAACAAAACCAAATACGGAGGGAACCATTTCTTTCTTTCTTTTTTTTTTATTTATTTGTTTTATTCTTAAAGCAGCACAGAAAAGCTGCACCTGAAGATCAAGCCAGGCTAAAGCTAAGGAAATAACTCTGCCCAGAACAGCAAAGACTGATCTTAAAAGCGTGTATGGCCACTCCTGAGAAACAGTGTAGATGTGCCCTCGCATCTCTCGGAGACCTTAAGAATTAGCACTGCTCTCTAAATAATCAAAGGCAACTCTTTTCAAGGCATTACCAAGTACCTAATGGGAGCATCCCAGATTTAAATGAAAACTATTTTTCAGGTTTAAATATATTAATTCATAAAAATCTCATAACACAAGTAACATTATCTCTTGACTTACTGAAGAAAACTATCAGTAATCCTTTCAACAAAACCTAAAAGTTGTGAAGACCTGTGGAAAAACAGCAAAAATTTTAATTTGATTAGAGTCTGCCATAAATATGTGAAAAAAAACCCCTATATCTAAAATGCAGGTTGCTTGATTGCCCTTTACTAAAGCTCCATGCCAACATGGAATTCTGCCTGCCTCGCATTCTCATAACACAGGGGCTTGTTCAGTTTGGTTTCTAATGTCATTTGCATCAGCCAAAACAATAAGAAGCTCAGGACTGAAATTCAGGAAATTCCCGTTCCACACCCATTCTGCTGCCCTAAAACCTTCATTATGCTTAAGCATGTGAAACTAAACAGCTATATTTTGATCCTTTTTAATAGTTTATCATTTTTTTGGTTTGTTTGCATTACGGTAAATAAGCCACATTCCATCACTTCAGGCACAGTTTGAACAAACAATTACTCTCTTGCCCTGAAGACCACACAGATGAAATGTCAAGAAGGGAAACCAAAGCACTGACAATTTATCCAGGCCTCATGGTCATCTTAAAATTTAGAAAGGCTCCCAATTGCTGGTTAACAGCTGACATTAGAACTACTTTTTGTTACTTATTTACATGATGATTAGTTTAAACAAATAATCTATTTTTAGCAGTGGAGATATTTTTTTTAACTGATTACGAATCTTATATATATACACTGTCAATATTAAAATTATCAATGAATAACTCTTACTTGTACTGGATAGTCTAACACAAGCCAAGACCACAATTTTAAAGAAGAAATAATAGTAGCCACAGTAGAAGAAATTTGCATTAGTAGCTCCCTGTAAGGCTTATTCTACTAGACACTATATACCATGTTTAGGTAGGTGAAGAAAAAAACAGCAATTTTTTTTCTCTTTCTACACACCATGGTCTTGTGTTTTTTTTCTTTGAGTAAGGTTTCTTTCCCATTCAATTCTATGCACCTTTACACAAATAAATGAAATAAATGTATTCTAATCTTTCTGAGAGGTAGTGGAGAGAGACTACAGATAAAGATGAATATGTATTTGCTAAGCAAAAATAAACACTCTTGTGAACTTTTCCTCCTCTACCTACCTCCACTAGTAAGAATGAAAACAATAATTAGCAGAATGAGGAAGGAAACTAGGTACCTACCTAAAAGGAAATATATGAATATTAGAAGTTAGAAAAAGTAAATAGCGAAGAAAGAATTAGGAAAACAAGAGGGTTATGAGCAATGAAAGCCATTTAGAAATGAAAGTGCATCAGCGTGATAGAGAATTCAAAACGGATTAGGGACTACAATTAGACAAGATGCATGTTAAGTGCTTGGGGGAAAACAAAAAGGAGTGTTTACATCTAGGCTTTCATGTAACTCTTGAGTACATGGTTTGGGGTATTTTTATATTGTTTATATGCTTGCCTGGATATTTGAACACACAATGTGGTGGCCAGGTTTTAAGAGATGTTCATAACTCAGTTATGAAAATCAGTTTCTAAAAAGCTGAATGATGTAATCAGACTCTGAGTTTCAAGATTCACATTGTTTCATTTCAGCTATTGCATACAGAAAATTATATTTCATTAGGACAGCGGCAGTAGCAGAAACAGCATCTTTAGACTCCACTGCCATGACCCAGGCAATCACCACAGATCAAAATGTGGTAGGGTAGATTATTTCATCGTGTGGTTTTGCACTTAAATTTCAAGTAGTTTCAGAATGTTTATAATAAATTAATTTAGGACATATGTGGAGGAAAATAGGTTTACTAAACACAATGTGGTAATGATGCATAGCCAACTAGAACTCTGTCTAATGAGATCCTCTATTGAAAAGCATGGATGTGAGCAGCTTGGCTTTTCTATACCACCTAAAATTCTTGGTAAATATCAAACCTCAGTCACAGAAAAGTGAAAAAGTTTCAAAGGAATAGAAGAGAGATGCAAGCTAGCCCCATAACTGCAATCTCCATCATAATTGTTAAAAATATCACATAATCCAGCATTTCTTAAAACCAACTATTTCAACAAAAATATTGATGTTTTACAAAGTAAAATTGATACCTCTGAAATTATTTCCAACTATTTTGAAATGTTTAACTTTGAACTTTCCTGGAATTTCACTTTACCCAATTTGTGCATTTGCTTAAATGATAAATTTAATGGAAAAATTAATGGTTCCAATTCACTTAGAATTCTAAATCATTTTCCAAACAATCCCTCTAGGTTTTCCAACCAAGAGATACTGCCCCATTGAAAGCAATGCTGATGGAATGCCATTGTTATGGAACTGGTGGGAACTAGGTTTTCCCGAGTCTACTGGTCTAACAGAACCTCTTCCTTTTTTATATCAGTGTATGTTATAAATGTAAAAGGAAAGAGCACTTTCCAAAACAAATGACAGTCAAATGCCATACGACAACTTCTTAGTTTTCTGGTAAAACAGGAGCTAATTTTGACCATGTTGGTGCATTATTCAGGTACCAAACAACTCACTCCATTCAAAAAAATGGAGGTTTGTATTACTGGAGCAGATGATTTTGTATTTGCATCATAAAACATACCAGGAAATTTTACATTCAGGTTCTTTCCAGATTTATGCTCTGATTTTTTTTCAAATGTGATTTAGGAAAAAAAAAGGAGCATGTGAATGTTTCAGTCACGTAAGTTGTACAAAACCAGTGTTCTGCCACCCAGAGTTTTGGTCTGCTGTGTGAGACAGGTCCAGTATGTGACCGGGGCAAAGACAAACTGAAACTTTTTCTGCAAGGTCACTATTAAATACCCTTTTGTTCTGCCCACTCTCCATTTATCTTAAGTAATATTATGTTGACAATAATGATATACCTATTTCAAGGGGTAAAAATAGTTTATTGTCTCAAACTCCACTAGAACTGCCTGCTCAGGACTCTGACATTCTCTGCAGGTCTCTCTCACAGATACATGCAACAAGTTGTGAGCAATAGCTTCACAAACAGCTGTTTTTCCGAGCTTCAAGCTGAAGCTTCCACTTAGATCTTCTACAGAACTACACGCAATTAATTTCATTTCTATGAAACAGGAATTATTTCATTAGAATATTGACATAATGTAACTTCAATAAAAAAAAATAATTTTTGTTTTACAAACCTGAGAAGATAATTGAAATAGAGCACCGTTAAGGGGGCAATGATAAAAATAAATATCTGCACATTATACATGATCTTGGGCTTTTTTGCTTAGACTCTGCAGCTCCAGACAATTGTGCAGCTGTGATTTTGCGAATCACTTTTAATATGTATTTAGGCAGAACACGCTGAAACTTCTTGATGGCTTAGGAAGCCAAAATTTTCCATATTATGGGCAAATTATATGATCACTCCTGAACAACTATATACTACTACAAAATCTAAAATAATCAAGGGTATAGCATGTTAGTGTTCAGCATAAGAGTGATGCTTTCACTGAATTAAAAGATTTATCTACGAATTGAAAATTGAAAGCCTGTTGGAGGGTAATTTACAATTATAGAGGTAATTAATACAATATACTTGAGACTCTCTCTGCCTAAATGCCTTGGTACGGTCCTGTGGGCATATGCTGGGAGCTGCATCCCCTCCACCAAGGGTTGGCTGATGCGCCCAGCGGAGCACTGCCAGGAGCGGGGCAGGCAGAGGCAAAGGCAGGAAACCTCTCCCTGTCTTTTATTCAGTATCTGCTCTCCCACACAAACACCACTGGGAATCTGAGAAGGACAACTTCCAAAATGTCAGCAATTTGTTGAATTTGATGTAGATAAAGTTAAGTTCCTTTTTCCTCCATCCACTGAGCATCCATGCACACAGAGTGTATCCTGTGTACTTCACTGCATATAGAGCCCTGGTTTTCTCCACCAATTATCACAGCTCCTGTCATACATACACCTATGATTTACATTTATGATCTTTACATAACAAGATCTATGGCTTGCAACAAAAATCTTCACTGCAGATGGATTTTAGGAGTATGCTAGACTTCAAAGTGCTCACCAGTCTAATTTCCTCCTGACAGAGGTGCCCTGCATTGCATGATATTTTTATAAAAATTCATTTATTATTTTACCATTACTATGAGAAGTCAGGCCATAAAACCCCATAGAAGACACGCTGAACTCACCCTGAAATATTGGATGAAATTACACCTTCTCAATGATGGAAGCAGTAAATATTTGATATTAAACTACTTATTTAAGACCAAGCAAAACACTTCATTTTGAGATACTGCTAAACCAAAGTCATCGTCTTCTCTTATTTCTTTTTTCTCTTCTGCCTGGGAGAACACATTTCTAAATCTCTCACTTCCTGAGAATGCCCTAATTATCTGGCTGTGGTGTATAGCTCCACCTCATTTATTTTGATTAGGTAAAAGAGGGTCCCATATCTCCAGCCCAAAGCAACCCCTTGGAGCTAAAACGCGCATGTTCAAATCCGCCTAAACAAAAGCAATCTGAATTTTCAAGCTTTTGAGAAAATGCAAGTACTACTAGACAGATAAGAAATAAGAATTATAGCAGATTAAATATTGGCCACCGATTCTGTGGGGCTTTTCAGTTACTGTAACATTCAAGTAAATTCTTACAGCTCTGTCACTAACCCGGTTGAACCCTGCATCTCTCAAAAAGCCTGCATACCATTCTTGTTGTAATACTTGTGGTAAAAAGGAATTTAAATCATTAACCACCTAAAATAAATGTTGAATAACTTTATCAAAGAGAACGGACATTTGTTTTCCACAAAGCTACAAATCTGACCTGCTGACATTTACCAAAAAGCTACTTTGTATTTTCTGCACTGACAAGGAATCCCATGTGTTTCTCCTGTGTCACACCACAAAAGTAAGTCAGCCGTGGATTAACTTCCATGTGTTCTTTTAATTGATTTAACAAATATAGATAAGATAAAGATACTTATGTGGCATTGTAAAAAGCACAGACTAAGACCTGGTCACCTTCTGCAGCTTCCCAATACAGACCTTTGTGGGCATCTCTTGTGAAAGGAGCAGACTTTACAGCTTGCACGTAGGAATTTAAGAAGGATGATACACAAGAGGGGACAAAGGTCAGTTTAAGTTCTTTTATAAAGCTAATATCATAATCATACAACTTTCAAAACTTTTCCATAGTTGCTTTCTTTACAGTTTAAAATAATAGTAGCTTATCTGCTACAATTTCCCTTCTATGTGGATTTACAATCCATTTTAATCTCTCGGAGAACACACCCTTTAGAGCTGAAATCAGCTTTCTAGACACCCCCAGAACTAGAAGCCTTTAAAAGACTATTTTACTGTCCCTTTGCAGAGATGATCACTCCCAGACCGACTCGTTTCCAGGTTTAATCTCTGAATGGATGCAGGCATTTGTTTCTTTTTGGTCATACCACATTACATGCTGAGACAGTGACGATCTGTGGGAATTTAGTAACCCGTTCAGAATTCTACATTTTATATGAGAGAAAATGTCAGATGCGGTCAGCTTCCTGCCCTTTTATGGCTGACCTTTATTATTCACTCCTGCCTCTTACTGCCTACACCTCCTGAGCAAATGTTCAAAATTCTATTCAAATTGCAGAAGCTAACTTCCTCTGCAGAGAATAAGACAGATTCAAAGGAGGACAAGTGTTGTTTATTAGCAATTACCATGAAAGTCCTTCCTGTAATTAACCTCAGCTTCATGGACACCACTATTTGCACTTCAGCTATCTCATAAACAGGGGCTACATTTCCATTATTGTTAGGGAAGATGAGTCATTGCAGAAGAATGCTTATCTCAAGTCAGTTTTAACTAGCTTTTGTCTGCATGAGATATTAGTCACTGGTACCCACAAGATTACAAGAAAGTCTGAATTTGGGCTGCTTTCTGAAAAGCCTCTTTCCTCTTCCCCCATATTCAGAACGCATCAGGGCTGAGAAGTACATAAAATTCTCTTTTCAGTTAAACATACACTTTGCCTGTATGATCACTGAATCATAACCAAGAAGAATTCCAGATTCTGCCCAGCTAATGGGAGGTCTAAGACACTGAATAACCCGACATTCGCTCTGTAGGCCATAAAGACACAATGGTGAAGGATTTTGTTTTAACATTTTTCAAGATCTCAGAAAGAGCTGAGCTACAAGTCAGTGCAGTGATGTATGCCTTTTGCCTGACGAAAAACAAATCCCAAACAACCCCCCCCACTTTATTCACAAAACAGAATAAATATGGAAATACCACCACAATGCACATTCCTAGATTATTGTTTTGTGCTTTGCTTTGTATTTATAATTGAGCATTCTGGACATTAGGAGATGTTAATGAAAACACTTCTCATGTACAGAACCTAAACGTGTATCTCAATTCCTTGAAACTAAAAAGGCTAAAAATCCACTAGCCCCTCATGACCTAATCCTGCAAAACTACACGCAGGCAGGATTTTCACATCCCATCGCTGATTCTAATAGGAGACAATCTGCATGAAACTGCCTGCAGGTATTCACCACAAGACTGGGGCCTTTTGAAGGGTATTCAAGAACATCTTTACATGTTTTTCAGAAACAAAATGAGTACAGAGCAAAGTTAAAGCTTTACTAGTAATACAGTATTAAACAGCATAGTTGTGATTCTTGTAACCTGACTGTATCCTAAATTAAAATCTGATTCAAGGGGCAAAGCATTTACCTTCTTTGACTATTTAGCTATCAGGCTATCCAGCAGAGCTCTCAGAAAAATAAAAACACTAATTAAGACTAACTGGGACTTGAAATTCTTCCCATACTGACTGCTTTGAGTAATTTCATTTCACATTCCCAAGTGCTAATTCCAGAGAGTTACATCAAAGGCTGCAGAAATTTCTATAAACTGTAAGGTCAGAGATGAGAATATTCTTTTGCTTTAGATGCAAGTTTATTGGGCGTTTCTCATTTTACTGTTATTTTTCTCTTGTGGGAGATGCTAAGTAGCAGCAAGACAGAAGATCAGATCTGGATTACTGCAGGCAAAAGAATCTACATTTGTACATCCATTTCACTGCAATGGTAAGTTTCAGAAAAACTCCTTTTCTCTTTTTCTTGAAGCATTTCTGAATGCTGTTGATACAGATTACGTCTGACCAAAATGTGGTTGAATGCCATTCTCTTGACAAGATTTTTTTCAATGTATACAGTGAACCAAATGCAGACGTAAATTGCATACAAGCTTGGGTGCTGCTTGATTGTTTTTTTCTCTTTCCCAGTGGGAGTGGCAACTGAAATCTGGACCTTTGCCACATTGGTTCTGCAATTCAGATCACAGTACTTCCAGAGACAGGATGGTCAGTGCACTAGCATACTAATGCATCTGACTACTAAACTGGCCATTGTTAGCATTTTATAAATTAAAGTAAAACCACAGTTCTATGTCAGAAAACCCAATTCCACATAATTTTATGACTGAAATATAACTTCCAGTCTCACCACCTATTTCTAAGGGACAATTTTGTAAAAGCACTGCTAGAAGTTTTCAACTGCTCTAACAGTGGCATTGAAGTTCTCAAGCAATATATCAGAAAGAGGACAAACATTCTCTATCCTTCTGTTTCTTTTCCTTTTTTTTTTTTTTTTTTTTCTTGGTCTGTAGTAGCCCCTGAGTATTCAACTCTGGTTTGCAATTGTACATAAGAATTACCTAATAGTTTGCTATAATCAATTTCTGGTTAAGACAAAAGAGAAATTATCTATGTAGTAACATAAACCCAAGCCTAAACAAATCACCATTGCACTTATGCAATTCCTCCATAACAGCAAATGTGATTTTTAAAATCAGTTCTCCTCTTCCAGGAGTTGCACACCGCCGTATTAAACAACTTTAACAAGAAGAAGAAGACATAAATCACAAACTATTGGACTATAGTACATCACTATTCAGGATCACATCAAAAATTAACAAACCCAATGAATTCAATGCGTATTCGAAGGTTAAAAAGAATTTTCATATTCATAAAGCTTTTAGCATAAAAGTAATGTTTCATGAGGAAAAGGGAAAAAAGATCATGTGACAAGGTAGGCACATTTGGAAAGGCTGCTATGATGAGCTCTACATATTCAGAGAGAAAGAAAACATTTTTAAATATATGTTACTAGTTTGGGAAATCGTTTCTCTCTTTGCCTGTGCATTAGGAGCAGGAATAACTTTTTCAGCTTTAAGGTATTGACAGGGATTGTATTGAACAAGCTCTGTTAGCTTTCCCTTCTGCTTAGCTTTTAAAGCATACTTAATTATAACGAAATGGTACTTTGCTCTGTCAACAAGTTGTGAAGTCACTTTGCTCAACCTTTTTCCTCTCGTCCCCTCTGCTATTCCTCTTCCCTGGTCCTGTTTAATTTTTTGCATTTCCTGATTTTTATCTTGGGAAAACAAAAGGCAGCTGCACTAAGTTACATGAAACAGCAAAGTGACTCTGCTAGTTAGTGATTTGCAGGTTCTAAACAGTGAGTTGTGTGAAGTGAAAAGGGGAGTGTCATGTTGCAAAAACTCTTTTCTCTCCCCTTTCTACAGCTGTATTTCTAATCAGCAGAAGATACATCTTGCTTGGAGTCAACCCCCTTTCTCTCTGCACATTCTTAACCTTCTATCTTATGCATGGATCACTGGTTAGCTTAGAAATGCACAGACACAAAAGGGGGAGCTGACATGTGAGGTTTGATGGCAATAATAGCTGTTTATAAGCCTAATCCATCACATTTAGTGGACACCTCCATTTTTGTCCCTCTGAAAAGGTATAAATAATAAAATGGTATAGCTTCGGCTCAGAGGTGCCTTGGTAAATATTTTAACTATTTACAAGATCACACCAATAACAAAAGAAGCATCTGTACCATCCATACAGAGCCCTCTGAATCACTAGAATAGTACCCAGATGGTTCTTACAATTCATCAACAATAAAATGTCTTCATGACACAGCTTTTGTGACATCACTGATATTTTTATATGCCACTGTTCAATACTCCAAACTCACATTCTTTTCCCCAAGAACATCCTAATAAATATTCTTTCTCTCTCAAGGAAAAAAAAAAAAAGAAAAAAGAAAATAAAAGAAAAACTTAACAAGAAGGATCCGCAGATAAGACAGATGCAATTGCAATCATTCTCTCCAAATAAGCAGGGATCCAGATTCCTAGTGTTTCTCTTTGAGACACATATTATCTGGAATACATCAAGGTTAGCACTGTCTCAAATCCCTCGATAAACTCAGGTTGCTATTGGCTACTACTACTATTGCAGTAGCAGTTGAGAGCGCTTCTTTGATTTTACTTCGCTTCTATCAATATCACATCCAAAGAGCTGCGTGTCATGCACAGTAAGAAAAAACTGGGAAGAAAATTCAGCAGTCACAAAATGAATCTGATGGGTTTCCTACTTAAGATCTGACAAGTCAGCTCCAGGGACAAAGCAATGTTTACTATCTTTCTTCATAAAGGAAAATACTGGAAAGTAGCAACACGTAGGTGTACAGATACTATTACAAGTCTTGTTTTATCTACCTAGAGGCCTTGGGTACCTGGTCTTTAGATGCCAAATCAAAACCAGCAGGAACAAACCAGGCGGTTTTAAAAAAGTGCTGAGTACCCACTTGTTAAATAACTCATACATTTAAAGCATTTTATACTGAATCATTAGTCTCACTGAGTAATTTAGCTGAAATTGGTAACCATTTTTATAAGGTCAGTCTCCAGGTTTTGGCTGCTTTATTGTTATTCACGCACATTTGATTTTTAATCTTATTCATGCATATGCTTGGCTCTAAATACTCTTGCCTAAAGAATTTACTCAGTTCCATAATATTCCTTAAGCCATTAAAGTTTCAGTCACTAAGTCAAAAACCTTTCTTAAATGTTACTTCAAATGGCTTAAAATGCCATTTTACTAATTCTATAGACCAGTACTAAATCTTTTGTCTTGAATTGATCAAAACCCTGATAAAATAATCAAATTCCACGAGCTAAAATGCACACAAGTGCAAACCTGTGTAAGAAAACGAACATTGGTTGTAAAGAATATGATTGTATCATTCTTTACATCCCTGCATACACTCACACACACTTTCTGAGAAAGATGGAAAAGTGTGAAACGAAGAATGCTAACAGAACAATGAACCTAGGTATTTTTCAAAATAGAAATACTCTCAGATAAAGCTTTAACCTCTTCTCCTTCCCAAAGATAAGCAAAATGGTATAGAAGTAAAGCAATTCAGAAGCATTCCTGAATATCAATGCTGCCCCAATTCCAAAATTTGGTCAATAAAATTAACAGCCGTCCTTTGACTGGAATATCACACCTCTAAATGAGTTCAAGCTGGTGCTGTTATTGTCCAGTGGAATGTGAGATTTACATTTCACAGCTCCTCACCGAAGTAATGAATGAATCTGATCTCGTAAACAAACAATTCCAGTTTCATGTTATTTCAATGGCCCTCCAACAATGTGTGCCTCCACAAAGAAAAATATTTATCATGTTTGTGCTCAGCTCCAATTCTAAATGGGACCATAATAAAACGACACCATAAAACCCATTTTCACAGCTCAGTTTGTAATTTAATAAACAGATGCAAACAACAGTCTTTGGAGATCAACAGTTAAAAAAATAAACGAAGTAGAAGACTCCCCACATCACAATGGGAACAACTGGAATGACCTCCGGCAATGTGTAGTAGAGTCACAAGGTATGTGTACTTGGACTTTTCACAGGCATCAACCTTTGAAGTATGTTATCATGACATCAATGCAAATCAGTCAGATGCTTTCAAGAGAAGGCCAAAAGCAATTTCTTTTGTTCACATGGTTCTAAATATTAAATAATTACTGTGCAAGCACTAAATATTTTCAAACACACAATATTTGCGTTGTTAATCCATTCTGTTCCTTGCTCTCCACTACTCTCCAAAAGAAGTCATCAACATTTTTTGCAGCAGAAAGGTTTTAGTTCATTAAAAAATGCCAGGTCTTAAAAATAACAGTTTGACACTGTTGGATTTCACGCGGAGTTTTCAGAAGTGCACACAGGTAGCTTAGTTCTTGGGGCTTTCCTTGAGGTCAGTGGGAACTTTCCCCTCAATATAAGTGAGAACAGTTGATTTGACTTCTCAAGAGTCAAACCTTTCAAGTAATATACTCACCTAAGGATGACTGTGCATAATACTTGGTTGCAATTGCATTTTAATTTGAGTCGTCGAAGACACGTCGAAGACCATGAGTGGCCAGAGATTTCACAAGAGCTCAGTAATTCACCGATTAAACCTACTCTTCTCAGCAAATTTGAATCTTGGCATTACCTAGAGTACAATGATACCACGCGAGATCATCAGCGATACAGTGGAAGGGATATAGACAGACAAGAGTCTAGATTTCCAATGAAATTTTAACAACATGCCTGCTCTTTCTGGATTGCAATCGGGTTGCGTGGTTGGTGATTTTTTCCTCAAGTATGAATATAAATCATTAATTCTGTGAAATGGTAAGCAATGGGATTCAGTTATGCATTCAGAAAGATTACTGCTTAAGGTGACTAAAGGTAACAGACTAACACAATTGCATTTCTACAGTAAAACAATTGAAAGCCACACTATGAAAGCAATCATAAATCTACACCATGACCTGAACACCTTAAACCAAAATACTGGGAAGGGGGAGTGCGGGGAGAGGGGAAAGAGGGGGGACAGTGAAAAAAGTCTGTCTTCACTTACTTTCTTCTATGACCTGTACAGCCTTCCTCAGTGCTACTAAGCCCAAAAGGGGATAAAAATTTAGATTTTAATATTGCTTAGACAAACAAAATACTTAAATCTTAAAAAGTCTTCTTACTTTTTAGGATCCAGCATGTGACACACTTCAGCATAATATTTATTCCAGTATTCACTATCTAACGCGCTAATAAGAAAAAGTGATTAAAGAAAGGAAATCCTTCCTCCCCAACCCTCCCTCCCCCCCTAAAATAAGCCTCACAATAAAAGCAAATTTTAATGAAAAACTGCACTTCAAAACTCTGACCTGGCCAATTGCCCAAGCAAGGACTCTGCCTTACAACAAACTCTAAATATAGTATCAGGAAAGAAGAAACGAGCTGGTGCTAAAATATATTGTTTGTCCTTGGCAGATTCTCTGAATTAATTAGGCTTTTTGAATTGTCATGAAAGTTCTCTGATACATTTATGATTACGTTGTGGTGGAAGTAGTGTAATAGCTAAATTGAGCACTTCAAGGGAAATATCTTCACCTGGAAAAGTTCAAAAGGTTTGAAGGGGTTACAGCCCTTTAGGACAGAACACACTGAGGACCCCAGCATAATTTCTCACAATAAGCTTCACTGAAAGACTAGAAGGGCAGAAAACATAGCGCAGCACGAAGCATTTTCAAACTGCCGAGGTCACAAGTGCTATCTATTCATTTTTGATAAGGATAAATTAGATGAATTTTGAAAGTCAAATTGTGAATCTGTTTCCCACAGTAGACTCCCCAACTGATCTAGACGAAACTGCTGCGATTATCAAATTGATGATAAAACTAATTCTTAGTCTTAAGGTTTTGCATATGCATTTTTAGGTCCACCTTTAAGTTACATACTTAAGAAGATCTAAAAACCATAGGTTTCTTGCAAAATAGTAAAAATTTGCATGCAACATTGCTATGTGAACATAGACGTTTGTGAAATATGTGCTACTCCATGAGCATATGAATTAAAGGTTATGTAAAGGTGTCACAGAAAATGAGCTAATTGATGCTCCTCTGAAGTGCTAGTTAGAGCAATTTTATCAAGATACTCTAATGATTTATAAAGTGCAATTTTAAACAGTGATTTAAGAATGTGCTATATTACTATAACGCCTTAGTAATCAAGAATCAGCTCAGAAATTAATGATCACTTTTATGGTAGTGCACTTCATAGAGCTCTAATCCCATCAGATGATATTTTAAACACTGAAAAGTAGTGTCCATTCCCCCCAAAACAGACAAAGTTATTTCACATTCCTTTATAATTAAAATAACTTAAAATAATGGGCCCTGAATATAAAACCACAAGGCTTGTAAGCATCCCTTCAGTGCAGTCACGTAGCCAGCTGAGCACACCACACGCTGCATTTTTAACAGTCTTCTCAGTAAACTGAGAAAAAGCCAGGTAGCAAACTGCTTCTCAGGTGATGGTGCAGGCTCTGATCCAAAGTCCACTTACATAAACAGGAACATTTCCATTTAACAGGCTTTGGCTCACGCTCCAAGAAGGGCATGTCTCACCTACATTCCAAGTTCGCACAGCTCCCCTTAATTATTAAACATCTGAGAACTAACTGGACATTTCTACACAATAAAATTTCCAGTTACTGGTAGGAAAATACTGATACATTTTTTTTCCCAAGTGAAATTAATGCTTATGGCAAACAGTATCAACAGCTTGAAATTATGTATTTTGATGCTGTACTCAGGCTCTCTAGAGCTGATGGTTGAAATTCTCCTTAAGACAATGACAACATGAGGAACGGCACTTAACTTCACCATAACCTGCCTTCTTCAGATTTTTCATTTGCTTAAACTTGCACTGCACAAGTCTATTATTTTCAAAATGGGAGGTTTTATCTGACAAATTCAACCTATCTTTTGATGCATGTTGTATGTCAAATCCACAAAGGATGTGAATCTGGTACAAGTTGAGTCTCTACTAAAAGATACAAACATGTACAGATCTGGAAGCTCCCACTCCAGTCACCACCAGAGCACTCCATAGTTAAATCAGACAGACTGCAAACCACTGCACAAATGTCCGATGCTTGATCAGATTTTCTAGACTCCGTTCACTTTAACAGTCACATGTTTTAGTATTTCCAGCAGTTGTTTGTAAAACATCCCACATGTGAAGAGATAACATGATTTTGATGCAAAATTACTTTTATTCTAAATTTAATTTGGCCTTCACAAGCTTTTGCAGACTTTTCAAATACTAAAGCTGAAGTGGAAAGCAAGATGTAACAAAGATGTCATCAACTACCCAACCACTTCCTCGGTTTTGAGGTCACTCTGCAGAACCAACATATAATAGAAAAAAAGGAAGCCTGTTAGATACTAGCTGATGATGGTTCTGGAAGATTGACATCCTGTCCCCTTCCCTTCGTGTTCCTTATGTGTGCAATATGTTTTGATGACAAATTAAAGACACCTTTTGATTCCCTCTGAATTCCCCTCACACTATGGTGTTTCTGTTCATCTCACGTTTGTTTTATCACCTCTCCGAAAAGCGTGTGCAGGAAAGAAAACTCAAAAAACCCCAGTATCACATTAAAAGATCTTGTCCTAAATATTTAACAGTTTCTAGGTATTGTTACACTAGCCACAGCCGTTTTCCTGTGAGAGACTGCTGTTGGAGCCAGAACCACAGCCTAGGGCAGTATCAGCACGTCCCTTCCCGGTCCAAGCCAAAAAGACTCATCAAACTGCAAAATGGACAGACACGTTGTGTTTCAAACCAGCAGCAATTCCCCAAACATGACTCATCTGTTCATCGCCATTTTTGAAATTTATGGTATTTAATATAAGCACAAGACCTAATTCACATCTCAGTTGGTATGATGTGTCTAACAGTTTTACTGACAGGATCTTCACTCATGTGGTGCAAACACATTGTGCTAATTTTGGAAATGGCAGGGCTGATCCAAAGGAAGTTCACTATATTGACATCAGTGTAAAACTGAGGTCAGAATTTAACCCTTTTGCTGTTATGAGCATCGTAAACCCTCTACCAAAAAGCCCTATTAAAATAAACCTTAGAATTGAGAAATATTCGTACCAAAAGAAAGTAATAATGCAACTGTCTTAATAAGGATTTTACCGTTAAGTATTCAATGCGTAATGTAACAGTCACACGTTCTATAATTTGCACTGGACACTAAATATAAGGTTAAAAAAAAAAAAAGGGAAACAAATAATCAAATTTCTTAGGATTCACATTCTTTCTCAACTGCTGGATTCATCGAGTGAGCATCAGGAATATTTCATGCTGCAGTTTATGCCTCAGTTTCCCTACTTGTACTCTGAGATAAAGAGCAACCCCTTTCCCACAAATAGTTCAAAGCCTCTCTAACACAAACAGGAATTTAATTTGTAATGTTATTAGTTATCTACAACAAATTATTACTTTTTTTTTAATTTGCCTATTGCCAACATGGTTCAAATTACACAGCACATAATCCACGTATGTTTCATAAGTTTAATTTACTGATTTTAGTCAAAAACATCTTCTAAATTAAATGCTGCTATCCATTTTATTGCTCAGCTTGTACTTTGCTTATTGCTGTGTGCCTGCCAAATTCAGCTAATCAACACAACAATCTAACTGCAATCAAAGACAGTGGGAGTATTTATAAATCCAATCTGCTGCAGCAAATATGAAAGAATACAGGCATTACAGTATTCAGTAATAACAACCCAGAGGGAATTAGAGTATCTGCAGTTTTCAAAACTTTTGTTCTATTTTTCCCATAATTTCGTTTGTACTTTTCTTATGGGCAAACGTTTATCTTTAAAGGCATATTACCTATAAAAATTTAAGCGAAATTAGCAAATTAAAAAAAATAAATCACAGGGTCCATATTTACAATACCTTATGCCAACACAGCTAAGCTTTATACAAGAGCAGGCTCTGTACTTTCTGCTCACGGCAAGGAGAGACTGTATGTTGTGGCTCACTCCACGTCCAGACACACTGCACACCTCATCTCTTCATTCTGCATTTGACAGTATGTATCACACGCTTCCTACAAGCATCAGATTTATTGCAGAGACACAGATCAGCTCTCCTGAGCTTGCTCTAAGCAAAGTGGTTTGATCCTAGGGAACACAGAAATGAGGGAGAGATGCCTCCACCAGCAATGGCTATGGGGACACGACGCACAGGATAGAGGAATTGTCCTGATAGGCTGAAAACAGACCTTTAATATCTAAACTGCACTAACAGTCTTCACTGTTTTCAATGTTTCAATGTTTTTGCTTTTTTTCCCCCATCAGGACAGTGGAGGAGCATCACCAAACGAAGCATTAGCCTACGCTCCTTTTACCTCCTCTTTCAAATTATGAATTGATGCTTTATTTAATACACGCTCTGTAATTCCTATTTGACCAGTGAGTTGCTGACTTCTCAACAGCCTTTCTGTGACTACCCCCACTACATTTCGCATCATACCTAGAGCATTCATACATTTATTTTTAGAACGATGGTTTCAAATACATCGGAATTATCAAACCTCTTTTAAAGATAGGAAACTGCAGCAGAGAAAGTTAAGATCCAAAGTTTCCAATAATTCCAACTGCCCACTTGGGGAACCCAGACACTTCACTCTTCTGCAGTATACGGTACTGTGCATGTCCATAGGCTCTAGCAACCGCAACAACGTTCAGTGTTCAATTGCACTGTGAAATCCTATGGAGAGATGCTTACACTAAACAAAAAATGATCATAAATTGATTTGTCCAGCATCGTAATGAAGTTCTGTGGCACCACTAGTTATGTCCACAGAGTATTAGGTATGCCAAAAAAGAACTTGAATGCACCACCTCATCCAGTTCAAGTTAATTGCCTCCAATGTACCTGTATGGACAGATTCAGTCAGTCCCCAAACCCACATCAAATTTCCTTCATCTGCGCTCACGCAAGAGAGAAAGCGGATGCACAGACTTGAGGAATAATCAATGATTTTGGTTTTGAATATGGTGTTGAACATGATCAGACAGGATTATATGGCCATGGCCATGGAGCCTGTATGATGGACGAAGAAATATACCCTAATTCTCTGGGGCAAAGTAAAACCATTTTCTTTCCACAGGTAATGCATCTACTTTCTAGCCTTCGTAACCAGTCTAACTCGAGCCCGCTGTATTTTATTGCCACTTTGCTCTCAGCTCACTTACAGTCTGTTTCTGATCTCGGGCTCATCTGTATTAAGCAGAAGTGACTCCCATGTCTACATGGGCCATCTCAAAGTGAAACAAAAGTGGGGTATCAGATCCAGGGTAGTTATAAGCATGTTTTCATTGCATATGGAGCTGTGTTCAGGAACGTTTTACATGTCTAACCTGTTGTAGTTTTAACCTGTTAGGCCAACTTCAATGAGGGTAAATTAAACAGACTTTGACCTCAAGTGATGATAACAGATAATCCTGGCTCATGGCACAAAGTAATGGTGACTTACCTGATTTATGCCCTCTCAGTAATATTTCTCAAATATTACATTTTGGTGCTTTTCTACCAAATTATTGGACAGTACATTACTGAGGGAGATCCGACCTCTTTTGGCATAATTTCATACAAAAGTTGTGGGATAGCCCGCTAATTTACGAAGAGCTCACGTTTCTTAGCAAACCCGAATTGCTTTTAAGTGGATCTGTCAGAGGGCAGAGTTTTGCCACGGCAACTAAAGTTTTAAGCTAAAAACAAAAGCTATTTGTTGTCTGTTTCAGAACAGTTGAATGCTTTACACTGAAAAACAGTTCTAGGTTTCTTGGGTTCATGGAAAGATTTAACCCAATCATACTTCGGAGTCAGTTGTCAAGTATTAACCACACTGGAGAAAACAGAGCTGTCCTGATTTACACTACCAGCAGATTTGACCTTAAAAATCATTTGCGTTAATCAATATTTGGGTGAACTGCTATTTTTCATGCAATTTTCTGTCATTTTAAGATTTATATTAGGAACATTTGCAGTACTTGAACTTTGTAAGAAATTAATGAAACAATGTGATTTGGTAATGTGAAAGGAGAAAGTACTATTCTTTGAAAGAGAAAAAGACGGGAAGAAATTTAATTCAGAAAATAAACTTTTTGGAAAAAACTGAATCTGCATTCAAGGCAGAGATCTGATGAATATTGAGTAAATAAGTTCAAGTTCATAGCAGCTGAAGAACAGTTCAACTTCAACGGTATCATTCTCAGGAAAAACAAATACAAACTTGCCCCAAAGCAAAACAACATTAGAGAAATCAGGAAGAGGAGAGATAGACAGACAGTAAGTTATGGACATAAAACTCTTTGTACCAAAACCAATTAACCCTAACCTAAGGCAAGCCTTTTTCTTCTAGCCCTTCATTTAAAGGTTTTACAATTTATAGCCTGTGTTTCTCAGGGGAGGTCTAGCTCTGCTCTGATTTCACATTTCACAGCAGCACATGTGTAATCCTGCTGCAGCACAAAGCACATGATCTAGCTGATATCAGGAAATCCACTTTTCACAAGTTGGAAACACACTGGAACTGACCTGTAACCAGTATTCACTTCTGTTGCAGGAGGTCATACAAATACGTTTGCAGAAAGACAAATCAGAGTAATACTTATCAGAATTCTGTCAGTGCCATCCGGTATTTGACATCCCCGGAGAGAAATAAAAACAACCAAAACCAAATACTGTTGTTTGAAAGACAACTACCTTTTTAAATTGGATTTTAAAAGTTGTGCTTAGGTTTTTGAGAGCCTTATATAATTGCCATTAAGATCACAACCACGCCATTGCTTTAACTATTTCATTTATTTACTGCCTTCAAGTAAGCAGAGAAACGCACACTTGAAAGTCCCCACATGGTAGGAACAAGTCACAAACTTCATAACGAAAAACCTCCAACTTGCATAAACTTGCATGTTTAATGATCTCGTAAATTTGGTGTGATCTCAAATCAAAAGTAAAATACTTGTGTACCTAACCTTTAGGACAGAGCTGCTTCACTAAAAGAATTCAGAAGAGGATGTACTTTGCTATGTATCTGTAGATGCAGGCAGAGAGGAAAATAGATCCATTCTGCAGTAATTATTTGCTAACATACAAAACCTAATTCACCCATGGAATTCATTACGTCAGTTTAATAATTCCACATAAATGTTTACCAAATTCTACAGTACTTAGAACAAAACAATGTAATTAAGGTTTTTTCTTCCTTTTTTCTTTTCTTTTTTTAATCATACAAAAGGTTCTTGTACAAGCTTAGCATTATGTGTTTCTGTATCTTCATAGAATAAATATACATTGATATAGATGACATGCATCTGCAAAGGTACCCTTGCTTGACATTTGTAAACTTAAAAAAATAATAAAAATGGAGCAGGTTCCTTATGAAAAATTATATAAAAATGAATCTTACAATTTACATAACTTTTCAAACATGTTTATCTAATCCATACTCATCTTATGGAGTCTTGTCTTTACTGAGGTCTGTCTTGGGAGACAGCTTTGCCAAAATTTCCACCAGCTTTCTATTAATTACATCATTATTATTACAACACAGGGTTTGGGTAGGGAAAGGGAATCCAGAAACATACATGAACAAAGGAAAACCAATAACATCACAAAAACCCCTTAACATTTTAGAACAGCTTAAGCCAGGCAACTTAATATTTTATATCGTATCCCAAAGCTATGTTGTAAGCAGATGGAAATACTGTTTTCAAGGCTATATATTCCTCCCTTTCATCCAAACCATAGAAACACCTGTGCTAAAAAACTTTTGATTTCCCATTGTGAAAGGAAAGTAGTTTCTAAAACTACCTTATTCCTTGGAAAGAAATATTTGTCCCATGATGAACTGAAGTAAAACAAACAGGGACACTCGTTTAAAGCCAGTTAAAGATTTTATTTTAATGTAATGTATGATACCTACAAAATGCAGCTGTGCTTCTTATACACTGAGACGTTTACTTCCGAGTATACACTACACATCTTAAAAGTGACAAAAAACTCAGAAAAGAAACAACCTATTTTTCTAGTGATCATCTAATTATCTGTAGAGTTTGAAACCCACCTCACTTAAGGCAATAAAATGAAAAGCTATTTTATAAGCTGTTTCATGGTATAAATGAACAGCCCACCAGCAAACCATATCCATAAAATACAGAGATGAAACCACGAAAAATGCAGTTTGATGGAGTTATCAAAAGCATACATACAGTACCCTTCTCAAAACAGAGGTTTTGGGGTTGGCTGGTTTATTTTCAGTTGCTTATTCAGGCTTATGTTTTCTCATTTGTTAAAATTAGATTCTAGATCCTCTGAATTCCTAAACCCTAATAAAGAAAATTATTCATTGTATGAGTATGTGTAGTCACAATACAAAAAAAACGTGTCTGAATACAAAATTGATTACTTTTTACCTGAATAAAGGCTACCCAAAAGTACACACTGTTCCCCCAAAGTATTTTTCTGCAACTAATCTATAATACCGCTGCACATGAAGACCTGAAACAACTATTTCTATACAACTAATGAACATAAACCAATAGTATGCTCTGAGATCCCACTATTCACTTTTGAAAGGTTTCTGAAATACCAGAGATGATACCAAGACAGTGAATGGAACATGAGCTTCTTACCATACAAAGATCACACTATATTAAAGAAATGAAGTGAACATTCAAACCAGCCTTATTCGGCTAAAACAACCTTACTCTGACTCACTACGAATATCACCAAGCTTCTAGTCTGCAGTATGTTATCTCTATTTTCACAGAAAGTTACTTTTCACTTAAATGGGGAGACAGATTGAATTTGTATTCCAATTTTCCCATCAGTCCCTTCCCTATTCCTGCTACTCCCAGCTAAAAGCCAGAGTTTGATTTTTGCTGCTTTCCTTTCTGCATTCCTCATCCCCAGCCCAGCATCCTCCCACAGACCCGTTACTTATTTCTCTGGGCAAGCGGCAGCACATACTGTACTTACCCAAAAGCAACACATGTGCTGATGAGCTGGCCAGTAAATGTAGTGAATGCACAAGGAATGACCAAAGTACTTATAGGCTCAGAAATGGTAAGGTGCTCACAGAGAACCACCTTTCCCTGCTAATTCACCAACCTTTCAATTTTCAGTAAACCAGTATTTTTGTAATAGAGCAAGACAGAGGCGGAATAAACTAAGAATGTTTACCATCAGTGAAATCATGCAAGTCCTGTTTCTTCAGAATAAATCAAAGGATTTTTCCAAACACTCATTCTCCCTACTTGACATATCTGCATGACCAAAATTCATGAGTCACAAAATAATCTGGGTTGGAAAGGACCTTTAAAGGTCATCTATCTAGTCCAATCCCACCTGGAACAAGCAGGAACATCTTCAATTACATGAGGCTGCTCAGAGTTCCGTCCAACCTGACTCTGAATGTTTCCAGGGACGGCACATCCACCACCTCTCTGGTCAACCTGCTTCACCACCCTTACTGAAAAAAATTTTCTTCCTTACACCTAATCCAAAACCACCCTCTTTTAGTTTAAAGCCATTATCCCTTGTCGGGTCGCAACAGGTCCTGCTGAAAAGTCCGTCCCCATGTTTCCCGTAGGCCTCCTTTAGGAACTGGAATGCCACAACAAGGTCTCCCTGGATTTTCTACAACAGCCAGAACTCTCTCTCCGCCCAGAACATTACCTTCATTTAAGGAATGTGACTTACTTAACGAAACGCGGGAAGCCTGAACAAGGCAGAGCCGAAGTGCTGAGGGCGCAGCTAACAACAAGGCCTCAGGCCCCTCACTGAGGCAGGTACCTCAGGGCGCCGGGGCGCTCCAGGAGCAGGCCGCTGAGGGACCCCGGCAGCGTGGCCGCGCAGGGCCCGTGCCTCCCTGGACGGGCCGGGTCCTCCCTTTATGCTTCCCGCAGGCACGGAAGGTGGATCCCATGCTTTTTCTATGGCCTCGGGTTGCGCGGCCCAGGGCGGGCAGCCTTCGGGCAGAGGCCTGACACCTGCCATTAACGCCGCCACCCAGGGCACCCCTCAGCCGCTAACGACCGGCTCCTACCTCTACTCAGGCCTCGCTGGGAAAGGCGACTGGGAAAGAGAGCCCTGGTGTAAGTAAACATAAAGAAGTGTATCCCTGTCTGATAAACAGCATCATGGGCAACAAATAGTCATGTTTTTTCCAGCTGCAGCAGTAGTAGTATTGGAAGCAAACATCTTTGTCATCTAAATGCAAAGAAACCTTATCTGTATTAAAGAACTCAATGCTAAGTATATATAAATACAACAAACTTTCACAGAATGGTCAGGGTTGCAAAGGACCTCTGAGATCAAGTCCAACCATACACACACCAAAACCCCCTACCATCACGGGCACTAGAAGCAGGCCCTGAAGTGCCACATCCACACGGTTCTTAAATACCTCCAGGGATGGTGACCCCATCATCTCTCTGGGCAGGCCCTTCCAGTGCCTGACCATCCTCTCAGTCAAGTCATTCTTCCTAATATCCAGTCTAAACCTCCCCCGCCCCAACTTCAGACCATTCCCTCTGGTCCTGTCACGATTTGCTTGGGAGAAGTGAACACCCACCTCTCTACGACCTCCTGTCAGGTAGTTAACTTTAAACTTTCATGAGGCAGAATTTATGACAAGAAATGACCAGGCATTTCGCAGAACATGGATTCTTATAGTTGCTTCACAGAAGGGAAAAAAAAAGAAAAGAGAAAAGCAACTGTTAACCCAGAAAACTTCAACGTGACAAAAACACATACCCGTCCTACTGTCAGAGAGTTCATTATTTTGTCTTCCATTTTAAGCTGAGGTTTTCAAACCACCTTGAGCGAGAAGATGGCTTTTCTTCTCCCTCATTCTCCAGTGAGAGACAGGGCACTTGAAAACCCTTTATTACATTTCCTTTTTTAAAACTGGTGGTATTTATGTAGAGCCAAATGAAAAGAATTCAAAAAATCTCTTTAGGTCATGTGGTTCATTATGTATGATTCACAAATGTCCCTGTTAACACTTCACTGAGAAGTGTGTCACGTTAATAATTAGATCACAATTGTTTTCAGTGACATTTGTGAACAGTAAACACAGATCTGGCAAACTCCTCGAGAACCCAAAGCCCTCAATCTGTTAACGGATGCTCCTGTGTCAGTCTTTACCTGAAATCTCACACGAGCCGCATGTTGCTAATTATTCCTTTCTGGGTAGCCGTGATCTATGCAAGCGGATATTGCTGAACAGAAAACAAGCTCAAGGCACTTGTGCTTATTTGATCTTGTGCCTTAGAGAGCATTAAAAAAGTATTTTTATAAATTCATTTTCATAAATAATTTAGCACTTTTTAGTTATCTGTTTCCCAACGTAAGCAATTTAAATTACTGGAACACCACTTAGAGGTAAGAATACATAACAATAATTTTTTTTTTTTTTACAAAGTGTACACAGTATAAAGGTTACATTTAACACATATGAGGGTACGCTTTGTCATCTAGAGCCTATGGAGAAAGACATCTCCCTTCACCATCAATCACTTTTTAACATATAAAAGAAACCATCAGTCTCTTGCTTTCCATACTTAAATTAATTAGCCTACCCCCTCCCTTGCTCATGGGGGATCATATATGATCATACTATGTTCCTGAAATGTCCTCTGGGCCCAGACAACTCCTCTATGCATTTTTGCAGAAAACAGGAACTTGGAAAGTCTCTACGCGTTCACCCAACCTGTCCTGCTGCCTAGACAAGGATCAGTTATGATGCTCTAAGCCACAGACTTTCAAAATGTCCAGCAATGGTGTAACAACATAAGACTTTTTTTGAGGCATTTTCATTCAATAAGCCTACCTCAAAAATTGCTTCTGAATTAATGACTTAAAACCTTGTCTTAATTTGAGAGATAAATGTCTGGAAATATTTCCATTTAATGGCCTCACCTTGAGTCTATTCAGTGAGTTACCTTAGGAAAATATTTTTGGAAAATGAAGGAAGCAACACCTACTGGACATAAACTCAAAAAAATTACCTTCCTTCTCTTCTCCCCAGCCTCTCAGGAAAAATAAAGAAACTAAGACAGGTGTCACCTTAGGTAAGCATACCCATCAGCTCTTAATGGATTTCAGGCAAGTCCCTCAATATTTGTGCTCTGTGCAAGGGATAAAGTTTGTGAGAGATAGTCAGCTTCCCTAACTACAAACACCACTGGAATTATCTAAACGTCCTACAACGAGGTAGATCCCGTTCCCAAACTAAAATTATACATCATAGTGTCATATCCCAGGAATGCTGGGATTTCCCAAACTCTTACCGCATCAGAGGAGGTAGAAAATTCATCTTTGCCAAAACCTCATGGAGGGTGAGCTCAGTAGGGCTTATTCAGGTCAACAGTTGCAAAATGGTGATCAGAGAGCAAGGCTTCTTTGCCACAAGTCTGCAGAGCTGGGTACTCCACAGCTTCTCTGGGTCATACATTCTGGTACTTCATCATTTCTGTTCTACACCTGCTTGCTGAATGGTTTGTTGCTGTCAAACTGTGCTGAAATCCAGCACAGATCAGGACTGGACCCAGCTTTGCCATTTGGTATTTCTGATTTAGACCTTGTATTTACATACTTCACCCAGTAACAGGAAGCTATGTTGTAGCTGGAACTATAAATAACCAGTATACTAGAAACATGAAGAAATCTAGTTGTAAAAGGGCATAAAGAGAATGCCAAAATAAAGTAAGTTGGCAGAAAATAATTTAGCAAATCTCATTGTTAACTTATGAGATTGTAGCACAATGTGTTAAAGACACATATTTAAAGCATGTTTAATCGACATTCAATTTTTCAGCATATACCAAGGAAAAGTTTACAGTATAAAAGTACTGACAACTGGAAGTTATGTACAGAATTTTATAAGTACTTGCAGATGGAAATGTAAATTTCGTTTCAGACAAAACAGCCAGTGCAATGAAAGTGGCTTTTAATAAAACATGAGTGCAGTTGGGTTTTGCCAGTTAGTTTCAGAAAAAACAGAATTATTCTTTTTCTAGCTAATATGTATCAGTGAAAAACCACACTCTGCTATTGTACATTCTAATTATTTTGATTAGTTATATTTTTCATTTTAAAAATGTTTTATTAATTAGATTCTTTTGAAATTAAGATATAAGTTTCTTTCAGCTACACATTATGGCCTAAAAGTATAAAAACTGGTTTTGCAGTTTACTCTTACAAATCCTTGGAGAGAATATTAAACAAATTACAGAGCTCACTTTTATAAAAGATCCAAATTACCACTTACAGCCACACAACAGCAATGCTTTGCAAAAGCATTAGTTGTCAAATAATATTTAATCAACTTTATTTTGAAAAACAAGAGTCACTTGAATCTTGACAGGAAGAAGCATCAGAGGAGGTATCCATTTTCAGATAAAACAAATCATTCCAACTTTTTCAGACAAACCCTAAACAGATGTCATGTTTTCATCCTGTCTTGTAGCTGGAAATGTCCATAAGGTACACAAAAAAACTGTGGAGGACATACAATACACTCTTACTACTATATTGCAGGGAAAAAGGCATGTATTCACATACTTAAAGTCAGTAAATAACATGAAGTTATTTGGAATTATTTGAGCACCAAAGGTAGATGCATTGTTAGAAGCAAGATTACAAAGGTCACTTGTCCTCTGTCATATGATGATAATTTCTTGAACTGGTAAATGGCGGTATAACAGTAAGAAGCATCTGCCATTAAACTTTGAAAGCTATAATATATATTTTTACTTAATATTAAAAAATGCAATGTATCTCAGCCTAATTGTAGTGACATTGATTCACCAAAGATCAGTGTAAATCTTGCCATGAATTTCCAACATAGAAGTGGCTTCTAAAGAAGTGTGTAACATATCAAATACAAAGTATATGATGATGTTCTCAGGAACACTGTTGAAGAGAAAAGGACTCTGATAACAGTGATAATGAAACTTTGACAATTTTGATAAGTCTCTCTTTTTTTGTATGTTTAGAATGTCTTTCTTGCCTAATGTGTTCATCTTACTATGAGGCAGAATCTAAACCTAAAGAAGTGTCATTTTGAAGTTATATACATATTTAATATAAGTATCGTTAAATTGTGATTTCTCTTAAACTTCAAATTTGAATCATTAGACTTCATTTCAATTGTGAAGAAGTATATATATAGAATATATATATAGAAGTAATATTCTACTGCTCAACAAAGTGGTACTTTATAATCATTAAAAATTCACCATAAGATAAGGAGAAATGACTAGTTCAAGAGCCACAGAACCTGGGCAACAGAAAAAGGCAATAAATCATTTTAGTTTTGTAACTCTTGGCATGAGGATATGACAGGGAGTTTAGCCCTTGAAAAATAACTTGGACTAAAAAAAAAAATATGTTGTTATGTACTCTTTTCTTCTTTTTTATGCAAATATTCCTTATCCTCAAATAGAAAAAAAAACCCACGTTGAAATTGCATTTATCTTTAAACTGAACATACTGCGACATTTTGAAAAGCAAATAAAATCTAACTAACAATTCCAAGCAGAGGATATCCTTCTATCAATTCTTACAGAAAATACAGCCTTCCAAATATACTGAACAACCATTTGTTTCCAGTGCAGTCATAGTGACTTAGAACAAACTCAAAATATCTTTAAGCACTATAACTCAAATAAGAGCTAAAACTCATCCTGGAAGGGATCCACAAAAGTTGAAGCTGGTCAGGACAATTACAGCTTGCACTCAAGGGTTTCTCCTGGAGTCTCCAATTCCACCCCCAGCCACCCCATCTTATTCTTTCAGTCCAGAGAATTATTTCCAAATAAATATTTGTGAAGTCCCCTTGCTCTGCACTTTTCTCAGCCATATCAAGACCATCCCTCCTGCCCAGAAAAGTCTAAACTGGCCCAAACTTGCTACTGATTTTTTTATGAGATTTACTGTAAATTCCTCAGCCTGTTAATGTCCACAGATTATTTCTTTCAGAACTATGCTTGAAACAAACAAAACAATAAGAACGTTGCTACTTTGCTTTAATCAGCATGCTGTCCCACCTCGTATGTGCTTTGAAACCTGGTCTAGCTGCGCCTCCAAAAAGTGAATATCCCACTGCACACATCAGTTTGTCACCAGATGCCACTAATATGCACAAACTCAGCCAACGTAAATGAAAAATAAACCCCAAACTCTTGGGCCTAAACTGGCATGCCCCAAAGCATTGTCTAATTTAGTATACTTTTAGTAAACAAGCACACATAATCCCACTGGAGAATTTCCCACAGTCCAGTTTAAACCTTTGGAAAATCTGAACTTATATATACACTTGGTATGTAACACAGAGAAAGGTCCCCAAGCCCTTCTATATAAAAGTTTTCTCCGTGATATGCTTCAACACAAAACAAAAATGGGTTCAATTTCCTATTTGTGCACAGTCTGCTGCTTCTCATACTGAGCCAGAGAGCTACGTCTTTGGTTTATACAGGAATTTTGTTTAACTGCTATGCAAAAGACATACTACAGTCACCTCAAAAGATAATCATTAATCATACCTCCCAAATTATGAAATCTGCTATAAATTTTTTTATTAGTTTGCCTTCTATATTTGAGCACTCAGGGTACATTCAGGTTGCAACTAGCTCTTCCAAATCACCCGGATCAACCACACAGCTCTTTATTTCTCCTTATATGAAAGCTTGTAAGATCCTATGAACGCTTGCCTTATTAAATTGGAATTTAGGAGGCACACCATCCTACATGGGACACAATAAAACTCCAAGATTGGCTTCAGTCACATTGCATTTATGCAAATAAAGGTCAGATTTAGTACAATGGATTTACCTAGGTCTCAATACAGATAGCAACATAGGCACCGCTTTTACCACAGGACCTGTTCTGATGAGCTAACATAGCTTCAAAATGCCACTTACAAACTAAACAAAGCCAAAACCTCTCAAACACCCCTGGACAGAGGCACAGTTAATCATGCTCATGGATGAGAACCTCAACACGAGCCAGCAGTGCATACTGGCAGCCCCGAAGACAACTGCAACCTGGGCTGCATCAAAAAAATGTGGCCGGCAGGTCAAGGGAGGTGATTCTACCTGTTTACTCCCCTCTGGTGAGACCTCACCTGAAGACCTCACCTGTCCAGCTTTGTCCTCAGCACAGAAAGAACACGGACCTCTTGGACAGGTCCAGTGGAGGGCCTCAAAAATGATCAGAAGGCTAGAGCACCTCTCCTATGAAGACAGGCTGAGTTAAGTTGAATAGGTAAGAACACTGGAACAGGTTGCCCAGAGAGGTAGGGGATGCCCCATCCCTGAAAGCGTTCAAGACCAGGCTGGATGGGGCTTTGAGCAACCTACTTTAGTGGGAGGTGTACCTGCCCAGGGCAGGGGGGTTGGAACTTGATGATCTTTAAGGTCCCTTCCAATCTAACCATTCTAATATTCTATACTACTGCAATTTCTGACATATAACTAAACTTTCTTCTGCTGTTTGAACTCTTTTGCTAACCATGTGCATGTAAAACGATTAATACATTAAGATGTTCTCAACGTCTCTATTTCTAAGCTTCAGTTAGAAATAGGACTTGCAGATGTCACCATCCAGGCTCCAGGAATAAACAGAACCCCAATGAACAGCAAACAAAACCCACAGCAGATGACAGTAAACAATTTTTGCCTATAATCATACATTCTGCATAGAAATATCCAGCCAGGTGTGTCTGAGGACATCCAACAGAACTTAGACGTGGATATTGCAGAATTAGGAAAACTCTTCCTAGTACAATTCTTCCCTCTGTGTACAGAGAGAAGAATGCTAAATGCATGAGTCAACAGCGACTTTATCTGGTATATTGATCTAGTCTAACATGGTATTAATGAAAATTATATACATACTGAAAATCTACACCCTTTTAAAACCTATCATCTTCCCTGTAATACCACAAATTAGAGAATAAGTTATATTAAAGCAGCAAGACTTATATACTAGTACAATGATTTTCAGATGCAGTTAGTCTTGACAAAGCACAGTTGTGAGCAGTCATCGAAAATGGACTTGGAGTTATCTCTCTTGAGATTCAATGTCAGTATCAATGATGAAGGTTTCATCTATGTTCGTTAAATTGACAGTGATAAAAGGAATTCACAATGATCACACTTGCTCATCTTCTCAGGGGTCAGTCAACTTAAAAACATACTGCCTTGAGTCACCCAGTACCAAATATCCTCATTTTAAAGAATCAACTTGCAGCCAACAGATAAAGCTAAATTTTACTATATGTGTNTATACTGAGCATGATGCGGATGGGATGGAATACCCCTGTTGGTCAGTTTTTGGGTCAATTGTCCTGTCCGCTCCTCCTTGCAGGTGGGACCCTTTGATGCTTCCGCTTCCGACCCTCCAACGGGCAGAATAACAAAATTACCTGACCTTGGTTGTTCCAGCAATGAGGATAAACAAGGGCCTGTCTGCATACCATTCCTTGATATAATTGGGTCTTATCACTGTGAGACGAAACAGTTTCTCTGAGCAGTGTGCTGTTAATTTCAGAGTTTAGTTGGTTAGAAGAGGCCCAGCTAAGAAAGTGAAATTGTAAAACAGAAAATTGGTTCATTTTACCCCAAACCAGGACATGTGTCTATAAGTTGCTATGAATAACAATATATTGTGTTGCCAAACAATAAGCTAATGGCTCAAATACTATTTCACAATGTGACCAATGTTTACTGCCTGTTAGGTATTCTAGAATTGTACTGGAATCTAAAAGAATGTAAATGAAATAATAGAGGAATAGCAGGCATCATGTGATAAAAAGGTTCAATGGAAGTAGAATTAAACAATATTTTAAAAGAAATCATTACACCCTCTTATTAAAAGCCTACTATGGCGGCAATGAGAGAGGTCATAAAATACCTCATATGCTTCCTCCTACAGGCATCCTTCTGGATTCTTCTTAGTTGCATCTTCTTTGTTTCTATCAGCAGTTATATCTCCAGTGCATCCTTTATATTAAACTATGTGTGCTAACACAGATGCCAAAGCTACTGGCCACAAAAGCCAGCAAGTTCACACAGTGTAGTTCTTAGAGGATCCACCAGTATGGAACCGTAGCATGGCCGTACACAACCATCAACCACTGTTCAGAGCCAGCAAGAATCTTTTCTGCGCAGCCGTATGGTGCGATAGAAGAAATGTGCCACTAGTGGCAAAAGCAGATGGTATAAAAGTCTTGATTTCTCAAACAGCATTGTCAGGTGAGTTCTAGTAAGCTGTGCTGGATGCTTTTGATTTACCAGCCCAGCTAAACAGCCTACCTCTGGCCTGTGGTACAGCTGGTAGAAATAAATGGGTGTTTCCCAGTAGGCAAACTGACGCATTGGTGCAAACCAAACTTGGTGTTTTACACATTTGCTTCCTGCCTCCGTACTTTTAATTTCCCTTGCACCTTCAGATAGGAGTAATCTCAGGCAGAAGATGGGAGTGGAGAGTTTGGGGTGATGTTTTCTAAAACCATCAAAATGTAAATGGCCAGCTGAGACTGGCTTTGGTCAGAGACCAGAAAATAGTTAATCAATGCTCTCAGCCTCAACATCACCTCCACTTGCACACTAATATTATATATTGTAGTGTCTGCCTCTGGTCAGCAACTTTTTCTCTACCCCAAGATTTGGTGGTTTGATTCCAGCTGCGTCACAGTAATTTAAGGACATTCTTAAGTTACGGTAATTTAAGGAGACCGTGTCTCTGATGAAGAATCTAGTGCTTATGGAAAGTATCTCATGAAAAAAATATCCCCATGTTCCTCTCAGGTGAGAAATTGAAGGACTCTTCAAACCAGACACCAGTGATATCAAGAAACTATTACTACTACTACATTATTTCTACAGCCCAAATACTAATATCCCTGTTATCCCTGTCCCCAAGTTCATCTCTCTCTCACCCTAATCAGCAAAGACAACAATCAAATCCCTCTTTCCTTGGTCTCATTGATTTACATCCTGACCACAAAGTCTCTCCTGATGCCATTTCACAGAAACAGACTATCTCAGCCTCCAGAAACAGAGGATCCTTCAGAATCCTCTCCTCAAGGCAAGCAAGGATTTTTGAAACATTTTTTCATTTTTGTTTTTGATACTTGGAAGAAATATAAAATAATATTTAAAGGCTTCCAGATGACCACCCTGTCGAATTAGCAGAATTCACAGAACCTGAATAAATATTTGAAGCCAAACTCCAACTCCCTGAACCAGTTTTTCACCCCCAGTCTTCATCATTTCTTGACTTTCCCTCAGAATCAGTAAGGAGCCCTTGTCCCTTCTGTATACCCTCCTGCTCTGGAAGAAAGAGACTTCAGCTTTCTGCTTCTGACCCCCTCAGTTATTCTTCCCTTTCTGTCGGTCAAAAGGCTACCTGTGTGGTTTTTTGGTTTGTTTTGTTTTTTTTTCATAAATATTCAAATGTCTTCCTCAGGGGATCATTGCAGTATTGCCTAGCAATGTGGTTTTTGGTCACTGAATTGCACTGAGCAGCAGCATCCCTTAGTCCAGCTGTGCCACATACATAGCTAATTGTCAGTAATTCATTCTGCCAGGTGTGGAAGTTTCTTCTGTAAGCTCTTCAAGGTATTATTTCAACACAGAAAACAAAAGACAGAGGTAGCAAAAAATGCTTTATCTGAAAAGAGTTTAGAATCTGACAGATGCAAAGAAAAAAAAATCCTATCCAACATAATTCAGAAATTAATAAAAGAATCCCACTTTTCAAATTTCAACAACAGACTTCTATAAAGAAAAAAAGTTTCCAGCTGCCAATCTGCCATTCATAAACATCAATTAGTCAGAAATTAATATGCAGATCAAATTTATTTTTGTTGCATTTCAGTCCAAAGGAACACAACGGATTTTAAATCCAACAGTGAAAAAGAATTCTTTTTAATGTCTGAATTTTGAGCACATGAGCACATGCAGTGGTCACTAATGTCTGCTGGGGATACTTCTGCATATGTCTGCTCCTCAGCACCCTAACCTTTTAAATACAGAAGCATCAATAGCATATCAATTTTTTGAGATCTACACAACAAAACTCATCACTACATTACAGTTGGGATAGAAAAGACTTGTATGAATTTAATTATTAAAATACTTAAATGTTCAAACAATGAGAAATCAGGCTACCACAAACTGCTGTGTTTACTGACAACATACCATTACTTGGAATTTTCCTATTAAACACAGTAACATGTATCATCTCTGCCTATGAAAAAAGGCATTTTTTAATGTCCTTAATGGTTTCTGTACAGGAAGGTAAGAGACTTCTCAGTGAAGACTGGTTATTCGGTATGGATAAATTACGAGTTTTGTCATTATCAGTGGGATTAAATCCTTTGTGTTACGATGAACTATTTCAACTAAGGAATGGAAGACAAATTACCTTGGTTTCCTCTATTTGAACTCCTCAGGCAAATGAGGTTTTCAAATATGTACTTCAGAATCTTTAAGGTCCCTTCCAACTCTAACCATTCTATGATTATATACCCTTTTTTTTTCTGCAAGCATACTTAAAAGAGCAGGAGTTAATCTCTGTTCAAGGCTCACCCAAACTCCCCAAAATAATTGACACATTTTAAGAAATGTGCCTTTAAAGAAACACGACATTTGTCTCCCCTGAGGAAGAGCAGTATTGGTGACTCAACACATTGACATGTGCCATGAATATATACACGCCCGTCCATTGCCTTTCTGTGCAGCATAATTCCATAAGTAACGCAGACTTCTGCGGGTAAGATTTTAAGGTGATGTCTTTCAGCAAGTTTCAAAAGTGATTAGCCCCATACAAATTCATTTCAGTAGAACCTGCCTCAATCCAGACCCTCTACTTTGGGCCTGAATTTTGCTAAGTCTAGGACAGCATAAAGGAAATACAGTACAGAGCTAAATGTTATGGTAGAAAATTGCAGGTTTGTGGAACAAAACAGTGAGTGAAAAAAATCTATGCAGAGGAAAACTATTTTTCATACTAGTAACCAAAAGCTTGCTGCAAGTATGCATCCAAATTGGCTACTATTTTTTTGCAACTCTCACAAGCCTCTGGGCCTTTGAATTTCAGAACATATCCATATTCTAGTGAAACGAACTGAATCACAACCTACTACCCTCATCTGAAAGTTCCCATTAGACAAAAAAAAAAGAATGTGGAGGAAAAAGAAGAAGAGAACAGAAGTCACCCACAAAAATGAAATGCAAGACACAGTGTAACTAATATAATTTATCACAATTCTCCACTTGCTAAATTTACAGTTCTAAAGTAGGTTGGCAATCATCTGGCAGGAATGAATATAGGAACGTATACAGTTAGCTCTAGAAAGACACTAAAAGATGCTGTGATTTTCTCCTCTATGTATGATGCATTCCGAAAAATCCAAGAAAAAGAAGGAAATGCTCGCAAGTTGAGCTACAGTCACTGCTGCACTCTTAATATTTCAATGTTAAAAAGAATTTTTCTTTCTGAACTTTAACTTAGATGAAAGCCACTGTGAAATAATCATACATGGGTATGCTCTAAATAAAGAGCAGAAAGCAGCCAGACAGCCTGTGTTCAGCAGTCTCCTAGGACTTTACCATAGACAGTGATACCATTATTAAAGAGCCCTGTTGGTTATGTTGGTAGTAAAACTTGGCAAGAGTGAAAAAAGTACAGTAAAATTACGCTTTGAAATTATTTTGCCCTTCCTTTTCCATGGAAAATAATGAGAAGTATTTTGTCTTCTCATCTGAATTTTGATTTATCAACTTCGCAAAACAGTTTGTTTATTTTGAAGTAAATCCTAGTGACTTTCAAAAGTCCTTCAAACCATTAAAACGTCTTTCCAAACTAGGCTCTAGATCCCTGTGATCATAAACTACCCAAATATTTAGAGGAGCTCTACATTTCCTTGGAATGGTTACGTCTATCGAGTACAAGACAGTACTAAGCAGAGATACTTGAGCTAGCCTGGACACGAGAAGCAGGAGAAACCACAATACATGTGCATTTATCCCCAAGAAAAAGACTCTGCTAACAGTATATTGCAATCGGTCTCCAGACCTAAGCTTGCTTATTCACAACTCTACATTACATACATACTCTACTTCCTTCCTACCGTGCAGGGGCTGCTAAAACTAATCCTACGGATAAATCGACAATGAGCAATTTTTTCCTCTTTCATCATTGCTAGAGGAATTTGTTATGACACTGGCATTAAAAAATACAATCTAACCACACTATTCTGAAACTCTCTTTCCTGAAAAACTTGATGGCTCAATACAAATCTGCTCCTGCATCTGCTGCTTCACACTGTTTTACACTGAAACACTTAAATGACAGTGAGAGATTCTGCTTGTTTATCTGAAAAATATTCCAGACTTCCACTATTAATAGTCATACTGCAACGACAGAAACTTCCCCAAGTCCAAACACTCATAGGATCCCAAAGTCTTTAGGTTAATGATGTCTCACTGCAGTGAATTAAACAATGAAAACCACGAAACAAACAGGAAGGTTACAACCAGTACACTGCATTATGAAATAATATTCTGATGCAATTTTGTAGATTTTGTTTTACACGCAGAAATAAACAAAAGAAGAAAATGACCATGGGAACAATTTATTCATGGCCTTTTATCAAGCAGTTTGCTGAATTACAATTGTTCAAGATTGTCAGAAGACAATCTAAAGACAAACTAAATTCTTGCACAATATTTCAAGTATAAAGTATTACTGGCCAGCAAAATCCAGGGGAAGCACAAACAATTAAGTCAAGAGAATGCTCTGCTCCCTCCACCCCCGCTCCAAAAGAATATGTGGATTTTAGCTTTGATTTTATTATCAGAGAGAAAAAAATAATCCAACAGGATTCTATTTAAAGACTTTTTTTTTGTTTACATCTGTCCAGCACTTCCCAGGCTCACTCACTACACAAGCAAAAGTTAACCATGGCTCAACAAGAAAGGAAAAAAAAAAAAATGCACAAAGATGCCCATTGTTCACTACTTTGCCCACAAATTCGAGTTAGTTCCCAGTGTATACTAGCGAAGCCATCAATCACAGTACCACTGCAGCAGGCTACCGTGATTGAGATGCGGGGAGGGTCTCGTCACACCCTTTCCCAGTAGCTGCCCTGTCTGGGCCATCACCATGGGCATTAGGCACAGGAGTGCTCCTCGCTGGCTATAGTGGGAGGTAAATTGTTTGAATCATTCAGTTACAGCAACAGTAGGAAGTAAAGCTGTGCAAAGCAGCTTTGACTTAGCAGAGAATTAAGACGTTAGTGTAAATCTGTTCCTATGATTTACATCTACGTAAATGTATGTTTTTCTTTAAGCCTTGTAAAGAAGAGCTGTTGTTCAGATACACAACAAAATGCCTACAGCTTGTTCTATAAAAATTACCATAGTTTCTTTTTTTATGCCCAGACTACTTTTATACACACACGTGAAGAATGAGTATGCACACATCATACACTAGAAGAACATTCTGTGAAACAGAACTCTTGCAAGCTAACTATTAATGAGGTTATAATCTCCTTGAAAATGTTATTTTTTTTATTAAAACAGATGTGCAAGTATAGCCCTTTCTTAAAAACCCAGTTTCCACTTATAATACAGTGATGTCCTTAATTACGTGACCACAGCCAGGTTCTTAGCTGAAAAAAACCAAACAGCTAAATGGCAGCACTAATCTAGATGTTATAAACTAATTCATATTGGTTATGGATTAAGGTTCAAACTGACTTTTGATTTATAAAATACGTGAAAAATTATTTTACAACATTATAATGTTGGAATTCCAAACATGGAAAAAACCCCACCCCAAACAACAAACCCTAACCATATGCTGAAACAGGATCTAGTCAATTATATAGGAATGTTTGATTAGCCTTTTCACCTGACTGAATTTTTAATCCTAATACTTTGGTGGTTTAAGGCATTAATAGAACAATTTGTTATTGTTATTGCTGTTGTGCTCCTTTAACAGAGCATAATACCACTATTAATATAAATTCAAGCAATATGTGATGCATGGCATGTTTTTACCAATAAAGTAATTTTTATCAATAGACTATGCTGGTATAATACTATGAGAATCAGACAATAGAAATTGGTGAACAAACCCAATATTAGTAACTAACTTTAAACTAGACTTAATTAGGAACGGATTATTTACTTAGAAAACATTTAAACAAAAAAAAGAGTATTTTTTTCCCATCAAAATAGACAAAATTTCTTGATTCTTACAGTATTTACAAACAAAATTACAGCCAAATTAACCTTTCCTTCCTATCAGGATCCCCGACGCCTGCCATATCTTCAAGAAGATATCATTTTTCAATGAAGGAAAAATGGTAACTATTTAGCACTATTTCATGGAAACACAGGCTGCTTTTTTTTAAGGGAACAAAATTATTACCATAAAACCACAATAAATGACGATTCAAGCTCATTGTGATTAAAACCACAGTTAACTACTTGAATATCTTGATCCAAGGCACATGCTATTGAAAGAGCTGTGCTTACTTCCAGCTGACTGTGATTCTGTATGAAAGTAGCTCCTACAGCAGTTGAGGCTGAAATAAAATAAAAAAAGCTCTACAATTAAGATTTCTAAAATACAATTTATGTTGTGTATATATTGCTCTACAAAATTATGCTAATCTTAAGTATACAGTTTGCTTTTAAGGGAAAATCTTATCATAAAATTTTACTTCCCTATGTGACTAACAAGTTTTTTTAAACCTACAATGGGAACTGGTTTAGGTTAGGGTATGTTTGTAGTCACTTAGAAAACCACCACGTACCTCCCCCTCCTCTTTTTTTTTCCCTGTATAACAGACTCACCTCACCTGGTATGTATCTTCTCCACTGAATGTTTTTAAAGTTTTTAAAAATTACAGAAAGTGCACTGTATCAAAGGTGAACAAATTTCAAAATTTGAAATTCATTCAAATGGCATTTTTAGAAAGTATATGCCGTAAGTGGCTCAAAAAAGAAAGAGATGATTAAAGAAAGTAGTAAAAGTGGAAACTGCTTTTGCAGGTTGCTCAGTCTGCCACCAAAATTCCAAACTTTTTAATTTTTCCACATTCCTCATCAACAGTTGATGTTCTGAACCTGTCCCCTGGAAAAATGGGGATTCATTCTGAATGCTTCTCTGATTTATTTCCTCCCAGTTTGTCTCCTCTCCAGCAGGCTATCATCTGGCATTGTTAAAGTTTAGCATCCTTGCTACATGTTTTCATGCAGTGCACACAGCAGTCTGTCTCAAAGACTTTTTATTCTCATGAAAAAAGCAAAGTAAAAGTATGTGCTGAGAGTTTCACCTTTGTAGTTTTCACCACTGACCAAACACCCCACTCTACCTTCTCACAGAATGGTTGGAATTGGAAGGGACCTTCAAGACCATTCAGTTCTAACCCCCCTGACATGGGCAGGGACATCTCCCACCACCCCAGGTTGCTCCAAGCCCCATCCAGCCTGGCCTTGAACCCCTCCAGGGATGGGGCAGCCACAGCTTCTCTGGGCAGCCTGTTCCAGTGTCTCACCACCCTCACAGCAAAGAATTTCTTCCTAATATCTAATCTAGATCTCCTCTATTGCAGTTTAAAATCATTCTCTCTTGTCCTGTTGCTCCATTCCCCGATAACGAGTCCCTCCCCGTGTGTTCTGTAGCCCCCTTTAGGTAAAGGAAGACCATTATAAGGTCTTCCCAGAGCCTTCTCTTCTCCAGTCTGAACAACCCTAACTCTCTCAGCCTGTTTTCATAGGAGAGGTGCTCCAGTCCTCTGATAACTTTCGTGGGGTTTTGTGTCCCTCCGTTCAACAGGTCCATGTCNCCCCGACGCCTGCCATATCTTCAAGAAGATATCATTTTTCAATGAAGGAAAAATGGTAACTATTTAGCACTATTTCATGGAAACACAGGCTGCTTTTTTTTAAGGGAACAAAATTATTACCATAAAACCACAATAAATGACGATTCAAGCTCATTGTGATTAAAACCACAGTTAACTACTTGAATATCTTGATCCAAGGCACATGCTATTGAAAGAGCTGTGCTTACTTCCAGCTGACTGTGATTCTGTATGAAAGTAGCTCCTACAGCAGTTGAGGCTGAAATAAAATAAAAAAAGCTCTACAATTAAGATTTCTAAAATACAATTTATGTTGTGTATATATTGCTCTACAAAATTATGCTAATCTTAAGTATACAGTTTGCTTTTAAGGGAAAATCTTATCATAAAATTTTACTTCCCTATGTGACTAACAAGTTTTTTTAAACCTACAATGGGAACTGGTTTAGGTTAGGGTATGTTTGTAGTCACTTAGAAAACCACCACGTACCTCCCCCTCCTCTTTTTTTTTCCCTGTATAACAGACTCACCTCACCTGGTATGTATCTTCTCCACTGAATGTTTTTAAAGTTTTTAAAAATTACAGAAAGTGCACTGTATCAAAGGTGAACAAATTTCAAAATTTGAAATTCATTCAAATGGCATTTTTAGAAAGTATATGCCGTAAGTGGCTCAAAAAAGAAAGAGATGATTAAAGAAAGTAGTAAAAGTGGAAACTGCTTTTGCAGGTTGCTCAGTCTGCCACCAAAATTCCAAACTTTTTAATTTTTCCACATTCCTCATCAACAGTTGATGTTCTGAACCTGTCCCCTGGAAAAATGGGGATTCATTCTGAATGCTTCTCTGATTTATTTCCTCCCAGTTTGTCTCCTCTCCAGCAGGCTATCATCTGGCATTGTTAAAGTTTAGCATCCTTGCTACATGTTTTCATGCAGTGCACACAGCAGTCTGTCTCAAAGACTTTTTATTCTCATGAAAAAAGCAAAGTAAAAGTATGTGCTGAGAGTTTCACCTTTGTAGTTTTCACCACTGACCAAACACCCCACTCTACCTTCTCACAGAATGGTTGGAATTGGAAGGGACCTTCAAGACCATTCAGTTCTAACCCCCCTGACATGGGCAGGGACATCTCCCACCACACCAGGTTGCTCCAAGCCCCATCCAGCCTGGCCTTGAACCCCTCCAGGGATGGGGCAGCCACAGCTTCTCTGGGCAACCTGCTCCAGTGTCTCACCACCCTCACAGCAAAGAATTTCTTCCTAATATCTAATCTAGATCTCCTCTATTGCAGTTTAAAATCATTCTCTCTTGTCCTGTTGCTCCATTCCCCGATAACGAGTCCCTCCCCGTGTGTTCTGTAGCCCCCTTTAGGTAAAGGAAGACCATTATAAGGTCTTCCCAGAGCCTTCTCTTCTCCAGTCTGAACAACCCTAACTCTCTCAGCCTGTTTTCATAGGAGAGGTGCTCCAGTCCTCTGATAACTTTCGTGGGGTTTTGTGTCCCTCCGTTCAACAGGTCCATGTCCTTTTCAGCATGGCCATATCCCAGCTTCCCTTTTACTGGTACAGTTTTGCTGCATTGCTTTCTGCTTAGGCAGATTGTAGCCATTAGGTTCTGCAGTTGCAAAACTGAAGAGATCCTTTTGCCCTCACACTTCAAGAAGATACCAAAAACTCAATTTGCCAGAGTCAGTTTATGGGTTTAGCCTTCAAAAATCACCTGTCTATAGCAAACTAATTACAATGCTCAGAGCAGCATGCTAATAATTACCTTTGAAGACCAACCTACTTTGATGTCTTAAAACAATTTTCCACATTGAAGAACTAGAGAGGCGGGTACAGAGTAAAAATTTACTGTAAATGCATCTGAATGAACATTAGATTTTATATAGGTCAATATGCCTGCCAAATCTGTGCCTGAGAAACTCTAATACCTTACCGTCAGGTCAAGACAGAGATTTCCCAAGGCTATATTTGGCCAGTGTCTCAGCCTGTCCCTTTAACTGAGCTTCCATCTGGCTGAATAAAGACAGAAAGAAACATCTCTCTCTGTGAGGCTTGTTCCGCGTCACCTAGCTCTGGCACAGAAGGTTTCTGGGAAGAAACCATGATCCAAGAAGCTCCCTGTAGTGCAAAGCTTTAGGTCACTTGAAGGGTTTTCAGGTGATTTAAAATACTGTACTACAAAAAGGTGAGCCCAGGTACAGTTTCTAACTTGAGAGGTAAATACATTGTAAACTACCGGTTCAACACTCCTGCACTGATAAATTTTCGTCAGGAAAGGAGGTGTTCTTCTATTAGTCAAATGAAAGGAGACGGTACAGCAGAGGACCACGAAGATGATGAGGGGCTTGAAGCCCTCTTATGAGGAGAGGCTGAGGGACTTGGGTCTTTTCAGTCTGGAGAAGACTGAGGGGGATCTGATCAACACCTATAAATACTTAACGTGTGGGTGTCAGGAGGATGGGGCCAGTCTTTTCTCAGTGGTGCCCAGTGAGAGGACAAGAAGGAATGGTCACAAATTTGAACAGACGAAGTTCCATCTAAACACGAAGACTTTTTTCCTGTGAGGGTGGTAGAGCCCTGGAACAGGCTGCCCAGAGAGGTGGAGGAGTCTCCATCTCTGGAGACATTCCAAACCCACCTGGACACGTTCCTGTGCAGCCTGCCAGGAGGACCTGCTCTGGCAGGGGGTTGGAGGAGGTCATTTCCAGAGGTCCCTTAGAACCCCATATCATTCTGTGATTCTGTGAAAGAAGACTAATGACTACTTGGTAATCCTAACATCCATCCTTTTTTTCTGCTTTATTCTAATAACAGAACATTTCACAAGCATTACAATATCTAACTAGAGTCCTTAGTTATGTCCTAGCATCACAAATGCAAACTTCTAATTTTTTTACTAAAAGTACAGCAGCTCTTTTTTGGCTGTACAATTTCAATGTTACTGTTAGCAAACGTAAGACTGCATGTGTCTATGTGCATGTTGCCTAGAAAAAGTAAGATGAAGATTCTTCCCTTCATTCAAATAAAACTATAAAATCAATTACTATGGTTCATACTTTACTTATAAAGTGAAAATAAATTGAATTAAAAAAACCTGATACATGCAAAAATTTAGAAGTTGCAGGTGTTCAATAGAAACACTTAACATTCAACACTTGTTAAAATCAGTGGGAACTTCGGATTTTCCGCCCAACTGAAATTCTGGCCTTGAGAACGTTGAAAGAGGTTATATTCATTATTTATTGTACTTTTACAGCACATACCATTGTATGCAGGGCCACAAAATCTCAGAGAATTATTTTTATTTACTATATTTTTAAGCGTGCAGCACTTTTGCATTCCCCAAATTAATGAAGGAATAGTTAATTTTTCAAGGGAAAGTAAAATCAAACTTCGTGAAAAAAGAGAGGTGAATGGAAAGTAGGAAAGCACCTGGATTTCTGCTTTGTTAGATGCTTGCTGTGGAAACAATCTGCTCTGTTTTAACGAGAGTTGACATCATCAAGAACATTCTCTGCCATCATTTCACAACTAGCTGTTCTTCGCTGATTTTTCTTCTTTTAAAATATTTAGTTAAAAATTTATGCAAAGAAAAATTTAAAAAAAAAAGAAAAAAGAAAAGTTTCTAAGAAAAGCTTCCAAGTAGAAAAATCCTCAAAACGGAAATACTGAGAAGCTGTAATTGGGCTATGGAGATATCCTAAGGTGCCATTTTTTCTTTTCTTTTTAATTTCTGAATGGCAAGTTTCAGTTCTGTTGAATGCCAGCCAAAAACCCAAGGTGGTGTAAAACATTTAAAAAACATTACTTTTTAACAATGCTGAGAAACAGAATGGTACCGTTTTAATAGCCATATGTCATAAAGACTATTTTTATTTAGGAAAATCTATTTTAATTTAAACATCATAAGCCCATGAGCTGTAACAAACAATATTTTTTTACCATATGCTCTGAATTATTGCAAAGAAAACTGTTACTTCTCCTCCCCCTCCTTTAGAAGTCTGAATATACATGTGTGTTTATGCGTGTGTGTCTGTTTACGGTGAAGGAAGGAAACCACTAAACTCCATTAGTTAATGTAATGGCAAAATACCAAAAAGGAGGTCTTCCCTTAGGGTTGCTTTTTATCCCCTATCTTTCACTAGTCCATTTTCCACATAATCCCCTTCTTGCAACAGTTCTCCAGAACAAGCTGCTGTGGAGCAAGCCATCAACCCAGATGATGTGGAAAGTTGCTATAATTTCTTTCATCTGCTCCTTTCCTGCATTCATACACTGTATGGTTTGAAGGAAAGTTCCCTTTACCAGGTGCTAAGCAATGGAAATGTGTGCCTGCATCTGTGAGCACTCACCTGCTCGGGACTGGAAGGGGAATTACAGACTCCCTCCCTCTAAGGCTTTGAGCAGCATCACTAAGAATGAGGTTTTAAGACCAACTTTTCTTCTGCATCTTTTCCAGTGCAGAACATCAGTGAAACAAAAGTATGCATGGGGTTGTGCTAGTTTTTTATAAATTTGTATTTAATTATTTATTAAAGGCTCTGAAAGTGTTTCCCAGAGACAGTAAGCATAAGCACCATGTTAGCTTCCCAGCTCCTTCCATGTAGAAGGAAACTCCAGACGATTGCTCATTTTGAGCCCCGGGCTATGGCGTGTTAAAGCCTCATTGCTGATGGTGCTGTGAAAGTGGTTCCCAGAGATAGTGAGAACAACCACAGCATTTAACTTCCAGCACCTTCCATGTGGGAGCAAGATCCAGGTGATTATTAGTTTCGATCCCAACCCTGGGGAGAGTCAGAACCCCAAGGTTAGAGTGGAAAATGATGGCTGATCCTAGAGACAATTAAAACAAGGAAACCTTTCCTCTAGAAATAATAAAATTTGGCTTCATTTTCTGAGGGTTTTTAAATTTTTGGTTTTGATATAACATTTAGAAGTTTGGGTGCTGATTTAATGGTTACTTCAGGTGCTCATGACTGTGATTATGCACATATGATACTTTGCAAGACATGAATGTCACGTTGCAGGTGGCAAACCTTGCTCACATTGGACTGTCCTGTGACATGCAAAGGATCACAGTGAAAGACAAAGGGTTTTAAAAAATTAAGGCTCTTTCATACCTGCTAAACACAAAGCAAACTCGTTATATGCTCATCACCACTGAGAGCAAAGAGAAAGCCACCCTGGTCTTAAAATGGGATTTCTATCTTTAAAGACGTTCTACAAATGAATCAGCCTGGCCCTTGGAATAGTAAAAATCATACATGCAACTAGACTCATCATGAAATTTAGAGAAGTCTGAGAGGAATAAGTGTAATTTACCTCAAAGTAAAAAAATGTTTAATAAACCAGTAATAAAAAGCAATATAATTACTCACCTGCTGTTTCACAGAATTTGACTAGAAAATCACATATATTCATATATTTTTATGCTTGGAGTTGGGATATAGTCTAAACCAAGAACTTTGTACTTGCAAAATTACCTCTTCAGTAAAAAAAAACCCAACAACAAACAACACCCAAACCCAACAACCACCCCAAGTGTTATATTCCTAATTAAGTTTGCATCACAGCAGAACACTAAAGATGTGAAAAAAAGCAGAATTTGTATTTAAGCAGGTAAGAATCTGCTTATTATCTGTCCTTTAAGTAGGACTCTACGATAATTTTAAGTAGGAAACTTCTAGGAAGAAGAGCATTTAAAAGCATGAAGACCTCTTCCCCCTTATCTCCAGCTCAATCTGCGGTTTGGAACACTTCATGGAATTCTGTTTTCTACAGAACATGGATGTGTACATGGCTCATTGTTGGCTCCTAAGAGCTAGAACTACACACCTACAGAGCAAAAACCTCTTCTCCACTACAGATCTGTGAGCAGAGGAGCAGCCCATGGTGTGCCACAGTACTGGGGTGTAATGGCAGCATGGTCATGGGACCAGAGGAACACCAGCTTCACAGCAGCTCCTAAGGCTCACAGCACTTGCCCAGAATTGGCAGTGTACTTGCCACAAGCACTATCATCTAATTCACTAAAATTGGCATAATTCGATATAACCCTTGTCTGGTAAAAACACAGTTACCTTAGAAGTTAGTTGTGAAGTTCAACAAGTAGGACTCAGGAGGTGATCATCCCCCTGCACACAGCACTGGTGAGGCCCCACCTCTAGTGCTGTGTCCAGTTTTGGGCCCCAAAAAAGACACTGAGATGCTAGAGCTGGTCCTGAGAAGGGTAACAAAGCTGGTGAGGGGTCTGGAGAATAAGTCTTAGGAGCAGTGTCACTAAGTGAGGGAGCTGGGGGTGTTCACCCAGGAGAAAAGGAGGCTGAGGAGAGACCTTCTCACCCTCTATAACTCCCTGAAAGGAGGGTGTAGCCGGGGGTGGGGTGGGTTTAGTGATGATTTTGTATCAGAGTTAGGTTGATGGTTGGACTAGATGATCTTAAAGGTCCCTTCCAACCTCGACAATTCTATTAAATCTACAAAGTATTGTGATTTATTTATCTTCCAATCATGTGCTTTTACTTACTAATTTCCAAACACTGTTAGGATCATCTAACTAGGACTTTTAACTCATGACATCTAAAAATGGCCACTGGGAGATTCAAACAGAATCCATGAAAGACTCAATTTTGCTATTACTTGTATTGATGGTTTCTATTGAAATACCCATTTAGATCCATACCAATCAAAATAACTAACTCAGTTAATAATAACTCCATGGAGTCAAACCCTAACCACGTTCCTAATTAAAAGGGACCAAATTGTGAATCTGTCCTCTATATTTAACTCTTCATAAAACCCTGGTCAGGGACCGCGTACCGAACTGTAGAAGAACCAAGGTCTGTTCCCTTCTGAGGCAATAGTAGCTCTTGTAACACTCTGCAGGCACAACTACAACAGGTCCAGGTTGTGCCCACAAAGGACCCATACGTTAAGTCTGTTCAGGGGGATAGCTATCTTGGGGTAAAGGAAAGTTCAAAAATCTTCTTACTATGTTCTTCTTACTATCAGTTTCTGCAGCATGCAAAAATATTTAGGGTATTAGCAAGGGTATCTTCCCAACCTCTCTCTGTATGCAGTTTGGTATTGCTTACATGAAACTCTTCAGAATTATTATTAAACATAAACTAAACCTGCTCCTCTAAACCAAACATCTTTGAACTTCAGTCAGTCCCCCTCAAACAAATAAGCTGTTTTGAAAATTATTTCCAGGGCAATGCCTGTTGCCATAGAGATGACATTAAGTGAAAAGGACAAAAAATATAGAGGGTGATAAACTGCATGGTTGGATGACACACTTGACTTCCAAGTCTGTGTTCAAATGAGGCACACATGCCAAGATTTTTTATGAAAGACAAAATTAAAATGTATCACTATCAAGCTGTAACTGACAAGGTATTGTGTGGTGGCTGTTAACATAATGCTCCATATATTTATTGTTTGTCATTTTTCTGGCCCTGATAAAGGTCTTTTAGAGCTGTAAATCATACCATTAAATCTGCCACTAGAAACAGAGGCTGTTTGGAGAATGAAAAGGAAAGAAAACATGGAACTGAATCACTACTTAAAGGTTTCTGCTTCATGACAGACCTTAACTATCACATCAGAGATGACATTTATTCTTTGAATTTGGCACACTTTCAAAAGTCAGACTGTTGGCTTATGACTTAACTCGAGAAAAATTTCTCTGGAAGACTAGGCTGTTTACCATGGCAATGTATTGTACAGATATAATATACAGTTAAGTATATATGGCTTAAGACAGGATGAAGTAATTTACAGGTTTAGAATCGCAGCAAACATTCCTATTTACAAAACTAGCCTTCTCCCCACATTTTGTTTATGAAGGGGCTAGCATATTTTTGTGATAATCTTGACTGGTGTTAGATATACTAAAAGCAGTAAAGCATCTGCTTAGATTCCTGCGTGAACATTTTGACCAATACCTTCCAAGCACAGGCTTACACACCTGAAACTGACAGGAGAAATACTAAATTATATAAAATGTGGTAGAGATCTAATGGAAAAATACGATGTATGGCACACGTAAGAGAACACCTTGTGAATACTGTCAATATGGAAACTGCTTTACTAATCCAGATCACAACACAGATCACAATATCCCGTCTCAACACTGGCCTCTAGCAAATGACAGAATTAGAATCACAGAATCATAGAATTGTCGAGGTTGGAAGGGACCTCCAAGATCACCTAGTCCAACCACCAACCTAACTCTGATAAAAAAAACATCACTAAACCATGTTGCGGAGCACTGTGTCACCCCGTCTTTTAAATCCCTCCAGGGATGGTGCCTCAACCCCTGCCCTCAGAAGCCCATTCCAACGAAATGACAACTACAACAAAATACTCCTGTACAAAACAAGTGCAAACTGATCTTTCAAGAAAGATAAACACTATATAGATTCTTAAAGCCTGTCAGGGCAACTTTTTAAGACCCGATTCCCAACTTGGGACTGAAAAAATACACTATCTACAGTCTCAGCCCAATAAATGGCAATTTTGCCAATGTAGCACTTCAGTTAAATTAACAACTGAAATATTACTGGACTTCACACAAGCGCATTTGATAGAAGGCACACCTGAAGAAAGGCAGACTTGGAGAACAGCCAGAGACCATTCAAGTCCCTGGTATAAGCGACAGCATCGAAAAGATGGCTCCATTTAGAACCAGGAGACAATTCTGTAGACAGAAGACTGTTGAGTCTTCATTGCACATTAGGAAGATGTGCCCATTCCAAACCACACCTCATAAAAATACGTATCTTCTTAAAATCCTTGATAAGATTACGCTTGTTTTCTCTCTGTCCCATCAAAAATTCACCACTTATTTCATGCAATCTGAAAGAAAAGTGCAGGATATAAATGCAATGCACAGAGCAAGACCAGAACTCAGATGAAGCATAGTGTCTGCATATAATACACATCTCTTACTAACTAGCAAATATATGTTATCAGCTAGGGTTAATCTGCCTGTAGCTCATTCTGAGAGCTCCACAGAAAGTTGTTAGTGAAATCCCAGTTTTACTCTTGCTGAAAACAAAATGGGTAGTTAACACAATGTTGGTTATGCATAATTTAACTAAGATGATGGCTCTGATGTTGTACACGCTGACAAAATGCTGCATGGGCCATAACACGGACTGCTGCAGGCATAAGAGGATAGACAGCTGGGGGCTTAGTAATCAGAAACTTTTTGAACATCTGATTGTAACTAGGTACCCTTTACAGCCTACTCTTATTAATGAAATGTTATAAATTTTTTATTGGATTTGTCAGTTAAAATTAACCAAATAAACAGCCTACTGCAGTATGAAACCACCTGATTATACCCCCCTTGTGAATCAATGACCTTCAGTGAATAAGCAGAAAGGTAAGAAGGTGCAGATTACATAATTTAGAGCATCTCAGGTTCATTTGTTTGCACATGAAATTGAAAGCTCATATTTCATTCAAAATTCTCTTTAGACAAAACAATTTTCTTCATAGCACAATATTCAATACTTTTCAATGAATTGGTGAAATACGATCACTCAATCACCTGCATTTCCTTTACTTTCCCAGGCTATTAGAAAGGATCTTTTTTTCTGTTAGTCCTTAAAATTCTTCTTGAATATAATCCTAGAGTCAGCTTAGGTGTAATTAATACTAAGTTTTTAATTTAAACATAAGCAACAAGGGAAAAATACAGCTATTACACCATTTCTGCTGGTGTTTGTCCGTATCAGGTGTTTTTCCCAGAAATATTTTCCTGATTCAGTGAAGAAAAAGCATTACAGTTTATCGCAAAATTAAGACATACGTGAGAGCTGTGCAGAGCAAAGAGCAGAGGGAAATATATTACTAAAATATATCTAAAATCTCTGAGGAAATCTAATTTATAAGGAAGATTAGACAATTTAACAATTACAGACCTAAAGAAAAGTACATTACAATGACTGTATCTCAGCAGCGATGCATAAGCACCATGTAGAATCTGCTCTGTTACTTATCTAGCCATTCATTCTAAGCACTATTCTAATGCTTATTTTATAAAACAGCAGGTACTTGACAGTACTTTATCACTAAAATTGAAGAAAGGGACTGAAATAGTCAAAGGTAAATTCTCTTATAAATGCAAAGTCTAGAGAGAAAAAACTGCCACTTTCCGGCAATTGGAGTTTCCCTCACTCACTTGTTAGGGGTAACAATAATACTACATTCTGACACCTTTATACATTTTGAAATGTGACATAGCTGAAAGATCACTGGAAGATTTTAACATAAGTGACACACATTTACTTCAAGAAGTTGATAATCGTTAATCAATGATGTAAAGGGAAAAATGGGAAATGATCACTGGAATTAAATAATCCTGACCCAGATGTGTCAACCAACTGGCTATTCCATCAACAAAATATCTCTGTACCATGTAACTATAGAGAGAATCTACATATTTATTTACTGTTTTAAGACAAACACTAGCATGAGTGAAATTCAGTTCTCAAAAAGTCCAGGCAGAACATCTGTGTCCATCCTGAGCTCCACTTAAACTCTCATCTTGAAATAAATTACTGCAAATGAAATTAATTTTAACCAAACTTTTAAACAACATATAAAAGTAATAATAATTAAAATTGTAAATAAGCTTCCTTTGCTGTAGATCTGAAAGGGGCCAGTAATTCTCAAACAGCTTCTGAAATCTCACCTCTTTTGTAGCCTAATTGGTTACATCAGTAAGTTGCTGGGTGAGTGCTTTAAAAGGACGCAGAACAGGAATAGAAATACAGCTTTATGGGAAGTGAGGTGTGAGGCCATTAAATGCATTCACTACATCAGAATGTTTTTAATCCTACTGACCAATTAAGTAAAAGGCATCTCGGAGCAAGTAAATGTAACCGTCCTGTTGCTGACTGTAATAACAGATATGGCCAATGCCACGAAATGTCAGCATTAATTGTTAAATAACTTGATGAAAATATTTCTTTAGTGACAAATCCTTGAATGCCTCTTCAAATCACATTAGAGGATCGAAGAATGAGCAGACCAGTCCAAAACAAAGCAATCTGAATAGTAAGTTTTCAAATGCCAGTCAAGTCAAATTAGTAGATTTATTTCAAGAAAAACTATCTTGTTGACTTTACTGTCTATTTCTGAACAAAAGTATTCTTATTTTGGATACTATGTGGTCTTATTTCCTACTAAAACTAGAAATTACACTAACTTAGTCTCTTTACTAAAATCTCAGAAATTCCAGAGCTTGCCTAAAATTGATGCCATGCACTCGCTTTATCAAAATCACTATAGGCATATTGAACTCAGTTGAAATATCTGTCTTGCTTATGCCCACTTTAAAGAGAATTTCGTGCTACTAATTAAACTTCCTACAGTATTTCTAAGTTCCTAATTTAACTATGTGAATTAATTAGACCTCAGCTCTACTCCCAAATTCCTTTAATACCACTTCCTCTCCCTTCAGTTGCTCCACATGGAAGAAGAAAGAATATGTATTTTTCTTTATAGAGCAGTCTGAGTTCTATTAAAAGAAAACATGACATAAGAGCTCCTTATATTCAGAAATAAAAATCAGCTTTAGTGATTAAATAAAATGCTTGGTAGAGTAAGGTTAAGGCATTTGTGGTAGATTTAAAAAACAGAAACAGGAAAACAGGACATTTGGGATATGTAAACATCAAATTCAGAGTATAAATGAAGCATAACAAGCTTCCAAAGATGCTTATGGAATAGAGACTAGGCCTAGTTTACATAATATCAACCGCCTGGCTAGTTTGTTTTTAAGATGAGAATTAACTCAGGAATTTGACTAAACAAACAGCAAGGGATCCCCTTCAGAGATTAAATATGAAATAATTCTGTTACCATTGTTCAATAACCTAAAACTGGTCACTGTGTTGTGAAATATGTTTGGATAAACCGGAGATAGATCAATGCCAAATACCAAGTCTGACAGCTCCAAACTTTGTGATACTGATCTGGTACAGGCGAAAAAAATTGACTTTAAACTTTTAACCTCAGCACACCAGTGATCATGGTGTTCTGGCTCTGTTATTGAATAGCTATTTGTATAAGTGAATAAATATTTATTGTCCTATGTATACGTGGAACATATACTGGTGACTTACAGCCTTAAACCAGAAATCGATCACGTGCTCTTAACCAAGTTTGCAGTTGTTACTAATATAGGTCATCCTAATAATGAAAAACATTAATTAGAATTTATACACAAACAGTAAGTGTATTGCTTCTAGAGTCTTGGAGCCTAAACAAAACATTTCTCCGAAACTGAATGAATCACTCCTGATTATCTCATGTTAAACTATCCTTAATGTTGCATAGGTATAAGAAATTTAAACTCTTTACCTAAAAGACATGAAGTTACAGAAAGATGTAGGAAAATATGAGAGAAAACCAAAAGGAAAGTTAATTCATCACTTTCGGTTATGCTAGTTGTTTGTGCTTTCTCTACAGACATTATTGTTCGTTAAGGTTTATTACTTTTCAAACTACTCCAATAATGAGGATTTCCCCCCTTCCCCTTTCTTCAGAGAAAGACTCCCAGAACCAGTAGCTTGCCATCTGAAGAACAACCTGAGGCTTGGTCTGAAACAGCCCAACAAAACAGCCTGAAGCAGTGGAAAAGCATACTGCTTAGAGCAGCCTTCCTCGTTTTAATATTTTCTACACTGATGACTGTAGAATATTGAGCAGAGACCACCCCTATTCTTTGGCAGTATAAACCCAGCTTGAAATAGGACGTGCAACAGGCCAAAACAAGCAGCTTCCTTTTACAGTTTAAATGACATGTAGCTGTCCTAATTATCATATAAGTGAATTTTAAGAACAATAACACCATTTGCACTGATGGTCAGCTATGGCACAAGTACAAGGAAGCAGAATGTCTTCACTTTATACAGTATTTCATGCAACAGTATTTCTGGTCTGTGTTTATAAATACAAAAACCCCTTAACTTATGAAAATATTCTCATGAGAGTTTAATGGAGCTACTTGTGAAAACCTTTCAGAATTTGGAATATAGGTGGAACTAAAGGCAAGTTACCCAAGAAAACTAATTTTTACACTTGCAAAGCCCAGATTAATGCAAATTTCGAAGTTCTAAAGATGAAAGCAGTACTTATTAATTTCCTTTTTGGTTTCTTTAATTATCACATTTCATAGAAAAGAACAGTTTTGTCTGAAAATTATGAAGTATCTACAGTACAGAGAATTACATTCGGGTAGATCCTTGGCCATGGTCCTTTAGGTGGTTGACAATAATTTCCCAAACAATGCTCAGGAACGTGAAAACAAAAACCACAGGCCTGTCTTGAAAAGGTTTTCTCTCTGTTTGCACCATGGCACTACATCAACTCACAGAGATTCATGGCAGCAGCAAAAGATCATAACCATATATTAACCTAAGCAGTCTGGATATTTAGAAGAATACATTAATTCACAAAGCACGTATCTTGAGGTACACAGAAAGAAAATAAGGAGGATGTCTAGAAGCCAAAATTGAAAAGAGCTTTGACAGTAGCAGCTTCCTGTTCATGATACCTTTGAGTCTTTGAAACTAGCAGAATGGATACAATTTGCTATGACTCCCAGAATTGTAGGCAGAACTCATTATAGCTATTACTAATCCCCAAGAACTGGCTTCTTCTCTCTTGCTATTACAGGTGTATGTACAAAAAGAACACAAGTACATAGCTACATACATATATCTGAAGAGGGATGTACTCTGTTGAGCTAGAAAAGAACATATATTAACATACGTGTATTTTAATTTGTCTTAGTTCACATTGACTGGAAGTTGTCAAATAAAATGATATGGTCACAATCCCTTTTTTTTAAAAATATTGTTATTTTATTTATTGTTTGGATAGATTTCACTGCACTGAAGTCATAGAAGAGAAAGTATTATAGTCACATCTAAAGAGTACAAATTTAGGAACCTCTAAAGCTAATGATTGTGATTCTGGTTTTTAGAACAAGTTATAATAGTAAGCAATGTTTTGTGAGACTAAATAAGAAAATGTAATAAATATTCAGATGTTTTCAAAGTGAAATTACAAACTGTACTCACTGCCTGCTTAGATATGCTTAGATTCAGCAACACATCTCTTTTTGTCAAGAGGAACAACACACATTCAGCTTTCTGCAGAAGAGAGGAAAAATTATACATTTGAAGGAAATTTACTGGACCACCACTAGCTTTTGAATTGGAGAGACCTTTGGCCATCAAAACCATTAAAGAGTAACGTTAAAGCCTGACTGGAACTTTCAGGTCTACGTTCTGTCTCTTATCAAACACAGATAAGTGGTCCCCTGTAATTTTTATGACTACGGTGTCAAAAGTCTTCCATCCAAATCGCAATAAATATTGTAATGAAGTCTGGAAGCAAGGCCATTTGTACTTGCTTGGGGCTGAGAATTAAGATAGCCTGTTTCTAGTTAGACAGTCATTAGAAAGATCTAACGTCCATGGTAAATGGTTTCCTGTTCTGAGTACTTAAAACTAGTTTTAGTAAAATTGACTTCCTGAACAATTTCTTCTATCTCCTCCAATATATGAATTTGAATTTTACACTTTATTTTTAATGGTGGGTTCTTTACAGACTGTCCCGTAAGTAAGTATGCTTACTTCAGATGAATTAAGAGCCTCATCCTTCAAGTACCTCTTTATACTCACATGTTTTTATGTTAATCCAAAGCAAGTTAAATCAAAATACAACACAATGCAGAAAAATGTTACCAAAGACTTTGGGGCAGAAAAACTGTGATATAACCTCTGTCACTTTTTCTAAAACAGAGAGATTTATCTTGTTTTTTCTCTTTCAGTTTCATTTATTTCAATTCAGAGAGAGAAATTAATACTACTTTTGTAAAAATAAAAATATTGTATTTATCTCAAAAAGATTTACAGATGCATTTTCATTAAAATTTCAAACATAGGCTCTCTCCTTAGGAATTACAGTTAAGCTTTTAACCTAAACAAAAAAAAAAAAAAAGGTGAAAATTGAAAGTATCTAATATAATTAATTCATAATTCAAACACAACCAGTTTCCATAATACTGCGTGTTGATTCTTCTGAAAGAAAAAAGTCCGGCAGGTTTTTTCAGTGATCTATGTTTATTATTACTTTATACAAAAACATAAAACAAGATTAGCTGAGAATATAGTCAGATATAAAACTCTATGAGAACGTATATTACAATTATTTGAAGACAAATTGAGAGTATTTGCTTTTTAGGTTGGTCAGATCAGCGAAATAAAATGACACACTTTGCAAAAACTTCTCTGTCATCCAGTTAAAGATCCTGTTAAAGACTAAAGACTGTGGGAAGGTGGCCTATGAGTATTTTGATACTTAACTCCCTCAAAGTGCTTAGGAACTCCCACTAAGATAGATTCTGAGAAACTGTCTTGTGTAGGTATGTGCAGAAATGTCTAAGAAAATGGAAGTAGATGCATTTAATTGTAAGTAACACCCATAGAAAGGAATTTGACGTCTAAATACATTTGTGGATCTGCACTTAGGTGTCTATTGGGAAAAAAAAAAAAAAAAAATTAAATCAGAAACTCCCCTGGTCATCCCCAATTTCCCCACCTATCAAAAAAATAAAAAAAAATTAACAGAATATTTCATGCATGTGAAGTCAGAAAATCTGTTCTGGACTTTGCATTTCTGTGTATACCAGTCACCCAATATAGTAAAAGAAACAAAGTCTGTAAGTAGCAAACAGACCTTACTACTTATATTTCTATACTTGTTTAAATATAGATGGTGCATTTAAATCTGTATTTGATAGAATAAATATCCTTTTTTTTTGTTCCTTGACAAAACCCATGAATTATTAATTTCTGCCATTGTATTCACTGAACAACTGTAATTGCAAGTAAATGCTGATGTTAACGAAAAAATTAAGGAAAAGCCGTTCTTTATAAGAATTAATGAAACATTTCCACAATATCTTTTCATATACCAATAACGTCTCATAATTCTTTAGGAAGCTGTATCTCCATCTTCAAAGTTCAGTAATCATAAAAATGAACACCCACCTATGAAAAGTTTTGGGTGCTATTTAAAATCTGAACGCTGGTTCAGGTAAGCACTTGGGAATGTTCTCCATTAAATATGAATAGTTCATTGATGTCTCCTTCGCCTTAATCTCGATCTTTAACCTTTTATCAACAGATTGGCACATTCTAGTACTTGGGTCATTAATTATTTCTTTTTAAGTTTGGGCCTTGGTGGAGATTTTTTGTTTGTTTGGGGTCCTTTTTTTTTTTTTTTGGTTGTTAGGGTTTTGGTTTGGTTGGTAAATATAAATTTATTTATTTATATCTTTTATTTATTGGTGAAACTGCTGCTAAGATTTTACTGTAGACTGTAAGATGGTTGAAGAGCTCCTTTTCACTGACAGTTGGCAATGTACACAAAAACACACATGCAGCAGCTCATCCTTCACAGTCTTTTGACCTCAGGGGCTGTAATACTGCCCAACATGAAAAAGTTGAAATACCTCAAAACCTGAAAATTTTGACCAAGACAACCAGTAGATTTGAACTCTATGCCATACTCCAGGAACAATCACCTTTACTTTCTCAAAGTTTTCTTCTCTATAGAGTACTTGAATCATTCTGACTAGCTCATCTGCTCTGCCAAGGCACCTTTGAGGTAGATTTATGGCATGGAAAGAATTATTGTATCCCTTCATTTGTATTGTTAGTGGTATCTTTTTGAATATTCCCTGAATTATGTTAGTCTCTTCCTCCCTCCCTCCCTCCCTGTGTATATCTTTAAAGTAAGAGATGCCTATCTATCAATACAGTATTGCAAAAGTTTTTTCTTCAGCACCTTCTAAAAAGCTGTTTTATTTTAGCTGGAGTTCTCTATATACAAAGTGGAAAAATACATCAGTGGTGGTATCAGTGCTGTCCTACTCTGTAATTTTATATGAGCACAACAGAATTAAAAAATAAAAATCTAAGAATGTGCACAGGATCATTGCTAAATGCTTCAGAGTTGTGGGTTTTAAAATACCACATTATACATACTTCTTTTGAGAAATACCTATATAGATGTCTATCTATATTGAGATGGACATATTTTATGTACCTAGATATTAATTAATAAAACCTAATAAATTCTTACTGGTGACAGCCAGAAGCCTGAATATTGGTCTGCTTAGATGTACATAAATTTCTCAGGCAAACACCTTCTACTAGAACTATGAAAAATAAAACACATACCCCCCTGTTGTTTGCAGCTATGTGCCTGAAAAGAGATTGGTTTAATCTGAATAAAGGTAACATAAGCATATTCATATGGACTTCATGTGAGAAATACACCTGCTGTGGGATACTTCCAGTTATGTTGGTGAACTATGACGAAGACTAGGCATAATTATATTTATAGGATATGCTGTAAATGACAATCAATGACCATTGCCAGTTTTCTTCTAGATGACTATTAGTCAGAGAAGGAGAGAGCCACAGAATTGTAAACAGTGCCCTCATATTAGTTTATGATTCTGTGGTTTGTATTTTAGGATTTTTTTTCCATTTTTTCCTCATGTGATCACATTAACTCCCGTTTCCAAATCAGGAGATGCATTAACAAACTTGCAAAGAACTGTCTCCTGATTTCATAGTTATTTCAGGATGAATACCATACAAAGTATGATTAAATCACTTCAAGGAGTGTGTGTTGTAAAACAGTAAGTAAAACAGGCAACTTTCCTACAGGTCCTATGTCTAAACCAAGTTTAATCCATCCCTGAACAATGAAACAGCTATACTCAAGAATACACGGCCACTACACTCAGAATTATCACAAATCCTTCTAAAATATACATCAATCATTTGTTGGTACTCAAATCAAGGGAAAGATATTACACATTAAATTACTACCAATAAAAATTCTGCTTATTGCTAAGTGCTTAATAGAAAAGAAACAAAAAAAAAAGAAAAAAAAAGAAACCTTTGCAAGTTTTTCCAGACTTGCATTTTACTTTGGTACTCTCTAACTAAAAACAGGAATACAGAATCTGTATTAATAAGGGGAAACGGGCAGTTTCTCCCACGGTAACACAGTTGTATGTATCTTCGACTGTCTGTAGATCTGAACCTGCATTTTAGACCCTTACATATATCAAATCATAGAATCATTTAACTTGAAAAAGACCTTTAAGATCACCAAGTCAAACCACAAATACGAAATCACTTGGTTGTAAATTCAATCTTCAAGTGCATGGTAGAAATTTATTTTAATAGTGCCTCCATTTGAATCAGAAAGGCCAGTGTAGACGGCACACAGGATGAAAACGTTCTCCATGGTTTCATTTCCAAGTCAGATTCAGTTTTTGCTCTGGTTTGTGCAGAAGACTGGTTTATGATGATTCTGGCTAATAATGGTTTAAAGTCAGGAGTTACACTCCAGACACTCTCCGAGACAAGCAGTGCATGAAGACTAGATTTTATGAGGCCAGCAAAGAGGAGACAGAAATTGTTCCAGGAGAAGGAAAGCACTTAGACACATTTTCAGTGCAGTGCATTTTATTCTTAGTTGTAGAAGGGATGCTTCCTGGCTCTTAAATAGCTAAGAACACTGGAACAAGTTACTTGGAGAAGCTGTGGCTGCCCCGTCCCTGGAGGGGTTCAAGACCAGGTTGCATGGGGCTTTGGGCAACCTGATCTCATGAGAGGTGTCCTTGCTCAAACTCAATGATCTTTAAGATCCCTTCCAACTCTAACCACTCTATGATTCTGTAAGATGCTGATAGCATACACAGAATTCCACCTAAGCAGAGATGTAGGACTGTGACAACAAGAAATTTTATATGCAGAGTTACCTTACACAATAATGTAGTTGGTATCACTGTTTTCCTACATGCCTGTCTCTTTCTAAGAGGACAAAGATCACTTTTTGAGAAGAGCTGTCAAGGCAACAAGCTACATCATTAGATGTTATAGTTACTATTAGCCCTTGACAGAGACAGAAACTGTACAACTTTTAATAACACTGGAAGAAGTGACATTTCCCCTCAACCTTGATTTCCATATCTCTAAGAGTCTGAACACATTTCACTTCAGAAAGAAAGCAGTTCAAAAATTTTAATTAAAACTCAAATTTGATGTGTTTCCCTCCAGCTTCCCATTTACCCAATCAAGGGGTTTACATCCAATTATTGAAAACTGTAACCATGCAAACTGTTTTAATCCATCCTGGCATGATGCAAGTTATCACACATTGAGAGGGCAAGCCTTTGGCTGCTAAATATTAACAAAAACTACTTATTGTCCCTGCCGCCACTGCACCCCTCAACCCCATCTTCCTTACAGGTAATTAAACAGAATACTCATGGAATACCAGCTTGGAAGGAATCTCAAGGATAATCTGGCCCAACCTTTCTTGCCAAAAGAAGAATCTGAATAATTTATTAACACTTTTCTGATATCAAAATTTATAGGGAACCAACATGGAATAGTGGTAGCAAACGAGGACCAATACTTCAGGATTCCAGTGAAGCCCTTGGCCAGGAAGCACCATGGGACCAAAGAAGAGAAAATTAACCACCTCAGAGGTGAGCCCATTCCGTGGTTTCAATTCACAGGCTCTAAGGATGACTAGGATTTAAACTACTGAGGACTCCACTGAATATGTAAACACCTCTTTCATGCTGTATAACGTCTGAAGCTTTTCAGAATTTCACCAGATATTTTCACACCTGACTGCAACAAGCTAAATTAAAGGTATTTCCATAAGAACACTTGTACTGAGTCAGATCAGAAATCCCTCACTTTCACTTGATAAGTCAACAGTGATCACTACATGTGATCATAGGGGAAAGCACACAAACAAGGCAAGCACTCATGGTAACTGCCCTTCCCGCAACATGCATCCTCAAACAATGAATGGCTTAATCTTCTCCAGACATAGGGAGGTTATGGGCAATCTTAAGACTAAAATGCAGGCCTTGGGAAATTTAAATGGAAAAGGGTAAAAGATGGAGCATAGAAAATGGCTTCCTGGCAAACTCAATTTGGAGTTCTTACAGGGACAGAAGAAGAATACCCTGAGATCAATGAACTACATTACTTAGCTAAAAGCTTTGAGAACCAGAGCAGAGGGACTTGGATAGCTACAGAGAAGTTAAGTTTATGGGCACGTCCCACCTCATTGATTGTTGATTGAGGGTTGATTGTCCCTTTCAAGACAGATACTGGATAGCCATGGCTATGGGGACACTTTTCTCTGTGTTTTGAAACCCCCAAATCACCAGCCAACCATTGCATCACACTAGAAAATACAGTCCATATTCCCATGATTTCCAACCTTAAAACACAAATTTGTCAACACCACCTTTTCAATGGCTTCATAAATACTTGACAAGTAACATATGTTTGTTCATGCAAATTTGGATAAGATTTAATAGGTTCAAAAAGAAATAAAATTTACTCTACTGAGAAATTGAAAACACTGATGCCATTCTATGGCATCTAGCCATCTACTGCAGCCTGTCTACAAACAAAAGCTATCATGAATGCTTCAATTCAAAAGGCTCTAGCAAGACAGATAACCTTGTTTGGAAGTCTACAAAAAACCAATGGTTGAACAGATCTGATCATGAAAGTAGGATTAAGAACTATATTTGGATCTAATTTTAGTAGGTGGGCAGTCATACACAAAGCTATTTGCCTGCTTATAAAGGCTACGTTTCTGTTTAGAAAGTCTACCCCCAAAGTTACTCTATCCATTATAAAGGCCAAGCACCTAACACATTCTGTACAGAAACAAGAATTTCTTCATCTAAGAGCATCTTCCAGCTGCAGTAAACAGTCTCTTAAAAACATCACTAGATTTTATAATACTATTTGCATGAATAAAAATTCCTAAATAAAATAATCAAGCTGAAAGTTATTATTGTATTTACAAGTCATCAACAGGCATCATTGCTTGCTATTATAATTCAAGGACAATCTATGTTATACAATTGTCATTAATAAAAAAATGAGTCAATAGGCACAAACTTTTAATATAAACCTAATTATGAGTGTCTCTTTTCATGAAACTAAAGATATTGAGAATGTTGACATTGGAGATGTGCCCTTGAACCAAAAGCCAAGTATAAGTCAATAATCTATTATGATTTTCATTTTGCACAAGTAGTGCCATTATTTCAAAAGGTCTCAAAAATCAATTTAGCATTTAGTATATCTGTGTAATAATGACATCCTAATTAAAAATCCCAATCTGAATAGCACAAAGGATAATGTTTAATCTCTAATCAATGAGCACTCAGAGAAGTAGTTATAGGTGCAATAACCTTTCTTAATGAGATTTACTGTTTTTTCACAGATTACATATTCCTTCATATTTCTGAGAGCCACTCAGACTCTGAAACCATACGCACGCAGACATTCTCCAACTAAAATCAGTAAATACGATTACAAGTTATTTAAAGATAAATAATGAAGAAGAAAAAGATATCTTTGGCTCTTTATGGATTAAGCTGCTACTAGTACATAGGGAACTTGACTGAGAAATTTTTTATCACACGGTATGTCCACATTGATTCAACCCACCTCAAAGTTAATGTGACTACTTACATTTCCCTACACCACTGTCAAGATATTTATCGGGTGAAATGTAGATGAGATTCTCTCCTTTTATCAATAAGAGTGGCATTATATTTGAGAATTATTTCTCAATTTTTAAAAAACAATCCTTTCATTTCATAATTACCCTAATTAATTTGAGACTGCAGATTCTAAATAGCTACCAAAAAAAAAAAAATAATCAAAATCCACATAAATTCTCCCTCATAGCCATGAATGTATTTCTTTACAAGTGTTCATGAGTGCACTGGATAGCTGCTCAATTACCTGTGTGTCAAATGATTATCTGAGAGTTCAATTTCATCTCCATTACCCTTCCTCCACCTCATATTTCAGTTATATATTCTACTGAAGTGTTAACACATCTTTGAACTTTCTATTTCTTCGCTTAATTTCCCACTAAGAGGTGCTGGAGTAACAGATGTCATAATTATTCAATTATTATGCTCATTTTACATTCATTCTTTCAAGGCTGTGTATAAGCTGAACTCACTGGACACTCATTCCAGGAGCAGTGCAATCTCAGAACACTACAGCCCGCCGGAGTCCTCCTCACATGCAAGTAAACAAAGTCTAATATACAAGACTATTGCAGAGGTCTGATTACTTTTTGTCTTATCAATGCTCAGGTTGGTTCAAACACAGGAAATTTAAGTAGTGGTCACACTTTCTGTGGCTTTCTGCTACTTCTGAAAAGTGTGCCGATCACTGTATCAAACATGTATGTTTTTTAAAAAAAATTATTAGAAAAAAATAACAACAAACAAGTTACAATGTAGTTGTAGTCTGTTTTGAATGTCATTAACAAGCTTTATGAGTGAGTTGCTTTGAGGCTCACAGCACTGTCCACAAAAGCTGAAGGATTACTCACGATAATCTCTCCTTGCAACTAAGAGGATGGGAAATTGTTCTCACCAGTTTAAAGTTACTTTAAAACCGATCTGTGCTACTGAACACACCAGTAAAATGGTCACACAGTTAATAAGTGCTCACAGAACCCTACAACTGAGAATAAAGACCTTCATGCTGTATTTCCACAAGTACTACAACACAACTTTTTATCAAGATTGCATGAAGATATATATATGGAAGTAGAAGGAAAAAAAAAGACAGAGAGGAAAAAAAAAAAAAAAGAGGTAACTATTTTGGCATAAGACCTTTTCTGCATCATAGAATCATAAAATTGTCTAGGTTGGGAGGGACCCCCAAGATCAACTAGTCCAACCACCAGCCTAACTCTGATAAAAACCCATCACTAAACCATGGCACTGAGCACTGTGTCAACCCAGCTTTTGAATCCCTCCAGGGATGGGGCCTCAACCCCTGCCCTGGGCAGCCCATTCTAAGCCTTAAGACCACCTTCCGTGTGAACATTTATCCTGACACCCAAACTGAACCTCCCCTGGCACAACTGGAATCCATTTCTTCTTGTCCTGTCTCCTGTGACTTGGGAGAAAAGACCAACCTTCACCCCTCTACAACCTCCTTTCAGGGAGTTGTAGAGAGTGAGAAGGTCTCCCCTCAGCCTCCTTTTTCTCCAGGCTGAACAATCCCAGCTCCCTCAACCTCTCCTCATAAGGATTATTCTCCAGATCCCCCTCCAGCTTCCCTGCCCTATCAAACACTGAGAAAGATATAATAGTGTTCATAGGCCTCTGAGAACTTTGGAAGAAAAAAAGCCACATGCTTAATACAACATGCAAAATATAGGTATATAGAAATCCCTTCAATCAAAACAAACAACTCACTTTGGAACAACGCACATGTTTTAAATTCGATGTACCATTGATCTGCATATCTAATTTTCTGGTTTAAATACGTACCAGATCCCTGACCCTATCCTCAAGGTCACTGAAAACGTTAAGACATTTTAGGAATTTTTGTTAATGTTCTAAAACATGGGAAGTCATGTGTATTAATGAACAGTAATAAGGGATTTGTTACAGAAAAGGAAAGCAACATGAGTCCCCAGACTGCAACTGCAAAAGGATGCCAAATAGACCAAAAGCTATTAGTTGAGGTTTGGAATAGATCTTCCCCCTCCTTTCTTCCCCTCCACCAACGAGACACTAGAACTATTCTCAATATGTGCACACATCCAAATTGTGTCTTGTTCTTATTTTCTAAAATACTGATTAACTTCTATATGCGAGAAGCTTTTATGTATCAGAAATGCTTCTTTTTATACGCTATACCCTCAGGGTGTAGTACAGTATAATCTATACTTACGTGCTTTTACATGTAATGTGCTTGTAGCCAAAATGTGAGACCAGCTATGAGAAAATTAAATAGAATCAGAGCTGCCATGTACTCCACAATTAAAGGAAACACTAAGTAGCAGCAATGGGAATTAAACAGGACACCGTGTTATGCCAAATACCAAATGTGAAACCAAAATATCTGCCAGGCCTCCCCTATTTGTTACAATTTTTCCATATTTAGGTAAATTCATGTAATTATGTACCCTGCAGTGGTAATGGGACTGTGCTTTAGTCCTTGTGCAGCATATGCTGTTGGCACAAATATCCTCTTTGAGGGGAAAAAATCCAGCTTGGCCAAGATTATATATGTTGATTTTATATGGGCATCCTGTCTGTGCCTAACAGCTGGTCCTAAATGTAATGAAACTGTGTCGGATTTATTCAGTTAAACAACTTTGCAGACTCTTTAAGCCTATGTATTTCTTATAGCTCCTTTTGTTTTCGAATCTGCTTTGATCAGAGAATCAACAGTTGCACTGCCTTCCTTAACATTTGAAATGTATCGGTGCACCAGATAGTAAGTCTATTCAAGATTTATTTTCTTCTTACACTCTACGACCCCAGTTTTAACCAACAGTGATCACACTCACAAATCTCTCGCAGCTTTTTCAGGTATATGTGCTTAACAGAAGGTGTGAAAAGGGCATGGTCCTGCCTGGTATTTTTTCCACAATCACTAAGATGAAAATATGAAATATTTTCCAATACAGATGCAATACTCCAGCCGGATTTCAAAGATAAGTCAGGCCACCTTCAGCCAGAGAAACCCACTGTTACAATGTCTCTCCTAATTCAAGGCGATTGTTGACATGCAAAAATGCTGAAATAAGCTCAATAGTTCCAAGTATTTTTAGAAGTCTCCTGAAGACAGTAGCAGCTCTTGAAATCGAAGACAGATTCTAAACTGCTGTCTCAAATCATAAGCGACTACATCTCACAAAACATGAACGTATCTAGAGAGCAGTGGAAAAAACACAAGGCAGAGTTTAAACATACTAAGATCACACGAACTGCACCATCATCATCCTGAATAATTTGTAAAATAACCATTCATATAACTATTTATGTCAGCATACATTGTCATCTGTAAACAAAAGATTTCAAATGGAGAGTTCTAAACGCGTAAAAATGATACTCAAGAACACAGCAATGTCTGTTTCTCATTCTAAAATAGGAGTTATTGAAACATCAACAGACGAAGATAGTGCTAGATCCCATTTCAAGGATAGAAATCTCACTTCTCTAACGGTTCTAATGCTCCAGTTATCTATCGACACTGTCTTATTTGTGAACTCAGCATTAGACTTCCTGCCCTTTAAACGGATGAGGACAGATTGAAAATTATCACTGTTCAAGTAAAACAGACTGAGAAGTTTGCTAACACTTCTCAAGGGAGCTGCCACTGTCTGTGCAGGTGCCTCCATTAGATGCAGAGGAAAGTCTCGTGTTTCTAAGAAAGAAAACCTCTTGGTAAGGTTTGATCTCCTGCATAATACAGACCACCTAATCTCCTTGTATAGGCTTTTTTATTAGACGACTATTTTAATTATGATTTTTTTTTTTAAAGACAAACCCTCACGGTAGGTACTGACAAAAGTTTCTTATACCTTGTTAGCTTCCTCTAATAGTTCCGACAACACTGTTATTCTGTCTGACATTCTAGTCTCCTGAACAAATTAAGGGAAGAAATCAGTTGAACAATATCACACAAATATTTATTTTCCTCAAAATAGTGAGATTAAAGTGCATTAACTATCTCCCCCTGTCAGCACTCTGTAAAAGGAAAACTGAGGTGGTCCAAAGACTGAAATAGCCCAGATTCACCTTCGCACCGCACAAACCTTTACATCATTTTGATTGTTGAGGCAGAAGTCAGAGTTAATTTGTACATTTTCTGGTAGGAGCAACTGTTAATTTAAATTAATATGGCACTTCTACCCGTATACTGTATTCAAAGAATTTATCCAACAGAGTATTTTAATCGTGCACAAAATTAGGGAATGGGAGTGGAGGAGAAGGTATGAAGGAAGCGAATGAATGAATTTTCACAAAACATTTTAGGAAAACTATGAATCATTTACAGAAAAAGAATGACTCTGTGAATTGTAGCATAATCCTATAGTACTTGAGTATGCCAAGGCACTAATCTTTTTTCCATAAAAAATTAAACTCAGGACTATTGCAATGTTACTTCATCTTTTCTGCCTAAACATAAATATTGGATTCCTGTTCTTAATTTAGTTCAGCAGTCTTCTACGCACGGCCAGGAAAAGGCCAAAGACTCCAAATATTACCACGTGCCTTAAAATTTGATCCAACTTTTTAGTAGCAATTACTATTCCCATGATGTCTAACCAAGTTTAACAATTCATAGTAGCAAGCAAGCTACAGATGCTTCTGGTCATGAGAATATTAAAAACAGGAGAAAAGATCATGGAATTTATTCATTAAGAAAACAGCTTGGCAATGAATTGAAGTGATTCAAAACTGGGTCTGGAGTTTTGGTTGAAACATGAAGAACACATGGCAATTATTCACCTATTCGAACGACTTGCTCTTCTGCACCCATTCAGAAACCAATGCTAGAGACAGCTCCTAAAACCTGTGTCCTTAACCTGGGTAACAAAACCACCCCATATTCTCACAGGAGAACTGTTAGCTGTCTGAGAACACTGGAGGTGAAAGGTAACAGCATATGATAATCCAGTCATATCCATATACTCGATATCTACAACCAGATTTAGACAATTTTTTTTACAAGTATACAAATACTGCCCCCGACTACCCCCCCATGCCCCGTCTTTTGTAGAACACTTTAAAAGTAACATAGGAAAACAGATTTTAAAAGACTGTGTGGCTTAACCAAACAGTACAGTCATCTTCTGATCCCAATTCATAAAAAAATTGAGTTAGTAGCAGTTTAGATTAATCATGTAGCTTTCCTCCACTGCTTCGATTCAGAAATTCTGAGTTACTAGCTTTACAGAATTTCTGTTAAAGATATTCAGTATACCTGAAGATTTCACTTTTCACAGCCAACGGACTCCTGCAAACACTAGGACACTCTAACTGTTCACATTGCAGGGAAAAAGCATCAATTTTGGGTATGTCCTAATCTGTAGTTATCTATCATACATAAAGAAATCAAAAGAAATCAGACCTCAGTTTTCAGCCAAGTCCTTTACCATAGCACATTCTTTGGGACATTCTGAATAGACTTTAAGTGCATGCTGACCATTCTTCTGAAACTTAGGCTCGTATAACTTCATTTGCAAACACAATCACAAGCAAATTGTTTAATAAGTTTCAAAAATCTTAACCAACTTGGTCATTTCAGCAAGATTCCAGTTCTTTTTTCCAGTTTTCAACTGCATCTATATTTAAATCCACTTATTCTTTGACAGCTTGTCTTAATACGTTCTCAGGTGTCTGCAAAACTTACGTGAGAACGTTCAAACAAGCAATGCACCACTCTCTGGATTAAGAATTTTTTGTAGGAACCAGGAAACACACAGGTACATCTTAAGGCGATATTAATATCCTTAAAGTTGTATTTTCTTCCTTTATTCTAAGCAGTAACAAAAGGGCTTAATGCATTCCTGCCATAAATACTAACAGTGCCTAGAGTGACCGCAGTAGAAGCGCAGGGCAGGCAGATCCTGAGTCTGTGAAATACCCCCGCTTGAATAACAAGGTAGGGCCCTATTCCACCACTCGCACTAATGAGGTAAATTCTTTTGTGTATTGATTTTAATTAGTTCACTTGTGGAAAAAAAAGCCCTACATAGCATGATTAAGGGCAGCAATATAGCCCTGGGTAAGGGCCAGACCTACTTTAAAGTCTAACATAATACACAAATTGTCAGTATCATAAAATCTAATTTTACATACGTGTATGAATGCATGTTTTACTACAGGATTTTTCTGTTTTAATTTCAGTGGTCTGCTCAAAAGTTTGAAAGACTGCACTAGATGTTTTACACTGAATCCTAGTGCAAAAAAACAAACGAACAAAAAAGAAGGATGCTGAACTTTAACACAGGACAGAGCACTCTGCAATACTAATTGCAGACTGGAAAACAGTGAAAAAGAAATTAATAAAAGTATTTACAACTGAGAACTTTTAAGATTGCTTGTAACTGTGAGGAATTCAATGATACCTACACCAGAAATTATCTGCACCAAATATAAAATTAGACCTCTATTTCATGAATGAACTTAGATGAATGTTTAATATCATGCATCTTCTGACTGTATAGCTATTACATATCTGTTTTTTATTCTAAGTTGCACTGAGTAGCATACGATAAACTATCGAAAGGACATGTCACCAGACATTAGTTCTGTACATTAATAACCAAGCATTTCTAGAGTACGTATCACCTAAAATAGATTTACACTACATTTTATATTTATATAAAGTATTTATATTTTTATATGCATATTTTACTGCAATAACAGTTATTTTACTTGATAAATAACATGTACTTTTTAATGACTGAAGTAATTCTGACTTTTTAGTTCTCAAACAAATTATTTCTTCATTCTGTTCTACAAGGCTCTAATCATTCAATCTCGTAGGTGCACTTCAAAAGCTTTAAGAATCTTCCATTTGATTTCTGGGAAGTATTTTCTCGTTAACATCTAACATATGTACCCTGTAGGCATGATTCACACAAGTCTCTGGAATTCTAAGGAAATTATGATCAGTCACGGAAACGTGTAAAGATTCAAGAACTCTGGCAATTTTCACTTCAAATGTCAGCGAGTTACTATTATAAAAGTACTTTTCTCACCGTATCACTGAAAAAAATGCTACGTAGAATGTGGCTATGAGAAAAGTTACACATTTAATGAACTCTACCACCTGAAGCTATATTTCCTCGAAGTTGCTAACTGAATCTGTTACATTCAATGAAATGCTGATTATAGGTAAGGGATGCTCGGTATGTCCTGAATAAAGTTTAGACCTTGACAAAGGAAGCAGGGCAGAAAAGGAGACAGCAGATAAAAAATATGCCTAAATGTTCTTGGCCCTAATTAGTCACAGAAACCACCCTCCAACAATAGTCTAAATGGCAACAGTATATTTTTGTTTAGTACCATCCTTGGAAAGGCCAACTCACACATCCAATAATAATGCAAATCTTTAAGCAATTGATTGGTTGTTGTTCAAAAATTGAAAACTATTCCTTGAATCACTAAAAAGCCGGTAAAAATTAAAAGTAATGAGCTCATTTCAATAAAAATTTATGAGACTGCTTTCATGCTGGCCAAGCGGGTCCTGCAGGCACTACCTCTCCACCTGCCTGTCAGTAAAAGAAAAATCCTTTTTTTCAAAATATTTTAAAATATTTTAATGAGGTACTAACAAACGGCTACAAATGTATAGGTAAACTGAAAGGATTCTCTGTGTCTTTAAGATCACTGGTAAGTCTTTTACGGTACAAAAGAACCTTCTGAAAATATCAAAAATAGTATTTGTCATCAGTAGTTACTACAGATGAAAAATTTTCTTGAGAATGTATCAATAAAATGTCTAATGAGTGATGTCACAGTATCAACTGAATCCTCCCAAATAAATTTAAATATAAGTGCAGTATAAAATGCAAAAATAAAGCACAAAAACTAAGACAAAGAATTCAACTCACAAGGAACAAAGAAAGAATACCTGCTCATATTTCCTCAAGATTGGACAAAGGCGGTGGAGAACTCAGCAGCCTGAGTTGTGATAAAGGACTATCCCATTCATAAATATTATGCACTATTACACACAAAACGTCTGATTCACACACAGGCAATTATCTAAGAATGTAAGAAACAAACAACAGACAAAATCAAAGGAGTCACTTCAAATATCTGGCTCCTGGAAGTATCCAGCAGTGTAAATCTGATTCTTAATTCTATTTTCCAAATGGTACAAATGTCTGTCTACATATGGTAATGGTATGCCTTACTTCTGTCTGCCGGATAAACTCCAAACAAAAAAGATGGGTGGAGAGGAAGAGGTGTCTGCAAAGTTGAGAGATGGTGTAATCCCTAGAGAAAGAACGTGGAGGCAGCTTTAGGGAGCCAGTTGAATTGAAGAAGTTCTTAGTGTGGCTCTTCCCACAACTTTTATATGTCAGAACTAGAAACGAGAAAAATTTTCCTCCAGTAGTCACGAGCAACAGTTTGCAACTAAAATGTTTGTAGAAGGCCCAAAAGAACCCTTCAGAAACAAATATTTTATTACAATGGTGCTTCTTTTTCAAACCAGATTTATAGTTCCATCACCATCGATGCAGATACCAACGCTAAACTGGCATAGAGATGTCTCACCCAAGTGAATAATGACAAGACCAGAGGAAATGGCCTGAAGTTGTGGCAGGGGAGGTTTAGATTGGATATTAGGAAGAATTTACTGGAAGAGTGGTCAGGCACTGGAACAGCCTGCCCAGTGAGGTGGTGGAATCATCATCCCTGGAGGTACTTAAGAAACACATAGACGTGGCACTTCAGGGCATGCTCTAGTGCCTGTGATGGGAGGTGTTTTTTTGTTTATATATGGTTAGACTCAATCTCAGAGGTCCTTTCCAACCATGATGATTCTATGATTTGCTGGTGTAGGTATCATGTCAGAAAGCTAAAGTATTTATCCAGCTTCTGAAAACAAAAAAAGTAAAACATTTCAGCCGTTCTCTAAAAAGGTTCCACCTCCACACATCCTGTTTATGTGCAGTACATACAAAATATTTTTACAATAAAGAAGATTAGTAAATTTTCAAAAGTTATTCACTTGTAGAATGGGCAACGTAAGAATAATTGTGATTGTGAGGGAACTCATTCAGAGTTGTGGTGATCCTGACTAGATTGTTAGTAAGCAAGGTAATAAAAAAAATGGGATTAAGGCACCTGATAAATAAGCCATCTCTGCTTCCAAGAATTTCTTTTGATATAAGTACCGATGGAAAAGATGATAATGTTTAGAAAAATGATAGATATTAAATGTCCTTTAAAATTTTTGCTCTAAATCTCAGGACACTGAAAAAGAAGTGCTACCTTAAAAGGCATAAAAAAATAAATATCAGAAGCATAATGCAAAACTGCAGTAGGGTAGGTATAATTTATATTCACGTCCCTGCAGAATTAATATATGTATTAAAAATATGCCTGCTGTAAAACCTTGGAGTTTCAGAGATCTTTACATTACAAGCACACTACCAATAAAACCAGAAGCTATTCTCAAATCAACTTGTACATTGAGAATGTTACATTCTTCATCCCTTCCCTCATATTCTTTTTCCTGAAGAGTCTTGATTTCTTCTAAATTCAGAACCAGGCTTGCAATGTACAGAACATTGCAAACTGATTAATGGAACTGATGTTCACTTATACATCCACAGTAAAAACTGCAGTAAAATATGGATTAAACCAATGAGAGGTTAATATGGAGTTGAGATATATTTTTTGTCTCTGAAAACCCGGCCATAAATTAAGCTTCACACTCTTCTGTGAGATAAAGTATGTATTTGAAAAGATTTAAACACAATACATATTGAAAAATGTATTAACACATACAAGAGATATTCAGAAAAAAGTAGAGAAATATTGTCATCTCAAGTAAAATAGAACTTGATCTACGCCACTACCAAATCCATTCGTCTTAGTAAAGTGAGACTTTTAGTACTGCACTGGTTTTCTTCTTTGTACTGTTGTTGATACTCTCAGAACCATCTTCAAAGCACCGTACGCTTTTGTGTGGTGTAAAACCAGTATGCTTCCAATTTTCCCATCAATCATCTTTAATAGCATATGCTATTAATGTAATTTTGTTATTGAAGATTCCTAAATCTATTCAGTGGTTTACACAAGACAATTACGTTTTTTGTTATATGCATGCAGGCAATCAGATAGCACCTTTTTAAATCAGAGCAATTAAGCATGGTCATTATAAATGGTAGATTATTAAAAAAAAATCATGAAATGTCAATATGACATTCTTTGATTTAAAATAAAATGGTAACAGAAGGGAGAGATGCATTTTAATTATTTCATTTCAAAAGTGTACTTGAAAAATCTGCTTTATGAAAGCTTGCTGATGTTGGGAAACGTTTTTCATAGCACTTACAGTGCTATGGATTGTTTTACAGATATTTCCTAAGATCTTTGAAAATCTGCTGGAAACTTTTTACAACACAAAAAGTCCTCTATATATCACAAAAAAAAAAAAAAAAATTAGGAAATATGGTCACTTTCCTTGTATGTGTTTGGGGTTTTTTTTCACTAATCACACTGGGAAAAAAAAAAGTCAGCATTGGTACAGTAAGATCTGTTTAGTCAACATTAACCAATTTCTACACCTTTGTACACCAAGGAAAATCAGTATAGTGCATATTCTATATTTTTGTCATAATAAATTAAACAACTACATTATTTTGACAGACTGCTTCTTGTTGCAGTAATTGGTTACTCCCCATCTATCTCTGCAATATCAAGTACGCTCATTCAGGGCGTTCACTTAAGCATATACTGATACCAAAATTACTTTAAATCAAAGTTACTAAGTTACTATACACCAGTGGATAGCATATCATGCTTTCAGTCTTACTGTAATTGTAGTTGATGAGTGTCAGAAAGAACCCTAAAGTTCCTGAGTGTTCCTCCTTCCACATCTTACCTGGGGGAATTACAAGGAACCTGAATAGGAAGATTTAGATTGTCTCCACATCTTATGAAGTTTGAAATATGAGCACGACATACAAATTAGCAAGTCTGACAGCTTTTTACACCCAGATGTTGAAAAACTGCAATGAAACATCTACAAATTTTGACATTGCACAAATATCCTCCATAGTACAAAAGTCCTATTAAAACTGCTTAAAATACAACCCAAAATGTCAAGTGCAGCAGTTCACTCTCCCAGTTCAAAATGTATGGCTGTATCCTGTAGACAGTTGGGTACAGTTTAAGAGAAGTTATTTGTAAACACAGATTTAGTTTGGTTTTGTTTTTTTTTTTTTATAAATTTTTGTTCTTTAGAGCCTTCTAGAGTGCAGTAAGCTGAGTGGAGTAAAAATCTACACCTAAATTCAACACGCAGACATCAGCCTGGTACAACTAGATTGTGAGATCTTTTTTATACGTGATTTTAGGGACAAACACATTCTGCAGGAAGTCTACCTTCCATACTTGAATAAAATAGTGCCAACAGATTTAGTTTAGAACCACTGGACATACATCAAGACTTTTCCTACCAAAAGAAGATTTAGACCTAGACATACACCAAAAACCCCATGAAACAACGAAAGATGACAAATGTTTGAGCGTGATGTTATTTACCATGCTACTTAATACAGATAAGACACAGCTCTTAACTCTGAAAGAGGTGTTAGCTCTGATTAGTAAGAACAGTAGTTCAGAGTAATAAAGATCACTCCACGTTCTTTTTTGAACTTCACCGTGGCTGATAAGCACAACCTGCCTGGGGTTGATTATAAGCATTTTCCTTCTCCCATCTTGATTCCCATCTCTCCCCTCCCACCCCGAAGGCAGTCATTAAGATGTGAAGAATTCCCCTTTCGGTATCTCTTTGTGTTTTATCACTGATGCTTAAACTATAACACTGCAATCAAGACAAGCAGGGCTAAAGGTATCATTATAAAAACACCCTTAGTGGTAAATATTCTTGCCTTTACTTCACTTTCTTTGTACCTGCTTTTTCTTCAGTCACTGACAGAGCTCTTGTTCAGAGCTAGCACAGAATTCTTCCAAGAGCGATAGTTATTAAGAACAATTCTCAATTTCTTGGGTCCATTTCACCTTCAGCAAAAACCAAAGCCACCTACAGAACTAAACTTGGAACAGGTAAATTACATATCAAAGTAGACCCTGAAAATGAGTTGTTCAAAGAATGCCTTTTTAGGACTGTGTACCTCCAATACAGATGTGCTGGACAGCGTGTAGATACAGCTGTGTCTAGCACTCCAATGCATTTATAGGACTCACTGTGATTTACTGTCTCATCTTTCTGTGCCATTTCATTGATACAACTTTCTGTGGTGAGCAGAATAAATTACTAATGCAGCTTTAACAACAGCTTAAAAAATAAAGAGAAGAAACCAAAATAACCATTTAGCAAAGAACAAAACAAAAGCATAGGAAATGTTAGGACTTGCATCCCCTTGTGAAAGAGCTAAGCATCTTACTGTCTTCTAGATTAGGCCAGCATGAAGGTTTTGAAATGTTTCTTTGAGGAAAGAAGGTAAGGAGCAGAGCAGGAGTTTAGTGAAAGGACAGAGAAATCTGCTCTGGGAAACTGAGGAACTTCAAAACTGCTTTCAGCTGTAAAAATTAGATTTTTTGAAGATTCTCAACTGCATGGAATACACTAAGTAGTTTTAGCTGGCACAAATTATATGGATAAGCAACAACATAAGAAATAAATCTACGTGGCATAACAAAAAGGGTCAAAAGAAATATGCCCTTCCATTCAAGCACCTCTCTATACTTTGGGGTCATTAATTCTCTAGACGTATTTGTGAATACATTCTGGCACATTTTGGTAAGTAACATTTAATCCATTTTATAGATGGATGATGTCAACTATACCTAACCTTATTAGCAGCAAGCCTAACACAGACTTGTATCTACCTGTCACCTTAGATCTCTAGACTTATTTTCAGAACAAAATTTATCAAAGAGAAATATTCAGTACAATTAGCTTTTTCTCCATTGCTTATTTTGATATAGCAAGGAAATGAAACAAACAAACAAAAAGAAGCTATCACTTATATTAATGGAAATTTCAGATCAATTTAACCTGAACCAATGTATTTTCTTAATGACAAATCAATGCCAAAAATGATGAAAGAACTTAAGTTTTTGTGTGTTTTCCTGAAGTCTTTGCTGTTGAACAGGGTTGTATAGCCTGCCAGTCCTGCATTATTTATTGGCTGTGAATATTATTAGATCCCGTTGTGGTTTACAGTACAAAATAGATAGAAGCCATTATTTCTCGTACATTCTTTCAAGAGTTACAGAATCAAAAAGGAAAGAAAAAAAAAAGTCTTTATATCAACTAAATAAAATTAAGAGCTTCAAGCAAAGCAAGAAATAAACTGCAAATGAATATACTACTGGTTAAAATTTCTGCTTTTGGTACAATTTTCCAGGTATGTCTACACTTTCTCCAGATTATTTTCCTCTTGAGCATGTGACTAGACACTAATATCAAGAATCCATCCAAATGATTCACATTTATTGTAGCTTGCTTTACAGCCATTTTGCAACAAAGAACATTTCAGATGAATAAAAACTTAGTTTGAAGAACTAGAGCAGAGGCTATAGGCAAGAACTCACATGCGCTTAGCACCATACAAAGCAAAAGAAGCAAAGAGAAGATCCCCTTCTTATGAAAGCTTTTAAACTTCAGGGTGACAGGTGGGTATTGTGGATGTGAGCTCAACAGATAGCAGCACAATCACTAAAATTGATCTCAAAATGCCATTTTCAGAGGTGCTTCCAAAGTTTTTAGTGGGCCAAGGACAGAAATATTTACTTACTTTCTAGCACAGTTTGCTGAAATGAGTCCCCCTTAATGTCTGTATCTATCCATTTAGTTTCAAACTGAGGAGGGCACTTCTGACCGTCCCTCAATCTCACAGAGTAAAAAGCTTCAAACCTTCCTCTTCCCTCCAGGTAGGAAAAAGGTCAGACAATTTATCAGCTGATATCAGGAGATTTTTGTGAGAAAACCAGAAAATATGAAAAGAAGAATTAAGTGAAAGGACAAAAGAGCTTATCGTCATCAAGTCTGCAGCAAAGCTGGGTGTCACCATTCCCCAGTAAAGTCAGGGATAACAATTCTACAAGACACAACCGGTAAAACAGAAAAAATCAAGTGGTCCTTCAAAGGAAAAAAAAAAAAAAAAAGGAGGTTGGCTAGTCAACATTGGTTATTATTACAACCCACATGAAGGATTTACACGCTTGTGGGCACGGACACTTGTGTGTATGCATATGGATTTATTACAAGATTTTTTTGGGGGAAAAAGCCCTAAAACGACAAAACCCACTCAAAATAAAAACCAAAGAACTTAACAGACTACACCAACATGTACTCAGCATGCAAAAAACTTCCTGCTGGAAATAATCGGATGGAAAATGACAAAATTGAGTAGAGAGTTTAAACAGCAGCAGGGAAGAAAGTAAAGAGACTGAAAGATGAAAATAAACCAAAAGAATGCATTTAGAGTGAATTGCTAATATGGGAAAAATCTCACTGAAGTTTTCAAAATTATACGAATCACTGAAGTTACTTTTCCAGATAGGTGAGTTTTGACCATTTAAAAATACACCAAAAATAAAAGCAACATGATGTTATACCTTTCTGCATATTGACCATTTTATTATGAATTTAGGTTTAAATAATTAAAGTTTACCCCAAACCATAGGAAACTTACAATATTAAAAACTAATAGAGGATGACATCAATGATGATCTACCCTATGCTATCATCACACTGAATGGATCCACTGTCTGCTATAAAGCCTGAGAGTTCTATCAGATTAAATACGTACAGGAGCAGAACATGGATACCTATTTACAGGAGTTTGCAAAAATTTCAAGTCTGTTTTTTTAAAAAATGCCTGTATAAAAATTGAATCCTGAGGACTACTTAAGACAGAACATACAACTACAGAATTATCTTCAATGCCAAAACACTCCTGGACCTTGCAAGCCCAATGTCATTTTAACTGCTGGGTAATGATGAAAATGCTGACTTTTTTTCTTTATTGGGAGTAGGGTGGAATTTCAAGGAGCAGTTTGCCCCTCCACAAGGGGCTGTGATAGGGTTACCGAGTTCATTTACCTTGTGACCTGAGCTAGACTTTTGAACTTATTTCTCCAAAGGTGAAGAACTAGGGTATTAAGCTTGATTCATTTAAGAGTGCCCAACCAACATAACGAATGTTTTTAATAAGATGTACAACTCTACCGGGAAAACAGCATAAGAAAAGCCCAAGTGCTCCTTTAATGTTTAAAACTTGATTAAATATTTACAGTAACATAAGACTGAAAAATCAGAAAGTTCCTCCCTGACTTGACTTCATTAACTCATGTTTATGGTAGCTTATGAAAACTAACAAATTTTACCATTATTAGAAACAAATACAAAAACTAAATTCAGATATATAAATTGTTATAACCATTATAGTGTGTGTGCAGATTCCACCTCTTTATCAAGGGAAAAAAACAGAACTAGATGCACTTACTGAAAACACTATTTCCATTTTAAAGACTAAGACACCTGAGAGGTGATATCTCTTTTTTCTCTTCATTCTCCAAATCTATCTTCTGGAGTATGAAGGTTTATTTTGGACACCTACCTATCAATCAGGAATTTTCACTTTTTTGTAGATTTTCAGATTTCTTTTATCGTCCTTCAGGCTAATGAATGTAAGCCCCTTAGAGAAAAACTCTTCTCAGCTGCCTCCTTATAAATATCCAATACAGTTCATGCATAGCTTTCAAATTACTTCAGGTTCTAAACAAGCATTAAGGTGCTCACTCCTTAGTACTGTAGCCTTAGTAAGGAAATTTTTCTGTGGAAGTCTAGAGACCTGAGAACAGAATCTCGGTTCCAGGCGAGTTCTTAGAACACAAGAAGTAGACCAAACAATTAAAAGTCCTGGTCAACAACTGGGTTTGAATGAGCTCCTTTTGCTTCATAAAATGGTTTGGGTTGGAAGGGACCTTAAAGATCATCCAGTTCTAACCCCCGTGCCATGGGGGCACCACCTCCCACTAGAGTAGGTTGCTCCAAGCCCCATCCAGCCTGGCCTCGAACCCCTCCAGGGATGGGGCAGCCACAGCTTCTCTGGGCAACCTGTTCCAGTGCCTCACCACCCTCACAGCAAAGAATTTCTGCCTAATATCTAATCTAAATCTCCCCTCTTTCAGTTTAAAAACATTACTCCTCGTCTAATCGCTCCACTCCCTGACTAAGAGTCCCTTCCCAGCAGACCCCTCTAGGTACTGGAAGGAGCCATAAGGTCTCCCTGGAGCTTTCTCCAGTCTGACAACCTCAACGCTCTCAGCCTGTCCTCGTAGGAAAGGTGCTCCAGCCCTCTGAGAAAATTTGTGGCCTTCCTCTGAACTCAATCCAACAGGTCCATGTCCTTCTTATGTTGGGGGCCCCGGAGCTTGGACACAGTACTCCAGGTGGGGGTCTCACCACAGTAGAGGTGAAGAATCGCCTCCTTTGATGTGCTGGTCACACTTGAAGGAGTTTATAATCTCAATATACAAAATAGATGATAAATGAGAGGAAAGAGACAGAGAGGAAGTTATTCGACCAAAGTCATACCATAATCCAGAGTCGCTCTCTGAAAACAAAGCATCTATTAGAGTATCTTTAAAACTGTTAGACATCCAGCAAAGTTGTTGAAATTACAAAAACCTTAAAAACCCTAATTCTCTCAGGAATGGATTAGTGTACTAAAATAAATGCCACGGTCAGCTCATCAAAAATGAAGCCACGTTTGTGAATATAAGAAAGGAATTTCAAGTGAAATCACTGTTGTTGTAACAAAACAATTTGTTTCCAGTTTTGACAACAACATCTGGCATCCCTGGGGAGTCAGGTCTTTAAAATGACTTCCTATAGGTGCTCTCAAGAAACTAATTGTTACCTTAAAGCAATTTGGAAACCTGTGCATTCCCAAGTGATACAGTCATACATGCCCGAAAGCCTATCTGAGTATTGACGCACTAAAGCAAGGACCCAAGACATCCTGAGAACTCAGCAAACAGAAATCACACAGCTTCCATGCTCCAAGGTACACCTCAAGGAGAAGACAGAGAAGCTGATGCGTCCTTCACCCTCCAAACCATTAAGGTTTTCTTACAGCCAGACAAAAGTACATTGAAGCCAGTATGCTTCCATAAAATACAAATCAGCCCAGTCAAACAGTTCTTCCAGCTAGTGGTACTCATTAATAAGGATATAAGACAGAAAAATATAATTTATTTCTCAATTTTATGCTTTACAAAACCAGAAGCAAGCAATATGATTGTCTAACCAGAGAAAACCATCAAGACTGTGAAATCAGGACTCCTGATATAAGTCAAGCTGTCATTTTGTGCAAGTTACTAACATCCTCGTGCATCAAGCTTCCCAGATGCACAGTTTGGCAAAAATACATTTTCAATGCAAAAGAGATGCTCTTTCAAAAATGCAAACTTTCAAGGATAAATAAATACTTTATATTTTACTGCACAAAAGATTTCTCCATCTCCTTTAAAGAAATAATTGCATGGTTTTAGCTTTAGAATTTGGGTGTGAGTAAGAATTCCTATAAAGAAACCTACCATTGCTAACCACCTTTCATTCATTCCTGTAAAGATGAAGAGCGTATATATATGGCAGTGCAAACTGCTTTTCATGGATTACACTACTTTGCTGTAGTTTTCAGCTTTATGCACTTGGTTACAAATTACCATCTGTACCAGGGATGATAATAGCGAGACGATGGTATTCATACATAGAGGCAACCACATTCCATCTGCCGTGCAGTGAGGCCACGCATAACTCAGTCCCACCTTTAGACAAAACAACTGCTGTTTGCTCAGCCTGACAATGAAATTAAATGATTGATGTCACGGGCAGCTCCCATCTAACATTCAACCAAATGTGCACTTAGCATTTAGGCATCACCTGTTCCAGGCATAAAACAAAACGGGCTTTTTTTCGCAGTAATTATTCTGTAGAGAAAAAGTCTGAGACTTCACCCAAAGCTCAGCACAGAAGTGACATGAAGTAACCACCAAAATCGCCCTCCAACCCTCACACTCCTTTAAGTTGTATGTTTAGTAGGTATATTACAGAAAAACTTGCCTCTTTTTCACTAATGTCCTGGTTTGGCCTCAGCAGCAAGAAAAATGCCACGTGGCAGCCCGTTGGCTCTGCCGCTCCCCAGCGGTGGCGAGAGAATGGGAAGGGAAAGGCAGACCCATGGGTTGGGATAAAAACTGTTTACCAGAACAGGTATTACAGAGAAACAGCAACACGATGGAGGGTACAAACACAAGAACAACACTGACCCGAGCCCGCACCGCTGCCGAGCTGGACCCCAGTGCCGCCCGCCCATATATATGCCTATGTCGTGGTGTCACCACGCCCACTTCTGGTCGTGGCCCCTCCCCTTCCCGGCCAGGCTGCCCCTGGGCCTGGTGCACATCGGATGGAGTATCTGTGCCTGCTAGAGCTGGGGGAGAATCGACCCAGTCCCTGCTGGAAACCAGGACAACTAACAATGTTTAAATATTCAGAGCATTACCTGAAAGTGATTAACTGATTTAAATTTATCAAAGTATTATAAAATCCCCTTTTTAAGCAATGTAGATTCCAATATTAAAATAAAAGCTTTTTTTTTTTTAATAATTATGAGAGATGTAATACTGATACGCACCACCTAGCACTCAACTCCTGGAATCAAATAAAACCCCTCTAAGGTTTCAATGCATTCTTGGAAAGCAATCAAAGGCCTCTTTTTTTTCCATAAGTTTGTTATTTATAGAAAAGCATTTGATTGTTGCATTGAAGTGTGCACTCTATGTGTAAAAAGGTGTTTATGGGTTTTAGTACAGTATAGTTAATACTCAAGCAATACTTAGCCCTTTTATAATAAAGGACCCTTACTGAGAGGATATATATGGTACTTTTCATCAAGTGTACAGCATACAATTACATTTGCTGGTGGTCTGTAATGTAGATCCAAGTCGAGTCAGCATATAGATTCGTTGTTCCGCACACAACAATTAAGAACAGTTACATTTTTGTACTCAAGCGAAAGTAAAGAGGAAGAATGCAGAAAAAACACTCAGACGTTATTTGAAAGCAAGCTACAGAAACTTTCAGAATAATTTAAAATCAAATCTACACTGCTTAGGAATTAAAATATTCTTTCTGCTAGTTATGGATTCATAATTATACGTTTTGCCACAGATAAAGAAAATAAAAGCTCCAAAGAACACACAAAACAGAACTTCATGCAGCCAAAAGATGTCACTTTAAGTATAAACGTGTTAAACACAGACTGAGCAATACTCCTACCCACAACATAACTTAGGAATCCACTGGGTTGTGCAGCTGACTCTTTAAAAACAGAAGATAAAAAAAAGCCACACAAGAAAATTAACATCTGTCCCATCACACAGAAATCATAAGAAAGCATTATCTATTCCCAGATACCCAGAATCCAAAATTTAATATCAATGCACAGCTTCCCATACATGAATATAAACAGGCATCCCACCAGGTAACATTTAAAGATTAACATTATATTTAAGGTTAGAAGGTAAAGTAAAACTTAGGTTTTCACTACTTGATCTTCAACCACAAAGCATAAATTTAAATGCATGTACTTTTTTGTCAGCTTTGGGGATTTCTGTTTGTTTTTTTCTCCCCATTTTTTGTAGGTATTAGGTGTTTTTTTAAGAGTATAGCAGAAGAGAGAAAATACAGTTATTTCAGATGACAAAACCTGCAGTCCTGAGAAGCTTCCCTTTGATACCACTAGAGTTTTGCACTAGTACAGGCTGAGGGCCAAGTTCTTGAAAATGACAAGTCTTTTTAAGACATATAAGCATAACTAGGTAACCGAGTTCATTTCCACTATGAACTACATCTTGCGTAAATTATTATGGCAAAGTTGACTTTCAAAAGTTAGGTACCTTTCACTTCACAGCTTTCAGTTCTGTCCATCACACTATAGCCACAATTGAGCAAAATACTTAAGCACATTAAGCACAATTTAGATCCTATTTAAAATTCCGTCTCCAACCTCCCAGAGTTAAAAACTCTGTAGCAGAGATTATGTTGGTGCAGATAAACCTTCAAACACCACAGGCTAAACTACATGAGGTGCCTCCTGCGTGGCTGAACAATCTTGATGCAATTTTGGTCCAAAACAAGCCATCTATATATCCGCAAAACACAGTTCCTTTGAAATTATTTTACAGTTAAGATATAGTAACGTATTTAAGCACTTTCCTTAAATAAGGCTGTCCACAGAAGCTTTCAATAAAAACAAAGTAGTTTAGAGAAGAAAGTTGTAAGTCCAGTCCTGGATATTCTCCTCCTGAAAAGCATTTTGTGCATTCAAAGTCAATTCCCTGAACCAACATGAGATAAGGAATAACAGAAGTTACAGCAGCTGATTCTTAGGCTATATAGGCAAAATTCTTACCTGCCACTCTTTAATTATCATCTAAATAACAAAATAATATACATACTTACGAATTTTTAAGGATACTGGAAGAATTACTTTTTAATGTATACATAAAAACTGTTCTTATGGTAAAATAAACCAGCCTAAGCAAGTGAATATCTAGAAGGACAGAGAGGTAGATTAAACAGAAATGTCAATATAAGCAGCCTCACACAATGCAACAATTAAGTCAAACTGAAATGCAGATTTAACATCTAATTACAAGAAGGAACTGTGAAGTGTGTTATAAAGTCAAGTGTTTGCACAGAAATATATTTTGCTAGAAAGCAAAGTGGTAGCTCATTTGCATATTTCTTTTTGTTAGCACACAAAAGAGTCAAACTGCTAAAATTAAGATAGCAAATTGTTTGAAAACCTCATTTTAAAGCAAAATAAATCAAGCTGAAAACAGCCATTTTTATATAGTCCCATTTTTTTTTTTGCGAAGTTGATCCAGAACACATCTCTCTGAAAAATAAGACTAGAATAATTGCTATTTTAGATTACCTAAAGCTTCTGATGTTTTCAATAGATGCTGACTGCTCTGCTCACAAACTTGTTCAGTACTTCATTAACATTAAACTTACAAGCAGTTAAGCAGGTGGTTTAAGCGTCTTGCTGGATCAGAGCCAGAGTTTTCAGCACCACAGAAATGCCCCCCTCACCCCCAAGTAGGAAAATTTCTTTCATCCTTTACAGAACTTAGCAGATCACCTTCTGGGAAGCAGCAGTCCTTTAGAATGCCCTACTACGGTAAGTCTGAAAAACCGGATAAATTCAAGATTCGGTGACAAGATAAGCTACAGTGTGGATCTACACACTGATATTTTCAAATTAGGAGAACATCTAACCCAAGTTTTAACATACAATCATAGAATTGTCTAGGTTGGAAGGGACCTCCAAGATCATCTAGTCCAACCATCAACCTAACAGTGATAAAAAATCTTCACTAAACCACATCACTAAGCACTGTATCTCTCTGCCTTTTAAATACCTCCAGGGATGGTGCCTCAACCACTTCCCTAGAGAGGCATAGACAACTTTTCTTGTGTTCCACTGCTGATCTCAAAATTTGCTTAGAAACATTAAATATCTTATTAAGTCTCCAACATTATAAGCCACAGTATTATACGGATAGAACTTGCCATAAAAATACAGCTGAACGGCTGTTATCTTGATGACTGGATACATCATTTGTTTGAATGTAGTTTCACAACATCTACTCTTCTCCCTTTATCTCTGACAGCATCCGTCACTCAGGCTACTAAACCATGATAGTCCTCATTCCAACACTTCTGAGCTGTTAGGAAGACTATGCATTCAATGAGCTGAAGCTGAGGGGGCCTGGAGTAACTCTGTTCCAAGGAAAGGCTGAGGGACTTAGGTCATTTTAGTCTGGAGAAGGCTGAGGGGGGATCTGATCAACACCTAAAAATACTTAAAAGGTGGGTGTCAGGAGGATGGGGCCAGTCCTTTTTCAGTGGTGCCCAGTGACAGGAGAACAAGAAATGGGCACAAACTCGAATATAAGAACTTCCATCAAAACATGCAGAACTTCTTCACTTGGACAGCGGCAGAGTCCTGGAACAGGCTGCCCAGAGCGGTGGTGGAGTCTCCATCTTCGGAAACATTTCAAACCCACCTGGATACATTTCTGTGCAATCTGCTCTGGGTGGACCTGCTTTGGCAAGGGGATGGACTAGATGATCTCCAGAGGTCCCTTCCAACCCCATATCGTTCTGTGATTCTGTGAGGAGAATGATAAGGTGCACAGGCACAGATAGAATTTGCACTAGATTAGTTGTGTGAACTAGCCACATTTAACATATTCATACCTACTAGTGATGGATATGGGTTTTCAATTTGATAAACTATTTTTTTATTTCAAGACAAATTTGAGCTAAGCATTGAGTCAGATTGGGCATGTTGGGTTTAAGGAGAAGTTCCTTCAATCCAGTTAATAAAAAAATACAGTCAAATAAATATTTGCAACTTGACCAGCAAAGTCTTCTAGGATTAATTCAATCATAAAATAAAAAAAAAAAATCTGTTTACACAGTTAATTAATGATTACGCTACGCTACGTGCAAATTCAACTTTGTTTATGATGGCTAACAGAATACCTTTACAAAAAATGCTTTCTAGTAGTTAAACATTGTTCTTGTAGAGTAACTCAGAATGAACGGATGAAGTGAAATCTGATAGAGTATGCATAATCCAACATGCTGATATTGTACACAACTTAAGCCATGTGTTTGTACAGGAGAATATATTAAACCCCATCTGTTTTAACAGTTTTTAATGTTATAAATTAGGAAAACATCAAAAATGTCAGGAGACAGCGAACACTTATTTGTTGTCTTTCAGCTCTGTATTTATTAGACAAGTTTGTTATCAAACTATTCCTCCAAACATGAAAAGAACAGCAGGCCTTCTGGAAAACCAGATGGCTGCTGTGGTTTCGAAACATGTTCTGGAAGGGTTATATAGTTTACATTTTTTCTTTTTCATAAAGGATTGTGTGGGAGGTGGCATGGTTCTTGGACACAAAACTCCTGCAAAAAACCCCAAGGGGTATGTGGGTGGGAGAGTGAGGGACAAAAAGAAAGTAAAATTATCCGTGTCACTAAATCTAGGAGATCTCGTAAGAAAAGAGAAATATTTCAGCTACAAAAGAAAAAAGTTACCACTGCAAAGAAAAAAAATGCTTTCAGACTGCACAGTCTTAGGCCTTTCACTGCCTTTCTCTGAAACAGAAGGGGGCCCTAGACACTCAAATTAAATAGAGGAACAGAAAGAATAGCAAAACATCAGAAGAAATATGCTTGATGGGATGAATTACATGCATGTCAAAAGGGAAAAAAGAGGAAGGTCAGTCTATCAAACTGAGAACATAATCATATTCCAAAAGGAAAAATGTTTAATAACATTTGGCTAGTCATTAAATAAATACACAGTAGGAGGAAAGCACAAATATAAAAGGACTCAAAGCCCAGTTATGGCAAGAATTGCAAGAAAAAGAATCCATGACTACCTCTGGTATTTTGTATTTTTCTGTTTGCCATGCCATTTTCTATGACGAGCCGTTGTTTTGAGGAAAGAAAGAAAGAAAAAAAAAAAAGATACTTTAAGAAGTATTTAATTCCTGGGACATTGTTTCAGCAAGAAAGGCAACTGAGAACTCTGGGATTGGGATGGCCGGCCCTCCTCACCCAGGAAGGGGGATGAGTGAGAGAGTGAACATGCACTGAAACAGGGATGGTTCAAGGAAACAAGGAAAAAATCGTTCCTGTGAGGACACTGCCTAGAGGAGCTGTGCAGTCTGCATCCTAGGAAGGTTAAGACGCACAGGACAAAACCCAGAGTAACCCGGCCTGATCTTGTTGCTGATCCTCCTTTGAGCAGGAGGTTGGAATAGAGACCCTGGAGATCCCTTCCAACCTGGTTAATCCTATGATTACTCTGAAACCATCAGAGTTCCCAAGAACACTCATTTTCTTAATTCAGTCTATTCCTGTGACTGATCATTACAAGACACCATCAGTGGATGGCCTACTGGGCAGATAACAAATGTGGGGATGAGAATTTAATTAAATAAGCTGCAACACAGTCATTTCTGGGTTTGGGTTTTTTTTTGTTTGTTTGTTTTCTTTTGTTTTTATTTGTTTGTTGGGGGTTTTTTGTTTGTTTGTTGTTGTTGTTTCGTGTTTTGTTTTGCTTTGTTTTTTTCCCAAATCAGAGTGTGAATATTTGGCAGATATTTTGACAAAAGGTTTAGCTAAAGAGTTTCACAGAAGAGACAGTCAGTCTCTCTGGTCGGAGATGCGCAACATTTAAATAATTTTCATTCCAATTCTTTAACACACACTTCTGCTCTGGAAAAGCAAATCTTGAGCCTGGCTTCCACCATCTCTAAACCACAAATCCTTTACAAACTCAAAAGGCAAGTATTTATTTTAGTGTATATAAATCCAATTTTAAAAAAAAAGTTTGACTTTTTATTTCCCCCACCATCACAGAACATGGATAAATTTCAACACTCCAAACTTGCTCCAAAGGAAGTTTTTGGAACAATTCTAATTCCAAAATTTCTTTCAAAATACAGATTAAGAAAAAATTTTGTACTGACATGAAATAAAAAAAACCAAACCCTTGCATCAGGATTTTTTAGCAAGTTTAGTGAGTTATTTTAATGTTTGTAAGATGATGTTTTATCCTGGTGGCAATAAAAATTTAAAAAAACATTAACAAAATCCTTCTTAAAAAATTTAAAACGCTTTTACATCTACCTTTTTTCCCCTCACTCCTTTGGTAAAATTAACCGTTTCACTAAACTTTATAAATATTTTATTTCACCGAAAAAAGCATTGCTGTTCTTTTGTCTAGGTTGTACTAGAAAGAAATACATAATTCCAGTCAGGCTGCTGCACATCATGTGTCTTAGTTATATTACGACAGTTCACACAAGTAAACATCAAACGTACAGCAAGCCTAGGGCATCCAGGGATGTGTAAATGCACACACCAGGATATGCAGGCAGAGGCCATCCATTCGACTAAACGGAGTGAGAACTATTACTTCAGCTCTGATTTTAGACTGCTCCAGATCTGATAATTTCATGGAATCAAGGAATTGTCAGAGTTGGTAGGAGCCTCTAGAGATCATCCGAATCCAACTCCCCTGCTAAAGCAGGGTTGCCCAGAGCACATCACTCAGGGCTGCATCCAGGCGGGGCTTGAAGGTCTCCAGAGAAGGGGACTCCACACCCTCCCTGGGCAGCCTCTGCCAGGGCTCTGACACCCTCACCCCGAACAAGTTTCTCCTCATATTTGAATGGAACTTCCCATGTTCCAACTTGTGCCCGTTGCCCCTTGTCCTGTCACTGGGAGCCACTGAGAAGAGTCCAGCTCCATCCTCCTTCAACCCACCCTTCAGATGCTTGTAAGCGTGCATAAGGTCTCTGCTCAGCCTTCTCTTCTCCAGGCTCCAGAGTCCCAGCTCTCTCAGCCTTTCCTCCTCAGGGAGATGCTCCATTCTCTCCAGCATCTTTGCTGCCCTATGCTGGGCTCTCTCCCTTGAACTGGGGAGCCCAGAACTGGATGCAGTATTCCAGTTGTGGCCTCACCAGTGTAGTATAGAGAGGGAGAATGACCTCCCTCAACTTACTGGCCACACTCTTCCCTCTGCAGCCCAGGATTCCATTGGTCCTTTTGGTGACAAGGGCACACTGGGTGCTCATGGATAGTTTACTGTCTACCAGGAAGCCCCAGATCCTTCTCCTCAGAAGTGCTTTCTAGCAGGTCCACCCCTAACTTATATTGGTGCCCAGAATTCTTCCTCCCATGTACAAGACCCCACACTTGCCCTTGTTGAACCTCATTAGGTTCTTCTCTGCCCGGCTCTGCAGTCTGTCCAGGTAACCACATCTTAAATCCTGCTCAGACAGAAGTTCTCAGTGGAGACAAGAGAGACATGTTTGGGAGTCAACAGTGCCAAAAAAATATGTAGTTGTATAGTCGTTTTGCCAAGACCTAAGCAGGAAGACACAAACTCAGTTTCCACGCACGAGGTTTTACCATTTTTTGGGATGAATACAGAAAATGTGAAGCTATTCTCATACTCATGAGTTCTGATGCTTAAGTTTACAAACAATAGTTTTGTTGTGCTGACCAGATTCACCTATTTGACACCATATGTAGAACAACATGGAAGTAAGGGTCACACATAAACTTAATTTACCTAAAAATAAGAATCAAAGTAACCAAACGAGTTGGGTATTTGCTGCATGCACATGGAAGGTGTGCAACTGAAAACGTTTCTTCTTCTTTAAAATGAATTCCATGTTTTAGAAGGTATAAGAAAAATCTAATAGCCATAGGAGTAATATTTGAGGCAAACACGTTTCTGTTGAACTGTTGAAGTAAATGATAAAATAACAAAGCATAATTAATACTACATAAACAAACTGAATGGTATGTGATTTGAGAGTCCCATTTAAAGACTTAGCGAAAAAGACTGGGTTGTTATCCTTTGTTTCACAATCCTTTTTAAGGGAACATCTTGCAAAACCTAACATTTTGAATGAATGCTGTACAGATCTCAGTGTACGCATTGCAATACTTTAACTAAACCAAAATTAACGTGCATGGAAAACAGCTACAGCTACAGTACTTGAATAAGACTGATTCAAACACTTACATTGTAAACTGTATTTTCACTAACATTTTTAATATGAGAAATTAATTTAAATCTCAAGCAGAAGTTCTAAAATTAGCTTTTCACCTATCTCTTCTCCTCATTTTGTAAAGCTATTATAGAAAAAAACCCCCACATTGTTTTTCTCCAAGCTATTACTAACTCTTTAATTACAGTGTTGTATTTTAGTTTTCATCACTCATCACATTTAACCACAAATACTAGTGCATTTTCTTCTCTCAAAACATATCTTTTATTGATACTGTGTCTGTGATAATGATGCAGGTGAATTTTATCATTCCTTTCACCCCACTAGTAATGAACAAATTCACTGCTTATTACTTTGGACTTGATCTCTAGCAAAACACTACTGGAACAAACAATTTGATTTGTCAACACCTTTACAAGGACTCCTCAATCAATGTCACAAATCCAAATTTAAACAGCAAAATACATTTGACTGCAAGACCCCAGACTGATTAGAGCTCCGAGTTCAGTGAATTGCACCAGACAGGACAGCAATCAGATTATTAACTCCACTTGAAAATACTCTCTGCTGCCTGGGATTAGCATGCATATTTTGATATAGATCGATAAGCAATCTCCTTTCTATAAGAAATGCCTGCAACATTCATTTGACTGATCAAAGGTATATATCAGCTTGTTGTGACAGCTCGCTATTGTTTCCCTCTTTCTTTACAGGAGAGTCTCTATTAAAAAAAATCCCTGGCTCCCTTCCACCTAATAGTGGAAGTCAACAGAGAGTCACAAAATTCCATCTCCTCAATACCCAAACACAATTAGTACAGAAAGGACTTTTGCCTTTTTTGAGGTAACTTCAGTTACTTTCCCTTCTTTCCACTCCCCCCCCTTCCTTCTGAAGCTGTGAACATTCTTTTCTTGCCTTCCAAACATTTTCATGGTATTGCTCTCTACTTCACCCACAATTAAATTAGAAATAAACTGAAATTTCGGCGTACATGCTTTGTGATTTGGATAACGTTTTCCATATCAACAGCATATTCCTGGGGTTGGATTGAAAATAAAGCAATGCTTTGAATGCTAAGGTGTTCACACAACACAATATATTTCCAGTTAACTCCTCAGAGAAAGAAGGCAAGGTATTTTCTCCATAAGGTAACATGAACTCTTAACTGAGCTCTGGATTTTGTTGTGTCTGCTGAAGAGCTGAAAAACCAAAATTTATCTGCCAATTTTTTTCAAGATAAAAGCACAGGCCTTTCATCCCTCTTCTAATTACATATGAAATAACCACTATCTCATCTGAGCTTTTTATCTTTTTTTAATAAAAAAGACATACTTTAAAAAAGACAAGTACAGCCTGTAAAGCGAACAGTCACATGTGAGATTCGCCACAAAACAAACTAGATGCCATGCCTCAAGAATGAGGCCATCGGAAAGTCAACGTGCATTTTTTTTTTGTTCTGGGAAGGAGATACTCTCTCAGACCAATGTGAGAAGAGAATTCCAAACTTAAAGCTCTTTTCCAGCAGTACTCGCAATAGGTTCTTGGAGGAAAACAATCCAACCCAGGTTCAGTTGTGGTACTGAAATCCCGAAGCACAGGGGAGAAGATTCTCCTTTCATACCTGTGTTTCAATTACAGGTAAAAGAACAAGGCAGCTTTCACTGCTGGTTGTGTAACTTTTTTTTTTTTTTTCAGTTGTTTACAATTTTAATTGATGAGCTTCCTAACCAAATATTTTATTATACTTCAGCAGCATTGTACTGAACTGCCATGCCATTGAATTCAGCGAGCCTTCCCCACTGTCAAGAGCTTTGCTCCTATGCCTTGTCTCAGAACAGTCTATTTTGGGTACACCCTGTGCTCTAGGACTGTTGAAGAGAGTCAATGCTTTGATTCTTAACCCACCCCTACCTCCCTGCTGATGCAGCTCCTTCACACTTGAAAGCAGCACACGAGAACTGAACCTGTAGTTCCAATCTGGTCCAGTATATGCAATTTTTTCTACCTTTATCAGCATAAGTTTTAGTCTCTTCCAATTTTCCCACCACTTTGTCTCACAATACAGCTATTGTTCTACTCCTAGGCCTTTTACTAGCAGAAGTGAGATGACATTTTCTGACGTTCTATAAATAAAATAGCTCCTTCACCACTGAATCCTTATGGAAAATCCTGAGCTAATCACGTTAACTCTTACAGCTAACAAGCAATAAAACAGGACTAGGAACCTCAACATCTTTTTAACCCTGTAAGTATATGCTATTTGATGTGCAAAATAAACCCAGGTTTCCCAGCACAACAGAGACATAAATTCATAGAGTGCAATTTCATCCATGTAGGTATACCAAATCTTCACAATGTTAACTAAGGCAGGAGAATTTATCATATTCTAATCCTTTTTCCCCCCCAATTAATTTGCAAAACATCTGCAATTTCTGGTACCATAGAACAGCAATAGAAACTGGTATGAACAACACATCATCTCTTTTATTGTTACTGTTAATTGATGAATTTATTCAAACTGGACAGTCTGTGGGCTAGAAGACACAGAAAGAATATTCTGGGTAACCCTTTCAGCTAGAGATACAAACAAAAAAGCATATTTTAGATGGAAGCAATTTAATACATTAAATATAAACTGAATATTTAAAAAAAGATTTCCTAATTGCACCTCCTTTAATAACAATGAAGTATTTATGGAAAGGTAAGCGGGTTTTTAATTTCATCTCCATAACTTAAACTTCATATGGTAAATGTACAGCATAGCAGGGGGCTTTGTTGCTATTGACTGTTTTATTTCTATTTTAAGTTTCAAAGGTTTTTTTGAACAGTATGTAGGGGGATGAGGGGAAAGGAAAAAAAAGCCTATAAATACCCAGCAACAAGTCCTAATTATTATCCAAGGGTGTTTGCTCCCCCCCCGCCTTTTTTTTACAAAGTAATCCTTCTGGTTATGCAAGACCAACATCCACCTCCCCTCGTGTTTTATCTCAGTATATCAAAGAAAAACTTGTATACTGATATTACCTGGAAAGCCTAGACATCTCCTTAGGACATGAAAGATTAAATTTAAAATGATTATCCAGATTACTGAATCACAAAGAGGATCAATGGATTTAATAATATTCTTAATGCAGAAAAGATAATTGCTTATTCTTGCTGAAACTAGCGGGAAGAACTGGCACAGCTTCATCACCTTTCATAAACCTCAGAAGTTAAACTTGATACCCAAGTTGTTTTCTTTTAACAGCTCTTCAGCAACTGGCAATCTAGATCTAGTGAGCTGCAGAGAGCAGCTTCATGTTTGATGAAGAAATCTTAGATGGAAAATAAAAGATTTTGAGATACAGGTTGTAAATCTTTAAGCTTCTTAACATATTCATGATTTCTTTAGTGTAATAAGTCAAACTCAGTAATGCATTGACTGATTTTTGTTGTGAAATTCTATAGAGTAGGGTTGTGCAAGAATGGGAAGTGGGTCATCTTATTAGACATAATCTTCTTCGTGCAGCTATTAATAGTGGTAAAAGATAAATAAAAAAGGCATCGTTTGAGTACCACCAGCTTGGGCAATGTGACTGTTTTTTTTGAAGAGAATCTCAAAATATTTATGAAAGGGATCATGAATAAGTACAATAAACCTTCGGTATTTTCTACCTAATCTAGGAATCTGATGGGTTTTCTTAATTAAAGGCTAATATCATTGATTTGAAGTTTGCAAGACCCTTATGGAAGAATCTTTTTACTATATAATTAGATGATAAATTGCAATGTGAAATTAATTTTTTTTTTCAAAAGTGTTTATAAAGTTCTTTTTATATACCTTTGCTGCTTTTTACTTGGGACAAATATGTATTTGATAGGTACATCTCCTCCAATACCTTGATGACGCAATACTCTGATGCAAATAACTTCTGTCCATTTCCTATCATTTATATCGCACATAAAACATAAATCACTCTTCTCACTCCTTTCTCAACAACATCTCAGCCTAACTGATAATACACTTTGAAATCAGTCCACAGTGGCAGAATAGCTCCTTTTACCAGAGGAGCTCACTGTTGGCTGCCTTCCCAAAAGCAAGTAGAGTTTTCTAACAAGGAGGATACATTTGTGTTCACAAACAGGAAGAGATGAAGCCAACATCCTCCCCATTTCATCAGTCATTTTCATCAGCCATTTCCCTCAATTACAATGGAATAATTCAGGTAGTGACTTAATCCAGCCTTGCCTACCTAGAACCACCAGGACATTTAAATTACAACCTAACCCAAGCAACAAAAATACAAATAACAAATGGCAATTTGCACTTTGAAGTAGTTCACTCAGATTGTGTATTACTCTACTAAATCTGAATTCATTGATATTTTTCATGTTTGACAAGAGTAGGCCCTTACACAGAATATTCATTCTGAAGGAAATTAATTTTCATTAATCACAATGCCTGTATCATTGTCACAGTGCCTACATTAATCCAATTAGACATTTTCTTTCTCCATTCCACACTAGTAATGTGCTTGTTTCAAATTGAGAAATTATTTGTCTAGCTATTTTGGATGAAATCTGTTGTTTAACTACACCATGGGAATTATTAAGAGACACAAGATCACAGGTGGGGGAAGCAAGGAAAAAAATAAGTATGCATTTGAAAATCAGAATTACCAGCCACATCTAATGTCCTGTTTCAAAACATGACAATACATTAATTGCAGTTCGGATCGAGATATTTTTTCATTATCTAGATTCCATACTATTAAAACTGAAGAAAAACAGTTTCATGCATCCAGCGGAGCATCTTCAACCGAAGTTATTTTAGAAATCTTACATCTAACAACTCTAATCATGCTCTTCTGGTTTTAAAAAAAATATCAATGTCTTCTTCTGTGATGTTTTCTCCTACTTCTTAGTAGGAGAAGCTCATAGTAGTATGAAACCATTCAATTATATTGAGGATCGACCGCATACTGCCTTTTATGTGCTGCTTTATGACACTGAATACTACTTTCCCCCCCAGCCCCAGCGCACCGAAACAATAAAGTTATACTGTAAACAGCTGTGTACCTATACACAGCAGCTTATTGTTGTACACTCTAGCTCCATCTAACTAACTTTCAAGGTAAATGACAGCATCACAGAATGGCTGAGTTTGGAAGGGACCTCAGGAGGTCACCTGGTCCAGCATCTCTGGTTCAAGAAGGACCATAATGAGCTGGTGTCCCAGGACCACGTCTAGACATGGGGGGAGACTCCACAATCTCCAGTATTTCTCTCATAATGGAGAGCTACAGAAACTTGCTAACATTACAATTTTTGACACAAACTTTTCAAAATTCAGCAACCACTTCAAAAATCTTTGTAAAAGGAATGAATCTGAACTATTGACTATTTTACCATATAAATGTCAATGATGATGTTAAAAAATAAAATAAAATCAGACTTCTTGTAACCATACAGAGTCGCCACCTTTCAGTTTTTCTTCACCTGTCTAATGCAGGATGATGTAGGAAACAAGGAACACTAAATGCATGTGCACAATCAGATGCAGAGTTTCGCCCTTAAGCACCTCTTAAAAAAATGGAAGCAACTACTTTTTCAGGCAGAGGAGAAAAAGCCATTACACAGAAGTAGGCAGCTGGGGGGAAGGAAGAAAAAACCACAAACCCGCACAGCTAACTCTCTTCACGCTGTTAATGCAACAAGAATTCTCCAGAGGCTGCTCAGCTCAACTGAAATTTTGTCCTGTAATAAATGCACGGACACAGCTAGAGACAAAACGTCAGAGCACCACTGTCACTGATCTGGGTTTGATCTTTTGACTTGTACAAAAGTAAACCAAAAAAAAAAAATAAAAAAAAAATCACAGAATGAATGAATCGCTAAATGAATTAGAGGAAATGAAACAGAACTACCTGAGTTTTAAACTAGTCTTTTAAATGCAAATATTGATGGAATTATTGCACTAGTGAGACAGACGCATTCAACAGTTTCAGCGATAATTTCTTTGAACTGAAGATGTTGAATATAAGGGACAGGACACCATTGTTATAAATAAAGGTATAGTTAGACTGTCATTCTGAAGAAGCTGGGTACACTGAAAGGAAAAACAAGATTAAATAACGGTGATAATATGGCATATAAATAATGGGAGGTGCTAAATTTGCATTTAAGAGACCAGAGAATATAGTGTCTATTTTTTATATCTAGGGCACTATAAGTGTTCAAGCAATCCCCAGTGGTCTTAAAACAAAAAAGCAGCAGAAGGGGGAAAGGAGAGACCAGATTTCAAACGATCACTGCTGAACTGTAGTATGTGAGAGGAAAAAGAAATTTAATCTGCTCAGGACACTTACTCCTTATCATAGTGTGTCTTCAAAAAAAGATTTAATTACTTAAGCTTGGATATATTTGTCAGTATATACCATGTTACTATATTGGGATTAATGCTCTGAAGCATCTTCCTTTGTCACCTGAGATTTTCCCGGAATGTGTCTCATGTATAACTAAATACCACGTTTAGCAATGAGTCTTATGTAAGAGCCCTTCTGCTTCTCTTTCCACAGAGCTTATGCTAAAAACAAGTGACTGATTTAAGTGACATTGGAAGGCTCTTCAAGTGTAATTCTCCTTATTATCTTATCAGTGGTCAAGTCACGGAAGTGTGAATCTTATCTAGGGATTACATCTGGAAAGGATCATGATTAAAAAGTATCTCATAATCCATCTCAATTTGTTTATTGTATTCATGCTATTTATTACCCAGCATATACTTAAAAGCCACACTACATACTGCCATAAAGGTATGTAGTTTTGTCTGCATACATACAGAAACAGCATTACTGATTTACATTCCGATCTAGTTTCCCTCGAGAATATAACAGAAAAAAGTAAAACACCAAACCAAAAAGGCAAAGAGGCAAAAAATTCTTGCCCAAGCACAAAAAAAGGTGAAAATAATCCAGAATGGAATGAGGCACAGTACCTGTCTACAGGGACAGAAAAGAGCAGAAATGTGTTCTTCCCAATAGCAAAGGATATCATCAAGGAAGAAATATTAAAGTTGGTCACACATTCAAGCCCTCCTGTTGCTCTGAAAAACTTTCAGTTCAGAACAGAATTGAAGAATTGTCCCAGGAATGCAAACATAAATGTCTGTATTTCTGTAACACTTAAAAATCTGTATTATCTACTCTATTATCTGTGTTATTTATTACCCTGTATTCTTCAGTTTGTCTGGAATCTACTTTTGGATCTAGATCTCTACAGATAGCATACTGCATCCCTCCAGAGCCCTAGTGATTTCATCAGGGACTCTGCCTGGGCCCAGGGGACCAACAGTACAAGTGAGATGTGCAGATACTATCTGAAGAATTAAATCAATCTATAAACTCAATCTCCTATTTACAGGTTATTCTCAACTCCAGATCAATACAAATTACCTGCAAACTATGCTGAAGTAAACTCTATTTCTGAAGCACTTGCAAAATTACAAGCAGTACAGTTACAATCCCAGGGCTCTGATGACTACCTTGGTGGCACACAAACCCACCAATTTTCTGATGTTCCCATAACACACACAGACATCATGCATGAAGAGAGAGAAAACATCCAGTTACAAGCCAACCAAGAGCTGAAGTCTTATAAAATACTGTATATCTTTGCTGTGTTTGACCATGTAACTACCCTAGTGCTGATCAGAACCCACATTTAAATCACATGCTCCTATCCAGGCAAGGAACAACTCCTATACCAAAAGATAGCGCATTATTCAGCTACTTACTACTTTTTTTAGGGCAATTACTTTCCTCTTTGTTTCAGTGACAAAGACACTGCTGTCTTATCACAGGACACCGATATTCACTGTACAGGTACACTAGCGCACACGCTTCATGGTCTCCTCAAAATTGTTGTTGACATTCTGTTTTTACTCAGACAAAAGTGAAAAAAAAAAAAAAAAATTCAAAAAGCCACAGTGGTAGCGTAGACATGAGTGTGTTCCACACATACCAGAATAAGGGAGGACAAAGCATAGTTCTGAGGGAATTCACATCTGATTGCTTCAGAATCATCTTCCTTCAGAATCATCACCTTCCATGCTGAACTCCCAGGTAAAAAGCTCATTTTCTTAGCTTTGGAAGGGCAAGCAGATTTGGGATTTGTTTACGGCAAGAGCAAATGGCACATTAATTCTGAAGTGGCCTTTGGCCATCTAACTGCCACTTCATCTAGTTATGTGGTACTAAAACTTCTCCCGGTATGCAAACCTCGTTTATCCTTCCTTTACCACAGAAATAAAGTATTCATAAACTAAAAACAAAATGCCTTCCAACACTATCCAGCTTGTAAAATAACTCCCTGTAAAGAACAAATCTAACATAGTAAACTGGCCAGTGGCTTTCCAACTTTAAATGGCTAATAGACAGCCAGCTGTTTGCCATGCCATTAAAGTACTCTGATAAACTCCTTACGGCAGGTGGGAGTTAGAACGCGATTTAATAACTGCCAAATGAATCATTTATGAGCAAATCTTATTGTAACTGGAATGTTTTACTTTATAATGCAAATCTTCCAACTGTACTGCAGACTACAGCTACAAATTAGAACTAAACATTTTAGAATAAATGATTAACAAATATACTGTGCTCTATAAACAATGATGGTCATTTTTATTGAAGAATTTAAGCAGTATTCCCTGAATGACTAAGTTTATATATCATACAGTTGACAGCTCATTTCAAGATGCCATAGTCCAGCCCACAATTTACAGAAAACAATCTTCCAATACAGAAGAACTCAAACTGTATTCGGTGGGCTGGAGGAAGTCTTTTGAAAGCAAAACAACAAAAACCAACCCACAGTCTCAAGAATCCTCCGTCCCCAGAAAGCTTTAATACATTATTGCATTTAGTATATACCTGTGTCTTAGCTCCTTAAGGCTGTTAGCTCACAAGCCACTGAAGTTATTTTACTACTAAAATATCTCACCAATGAGCACCCATCAGCTTCCTATAATCAGTTCACTTCAACTTAAGCATATTAAAGAATCAATATTATGAGGGGTGAAGAAGTGTCATCCTGCAACAACGTCTCAGACTACAAGAGTCAAACGAACTCAGAGTTTTACTCAAGCTAGTTTACAATGGGAAGAAAGAATTTACTAGCAGAAAGAAAGGGCAAAAGGGTAAATGAACATCTATCTGTATGTTAAGGTCTTCATGATGGAAGTGCTTAAAGTAATTATAGTACTACTCCAGTAAACGGGCATACTTTTAAACACGATCCTGATTCTCAGGCACCACCCACTTGATTGCTCCTTTCATAAATTCTGCACAATCCATACATCATAAGAAAACATCAAAAAAGCTTTCACATAACAGCATTCAAATGGAATGTTATGTTGTCATGACTCACCTGCTAAAGGTAAAGCCACCCACTGCTTGAAACTAGAGCCAGATTCATCATCTGTTTTGTAGCAGATTGAGCCTGTGAGAGCATAGGAAAAACATGAATGCATGAGAAGTTAATGTAGTGTTCGTCTTCTATTCCTGCTGCTAGATAAAAATCTTCTTGGCGAATGTTAGGAACGGGGCACACAGGTTCTCAAGACCTGAATCTAAAGACTTATTTCCCTTCATCTAATTTCTCTAGCAAATTGCAAGTCATAGAAGGTAATTAATATATTTAGATGATCTCTTTCTTACTCTTGCAGTGTGAACATTAGGTGCAAGTTAAACTGAAAACAAGCAGAAGAAAAAAGGAAAAAACCCACAACTTTTCAAGAAACAGAAATATCATGGAGAGCAACGACAAAGTTATCCCAAAGGACAGTTACTAAAGAAAAACTAGATTTGCTTCTGTGACACAGCAGGTGAGAGAGACCACTGTGATGGAATTTACTAATGCCATAGCTAGTTATTAAACTTCAGTTTTGAGGTGAGGCCTCAGAGTTGTGGAATATTTACCCATCTGCAGTTCAGTCACAAAGGAAACACTTTTCTGGTTTTATGTACATACTTTTATTTCACTGAAGACAAGCAGGTAACTCGAAAGCACTAATCCCACCTAAGCTGAAGAGCCACAGCTGTTGCTGGCTTGCTTTTTGTTTCCATGCAAACAAATCAGCTACTACATATAAAGTACCACCCACAAAATGACTGATCCTTTCTGCAACAGTTACCAGCAGAAAAGAGTCTGCTGGAAAGCATAAAATTATATATATTCTTAAACTCCAGTAATCTTCAAAATCAATTTCGTTCCAATACCACTCCCCGATGGAGCGTTTTTCCTTTTGTAAATTTATCTATTTGCCTTTTGAGTTTGTTTTTTTTTTTTAAAGCTTTAGCATCCACAGCCATCCGGCAGTAATGAAGTCCACAGTTACACACTCTGTATCATCTAAAGGTTTGAGACTATCACTTATTTAAATGATGCAGATAATTAGCAATGCTTTGTTTGTCTAAGATAACAAGTAGTTGATAATTCATAAGCTTGGGAACATTTCTCCACGAGACCCTTCTGATCATCTCACTTGGGGCAATGAGACCCAGCTTGCTGTTTGACAAAGAAATTTACCAGAAATCTATATCCCATGTAGCTATAAGGAATCCTATTTCAAGGAGAATATTAATAAAATACAATGAAAAATTTAAAAAATTGTAGACAGTTTAGAGTATTAACATAATCTTAATATTTCCTGACAATTCCAGAAGCTAACTCAGTATCTACTTCTGGTTAGAGTACAGACCATCACATGCTCTGATGTGAATGAAATTGAAGACTAAGGCTCTCGGTCAGTATGGAAATCAGGGGTGTCTGTGTATCCTAAATACATAGAATATTGCTTTCAAAAGCTGTGAAGCTTTATATTATGGCAGAGATTTAACAGACTTTTGCAAAGACATGACAATCTTTTGAAACAAGACACAAAACTATAGTAAAGCTAAAAGTAAGATTTTTCCATAATTAAGGAACATAGAAATACATGCATATTTTATAATAAAGTAGTTATAAATTCTTAAAACTGTTATATAATCTAGTCAGTTGCTTAAAAATATGTGAACTAGTCACACTAACTAATATTATTTAAGCACCTGAATTTAAAGTTGATATTTAGACAGCTCCGTTTCACGTGTATAACTCATACGTGTAGCCTAGGAGAAAGCGTTACTATTCAGCAAAACCATGACTTCATGTAGCCGCAAAGAACTGCTCCATTTAAATCCAGTGTTTATATGTGACAGAATTGAAAAGCATATCTTTGAAGAAAAACAGCTACTGAATTTGCAGACATGGCACTATCTAATCCTGGTTTTGCAGAGCTGCTGACCTAATACTCCACTTGAATTAATGAGGGCTGTGTCTATGTAAATCAAGCCTGTGTTGTCCTCTCCGGTATAAGGCAGCAATTTCAGTTTCAAGGGGCAAACCCAACAACTGGACATTCCTAAGAGGCAGACCTTGATCACGCTTATGGGACTGTGATCTTACTGTGATCCTCGAATAGGAATTAAGTTGCTAAGAGATATCTTTTAAACATTGCTTTCATCCTTTAGTTTATTTGAATAAAATCATGTTTTATATCCACGGTTTCTAGTCAATCTTATTTCTTGCAAGTAGGCCTCTTAACTGAAATTATGCTCCCAATTACAACCTTTAAAATCAACAGCATTCAAACTAATACAGCTCTCTCACTTCATCTTATGAGAAACGGGTAGGGATGAGGAGGGAAGAGACAAAAGAAACATTCAGTGGGATATCTTAAAAGGGTGGATACAAGCTATCCAAAAGCATGAAATTTAGTATAATCCTCTTTCCAAGACTAAATCAAGGGAAGGTCACCTCTCAAGGCGATTTCAAGGCAACCTCAGAAAATATCTAGAAAGCACTGTGAGGTAAAGTATTAATTTGTTAGCGTTCCAAACTTTGTAGGCAACTGTAATCGAGACACTTTCATATATTCTCTGTTACACGAAAAACACCATAGAACTCATCTTGGTTGCCCTGCATGGACTTCTGGAAAATATTTAAAGATACTCAGAAGCATAACCCTTGCTGCTCTCTATCATCATACTATCTTATTTGCCTTAAAGGGTTGCAGCACCCAACACCTTGCCCATAAACAGAGAGCCATGCTCAGTGCTCACATCTGCAATCCTGTGTGTAAGCAAGCAACAAAGGAAGCTTTAAGAATGGACAGACATTTAAATTTTTCTTCTGTTCTTTTTCTCATATAAGCAACTGCCTGGGATGGAACCAACCCGATCAGCTTTCATTACGACATTGTGCCAGTGTTGCCATCACTTGTATCTTTATTCTTAATTTAGCTTATTTCTTACCAATTCTAGAGTGCAGGAATTTATTTTGCGTGAGTGTAAGAATCCACACAACATATACAGAAACATCGATATAATTCTAAGGGAATAACTAGCATTTTAAAAAGCTATCTAAATAAGGCATAAGAATATAAACAGCAAAAAAATCCTAAATACACCCTGCAGGACTGCAGTTTTGGGGCAGGGGGAGGGTTAATGCTCAAATGCTGTAGTGCACTCGACACACAAACAGTAATAAAAATCTATCACTTAATCATTTACATGTTGTGTAAAACAGCAGTCTCCTTTTAGTTAAGAGCTGCTTTATGTTGTTTTCATCGATACAAATGTTGCCCAAGTGATTGTGTGGGAGAATACAAGAACAGACTGTAATAAAATTAAAAATAACTTTCCAAGGAAATAGTATTTGGAAGGATTAATTACAGAAGTTCAAACAGGAGGCCATATGCTTTCCCCTGTCTTTACTATTGAGCATACAGTATGCCTGCAATAAAACAGGGAGGGGAAAAAAAGCTAGTCAAAGCAAACTGGTTCAAGGACCAGGTAATGATTCAAGATATCTTTACAGTTCTGTGTGCCTGAATATAATTTATCTAGTCATCTGACCTCTATGCTAAAGTTTTAATCAGCTGTGGTCATTTGTGGAATATAATAGTTAGTCCTTTGCTACTATGCCCATATAGCAGGTATTTCTCAATTGCTAAATACACAAAAGAAATTGGTAGTGTGAGTATATTTCCTCCTTACCTCAAATTTTCTACTCTGAATATAAGATAGACTTCCAAGACAGCAGAGACCACTGATCACAGCTGCAAAAAATGCATGCATAAGAACTTTCTTAAATTTTACAAGAATAGCTATTTTTTAAACCCTTTCCATTTAAGTAGTACATAGTAAAAAGCGTCATTGTGACTTGACAAACTTTACACTAAAATCTCACATTAACATGCTGTAATAAAAAGTTCAAGTGTTTGTCTGACTTAGGACCCTAAGGCTTAACTTGAGAAAATAGGTTACTTTTCCATTTGCATGAGAAAAATTGTTGCATCTTTCCTTAATTTGATAAGTTTACTATTATCAAAAATATAACACTGATTTTGTAGGCAAGAGTTGATGGAACTGAACTAGAATTTGCTACTGGAAAAACTGGCAGAGATACAAAACAAATCAGAGAGACTTTTATTCCAAATAAGTCCTGTGCAATATGACCAAGAAGTCAAAATTCTCCAAACATTCATTACTATGAGTGTTACTCTCCTTTAATTCAACTGAATCTGTAAGATTTTTCAATGTGATCAGTTTACTGACTGTTGCCATCAGTACCTTAAAGAGTAAGTCAACACGTGAAATTGAGTTTAAAGACATGACGAAAGTCAATGACATAACATTATTAGATATTACTGTGGTGTATGGCCCCAGAATATGAAGTTGAAAGAAGAGGCAAGTCACAAGAAAGCCGCAGCTTTCTGGATAATACTTTCTTAAGAAATGTCAAACTGTTCCAGACAAAAAAAAAAAAGAAAAAAAAAAAAAAGAAAAGGAAACAACTGATCAATAGCATGTTTTTCAAGTGTATTTAAATAAAGTCCTAAAAATCCCACCACTATAGAATTATTACTACTTAATAGAAGAGAGGAAAAAGTAATTGAAATTACTTTTCTTGTTCTCCCCATCTCAGTCTGTTTGAAACTCCGTTTCATGTAATAACATAACGATGCACTGAAAGTTTTCTACAAATGTAAATCCATCACATTTAAAGTGAAAAATCCACTAACAGTAAAGCCGGTTTCTATATTGTTTAAACATAATGCACTACTCAGTCTAAATCATAAGGGAATAAGGCACTTAAAATAGGGTGTCACATTTCGAGGTAATAAATAGCAGATTGATTCAACCCCCCAGTTGATCCTGCAGTTTACTTACATGCAAGATGGAAAATAAAGTACTGTAGCCACCATGATTTACTTCTCAGAAATGAGACACTCTATATTAGTGTAAGTGAATGCAAAAGTCCTGCATTGACAATTTATTACATTCTTAGTCCAAGCACTGATTAGATCAAATTGCAGCCTGAGCACACTGAATATACCTCACTTCAGTTTCCAGTGAACACAATCAGGTATATAGTAATAACACAATTCAAGATTAAAANNNNAAAAAAAAAAAAAAATTCAAACCAGAAAGCCCAAAACAAACCCACAAAAACAACATACACCAAAGCAAAACCCATCCTCACTCCAAAACACAAAACTAAAATTCTCCAGTATGTCCTTTTTCAAGGCACATTTGTCTCCTGACTTTTCAGTCTTGTTCTATTCCAACAGAATATCCATTACTCAAGAATGCTCACCGAGGAATTCTCCCTAGAAAGTCTTACCTAAAATAGTCGAATTTGGAGAGATTTTCAGCCTCAGTAAAGCTCTGAAGTCAGTCAAAATCTCCCTCTACTAGTGTTAGGGCAAATGGAATTGACACGTAAAATGACATTTAATATTAATACCCCCAAACAGAAGGCAGGAATGACATATTTCCATTTTTCCCCTTAAACCCCAGGCATTTTAGATGTTTTCAGATTTGAATTTTATTAGCTTTATTAAGCAAAGATAACATAGATGGTCTTAAAATAGAAATTATTGCATTTAGATCCTAATTTGCCTACAAAATATTTTCATTGATAAGGATTTACTTAAAGCTTAGAGAGACTTTTCAGTGAAATCTCTGACTTACAACTTAATTTTAGCCCACTTTCCAAGTACCGAAGATCAAACACCCATTTTTGTTTTACCATGCACGTATAAACTGCATCCAAAGAGACTGCATATTTTAGTTATTGACAATGAAGCTTTTCAGGACAGAGATCACCTTTAAAACTTAGTTTCAAAGAAACCAAAGTGGTCTTGAAACAAACACCCACACAATTTTTATGTACCAAAATATTTCTTCATGCAAATTTGAATTTTTAAGCAAAATATTTTTTTTGCACTGGACTGTATAGATGTCATAGATGTGACATCTGCCCTCTCCCTCATTTCAACTCAGCAAAACATTTGGAGTTTTTCTATTTTGAGCATGTGAATTCTTCCATTAGCATCCGTATCAGATTTCAGTCAGTCTGAGGCCATAACAAATAAACTAACACAAATACTAGCCCAGCTAAAACGTACATGTGAGGGTCAAAGCTGATTAGAATTGCTTTCAAAATGTGGTTCCGCTGAACTTAATTATTTCAAATGCTTTCAGCAAGTATGACAGAAAACATAATACTCTGCTTTCATACCCACCGTTGCAGCACAGTAGAGATGACAATCGAGATCAGGAAAACTGCCATAAACAAGTTGTTCTGAGTAGCTGACAACTTACATAGCCTTCCATAGCAGAATCCTAAACTCTTTACTTACATCCATATAAATGCTTTCTGCATTGAAATATACAGAACAGTAGTGACATCTAAAATTTTTACTTATCTGTTGCCGCTGCCCTTATTACAGAAAATGTAAATATAAATTTAATCATCAGATATACAGAACATTTTCCACTGCAAAGGATTTATCAGAACAGTAATATAATTCAAGGAGAACATACTAAGGTACTGATTCTTTTAAACATATAAGCTATCACATACAAAAGTATCTTTTCCAGATCCTGTTCTATCTCATAATAGTACAGTTTCCTGTGGTTTTCCAAAAATATTCATAGAAATACTATCAAACAATACTTTCAGCCACAAAATTCATTTACCTCCAAAAGATATTCCAGGATTGACAGGAAACAGTCAATGATTCCACATTAGTTTCTAGTCTGTTTATTACTGCTATTCAGTTTTTTCCACAGATCCCTGCTCTGCTCATTCCAGGAGGTGCATCGATATTCCTTATTGTTCCCACAATACAGCAAACATCGAGATGAATGTTCAATTTTTAAAGCAAACTACGGGAGACCAAAGCCGCAACAGCTTTTATAGTTTTCCTCCTTTCTCAAATAAGACTAAGTACAACTTGGTAACAAACTAAAGTACAAAGGACCTCTTGTGCCCGTGCACCTCGGCTCTGTGAGCTCAGCACGCTGGACTTCAAGACTCCACGGAAATCCGTGGTCTTCAGTTCAGACTCGGTTAAGGAGGCCCAAACCTGCATTTTAATTTAAGGCCATCTTTACTCAACTCAAGAGAATACCAAAAATATTTCAGAATTCCCATAGCTAGGATAAATCTCTTATTCCAGTGACCCAAAAAGGTTTCTCATTTCATATCACAGCAACCCCTTCCTCCAACCCTTTTCCTGTGATGATCTTTTGGAAAACATTATGATTATTTCACTTTTTACCACCCACTGACTTAGCAATATGAAGATTTTCAGCTTCTTCATCTCTTCTAAATCTTATGGTAACTGGCATTCCTAGAACAGTAGCTCAGCTTTTACTCATCTTCGTTACTTTCCTGAACTCGTTTCATTGTTAGCTTTTTTTACTGAGCCAGTCACCCTTCTTTTCCCCTAGAGTTATCTGCATGAGAGCCGCAGCCTGATGAAACCTCACTACCCTGCTTCATTCTCACCATTCCTGGCCAGTCAAGTGCCTCAGCTAAAAATCTCTTCTCGTTGATATTCAAAATTAATTTTCATTTGCTTTACCATGCAGTTTATGTGATCAGTCAGCCAACGAAAAGGCATTACTGAAACACCCAACCGGTATTTGATGTTTTTTGATGTTTTTTATGTTAAAACATAATTATCTTCCTAGAATGTCGGATTATGTGAGAATAAGGCAGGTATACTGGGGCTGGAGTTTTGTTGTTTGGTTAGTGGTTTTGGGAAGGTGTTGTGGTGTTTTTTTTGTTTGTGTTGGGTGTTTTGGGGCAGGTGGTGATTGCTTGGGTTTTGGTTTTTGGTTTTTTTTTTTTGTTTCTTTGTTTATTTTTCTAAAGAAGGTTTTTCCTGTCCTTCTAGGACTTTCATAAGAAAATTTAAGACTGCAGGCACCAATGACTGATTATCTTCTGTAACAAAGCATGCTTCTGGATCCAAGGGAAAGACTAGTTTAGCATTCTAAAACATTATTACTATTTTGCAATCTGCTACATAATTAATAGAACACAACTATACAATCATTGCACAGTTCCAAGACTCCTACACGCAAATCTCAGACCAAGAAAGAAAAGCTCTGATTTCAGGTGACCTTATCAAACCATTTCAAATGATGTGCTGAAAAAGTGCAGAGAAAAAATTAAAAAAAATAATCAATCTGCCTCCAGGTCCAGAGCAAAACAGGTAAAGGATAAAAGTCTCAAATGCTACATTTGGGATGGAAAGGACTAAGATTTTTAGTATTGCTCCTTCGTCACTTACTAGAGCTTCTTCACTGCTGCTTTGTTGAATAACAAAAAGTTTCTTGCTATTTCCATCTACTGTTTTCCATCTATCACACAGAGCTCAGTTTTCCAATGAGCTCTTCTAAATTCAGAAGATGGCTAAGAAAGTGATTTTAGAGTTACCTCTCTGGCAGAAAAGGTGTAGTACAATGAAGATCGAACGATTTAGAAAGGAAGCCAAGGTAGTATCTAGACTGCTTCCACCCAAAACCCTCCAAAGCAGGATGTTCTCTGGAGTATACTTAAGGGTAATTCTCTCAGCTTCTGAAGAAAACATGCCTCCAAGGAACAGGTAGAAGCTGGCAGGACTCTATAGCTTCATGTAAAATAGAGCAGTTTTCCAAGTGCTCCATATAGCCAGGGCTGCCTCACTGGGAGACTGAGATTCAGTCTTAATGAAAGGAAGATCCGAAGGTCTGCAGATCTTTCAAATACGCAATGTAATTATGCATCCTCTAATTAAACTTTGATAAGTAATAGTCGAGTGTAGCCACTCAAATAGTCCCATGTAGATCCATATCTATTCCAAAACGCACCTGATTTTTAAGAACAAGTTTTTCTAAGGGCATGTTATTCTGTGAAATAATAGTGGAGTTCTTGCAGCCTTTTTGTCACACTTTCTTTGGTACTGATATAATTTATGCGCTATGCTCTGATGTATATAAAATAGAGGGGAAAAAATCTTGAATGTTTTCATACTTAAATTACTTATCTTTCTCCAATGGATTCTAGTGATTAATGAATCCCAATTTCACAGATAATTTTTTCCACACATTTAATTTCAAATATATTCAAGACCCTTTTTACACCTGAAAGTATTTATCCACTTTTCCCTTCTATCTATGTTCTTCTTCTAGTAATGTGAATCTGAGTTCCATAAATTCTCCACTGATATCTTAAAAGTAGCACACTTGCTGTACTCTAGTACAGTATGTTGATAACAAACATTCAATTTCTTAATGTTTCTTAAAATTTTATGGATAATATATTCATTTTGCATTTATATCTATGTTATATTCAGTTTCCCACAAAAGCAGTTCATTGTTCTTAGCTTTCAGCAATAAAAAAATCAAACTTGTGTTTGATGCTTCCTCTCTTTTAAATTAAAAAAAAAATCAAAATTAGCCTTTAAATTTTAGGGGAAAAACCAGTAGATTTCAGGTATATCTCTATATAATCTCCATGTATAAGCATGCAAATAACTGCTTAAACAGCATCTCCTTCCACAGATTTTTTATATTCAAAATTACAGCAGATCTACCTTGTAAAGATGTTTGTTGAATACAGTGCCTTTTTGCCAACAAAAATCCCCAAGTACTTAATGAATAAGGGTCACGTAAATTGTTTTAACAAAAGCCAGAAAGCAAGACTGTGGTACCAGTCTAGAATTTGCAATATTTTAATAAAGTTCTAGTTAAAACGTGGTTTTCTATAACTACCTGGTAGCTTTTTGTAAAATGTCTGATGTCTGTGCCAGTGTGGAACTATAAATGAAAGGCCCTTGTCTTCAAAATCCAAACTGGCAGATTTTTTTGGTAATATTAAGGACCTTGAACAAGGAGTAGGGAGTAATTCAGTACTTTAATCTACTAAATATTTTAAAGGTTTGTCATCTGTGCTTTAATGTCTATCTTTTCACCAGGTGCATAATAGCTTTAACACCGCAAGAGAAGGATCTATACATATCTCTTATGCCATAAAACACTAATCAGTGTAAACTTCAAAGCTTTTATTTGAGAGTGTAAACTTCTAAGAAAGATTAGATAACTACTGAGCAGGTGCAATCCAGGAACAAAAATAGATGGAAACATAATAAAGGAAGCCAGACAAAGCTGTTGTTAAAAAAAATTCTGTCCTTATTAAAGGGGAATGACTATTGCAAAAAAAGAAATTAATATGCAATTACCACAGCTGCTAAGGCTAGCCAAGCATTTTGCAGAAATTCCTTCAAATTTTAAGGTCACTATCTAAAGGTAAATATATTATTTCGGATTTCAGTTTGCACAAGCAAATTTTTATATTCTCTTCTCGTACAGTCTAAGTTCAACATTCTATGAAAAAGCCTAAAATGTAACGATATTCACATTAAAGGGTACAATGTACAGTCCTAACTTGCACAATAGTTGATAGTTTACTTTGAAACAATAAAATTGTATACTACAAACATTTTTTTGCAATACAACTTCATATATAAGCATTCAACACTTGAATTCCAATGCTGTAATGGTCACTGAAACCACCTCTAACACATTCAAATAATAGTCACATACTGAAGCACTTACAGGCACCCTGATGAATTAAGGAATTTACGTAATGGGATTAAGTTCACGCTTAAGTATTTCAAGTAAGTGTCATCCACTTCTTACTTTCCATTGTGAATTGGAACTAACCACAAAGAGACAAACATAAGCTAAATATACATGGAAACTTTGCTATTTTTGTCTCACGATAATGCATTTCATACACATCCAAACGAAAGAATAGAAAAGCTTTGTATTTCATTCTATAGTTTTCAAATGAAATGTTTGATTGTTCTCATGTGTGATGAGAATGGACAAGTGATAGCTTAGTAGGCAGAAATAAAAGCATGAGTCCACTACCAGCAGTCTCCACAAGATCTGTAAAACTCACCAGCATTAGAAGGCTGTTTGCAAAATGCTAATACTAATTATGACTTAAAAAAAAAAAAAAAAAAAAAGCAAAAAGCGTGCATCTCAATATTTCTGTTTTCCTGAAGGACCACATCCCTTTCCATTGCATGCAAGTACATACTTTTCTCTTTTGCATGTTTAGGTTTGGGTTTTTTGGTCACAGTGTTTTTTTTCCTTTCCTTCCAAAACCTCAGGAAGTTTGGCTCAATCAATCAGTCAGACAAATTAGATTGGCTGCTTTGTCGCTTACCAAATTCTATATTACAAAAAACATTGGCTACTTACAACAGCATCCTTCTTTCTTTCAGAATAAACAGCGTGTTTTTCTGAGCAATAGAGTTGTTCTATTCTCATTACTCCAATCAACCTGTGAATTTAAAACAGCTCTTATGAAAATAAAAGGTACAGGAAGCATTTCTGACTAGAAAGAAGCCTGCATCTTCTTTTGGTTTAGAGAGAACACGGACTTTAGCTGAAAACTGCAAGGAAGCCAGCACCTATATAAACTATTAAAGTAGATGGTTAATTCTGGGCAAAATATGTTTATTTGCAGAGGGCGCAGCAGAAGCATATTCTACACTGAGAGTCCAGTAACACTTTTCAAACAATGTTTTGTCTCTCAGAAATGAGCATTAGGCTGCTAGTTGCAACACAGGAGACAGATTTTAGCTAATTTTGGTCTGTGAGAAGAAAACCACCAACATCCATAACATAGCCATTCTATTCAAGTAGATATTCCTTCAAGTAGCTTGCAATGTCCCACACCTAACAAACTGCCCGGTGCAGCCTTCTCAAACTCTTTTTATGCTGTAAGGCTTTGAATGAAGCTGCACTTGAGTCATCCAGCGATAGAGATCACACAACCAAAAAGATTCCTGTGTAAAATCCTGGGCATGTTCCCACAGACGGGAGAATTTATAGTGGTTAGTAGGCAGTAACACCTTGCTCAAGTTGCTCTTCTCCTGGTGTATATAAACTAATTTAATACATTCACATCAACAACTTACACATCACATCCTTATCACATCATGCCACTCCATCTCTCCTATAGGAATACTGTCACGCTTTCACTCCCAGAGAGTTCTTGGCATTAAACTGGAGAGATCCCGAACTGCTATAAGATGATCTTTTAGTTAAAAACACTGAAGTATACGTGGAACAACTTAGTTGGAATTATAGCTATTTTCTGTATTTTGCACAGATACGGTTATTTTCCCCATCTTTGCTTATTCAATTCATTGACAACATAGCATTTGTGAACATGAACTGTATTTCTGGAGTTGTCTACTCACAGCTTACCTGTAATATTTTAAATAAAACAGATCCATATCTAACTGGAAAACTGCCCAGTCAAACATCTTCATAGAAAGATGCCATCGTAGTTTGGCACAAAAATATTATTTTTTTTTTTTCAGAATAGATTAAATTTTCATTCTTAACATGACATGGAATATGCCATAAGAAAAAAAAACCATTATTACATCATTATGTATTCAACCTGCTAGGCAACATGAACCTATTTTACATCTGACTTTCAAAGTAAACTGAGAATCAAGGTAACATTTATTATTACCCATAAGATACCATCATTTGAAGTAGTATTTTCATTTTAGAATTAAAAACTTGAGTATTGTTCACCTTCAGGTTTAACTCCTATAATAACTTGTACATATAAACCTGGTTCATTCGGAAGCGAGTTCTCACTCGCTTGAAACATGAAACATGATTACGCAATGCAAATTACAGATACACGTTGGTCCACAAATTTCAGATGCAAAATGTTTCTTACAAGGAAAGAAAGGAATGTAGTCTTTGAGAAATAGTCTGTCTTGGGGCCAGGCAGCCATTGCAGAGTCCTGCTTCCAGCAAGGGATGGCAGAGGAATCTGCCCAGACCCTCAACAAATGGTAACTGTCAAGAAGGCGAGAAAAGGGCTACTATACAAAAATCCAAGCAAGCACCTGCTATTTCAGACTGGTACCTGTTACTAGTGGGTACAAGGGCAGGGAATGTATCAGAGAAAACGGCAAAGGGGTGAGGAGAAGAGAAGAGTTGCAGTACAAGAAATCTCTCTAGTTCAAATGAGAGCCATCAGAGGTCACATGTTTAGATCTGAATCTCAAATGCATTCTTTTTTTTTTTTTTTTTCTGACTGTGGACAAAGAAACCTTCAGGATTACAATGAAGGTAACATTTATAAATTAAAGCAACTATTTCAAATTATATTACAGTACTCTTGTTCCAGGTTTTCTATTTTAGTTGCTAGAAATGAAAGACAGATAATGACTTTGTAGACAGTGCTTGACATCCTTCTTCCCTGGTGGGCATCAGAGAGAGGAAATAATAGGTCTCACCTTTGCAATGCTGAAAATACAACCTAAGACACTGTGTAAAACATCAGGCACGATGTGAATTGAGCAAGTAGGGACGCAACAGATAAGACAACAATTTTTGAATGAGGTGACAACTCATCTAAATTACAAGTGTAGAAGCCCCTCATTTCTGCATTAAAATAATAAGTGATATAATAATCACTTTGACTCTTCCTTTCTGAAGGAATAAGTCATTTCCCTGCTGTCTCTGAAACTGTCTCGTGGTGATGCTGGGTAGCTACTGCTACTGAACAGCAAACCCCATCCAACTTTCAGAGCAACAGACATCATCTACCTGGACTTAAGCAAAGCATTTGACACTGTCCCGCATGACCTCCTAGTCTCCAAATTGGAGAGTCATGGGTTCGATGAATGGACCACTCAGTGGATAAGGAACTGGCTGGATGGCTGCACTCAAAGAGTTGTGGTTAATGGGTCAATGTCCACGTGGCGGCCAGTGACGAGTGGTGTCCCGCAAGGGTCAGTACTGGGACCAGTACTATTTAACATCTTTGTTGGAGACATGGACAGTGGGATAGAGTGCACCCTCAGCAAATTTGCTGATGACACCAAGCTCGGTGGCGCGGTTGACACGCTGGAGGGAAGGGATGCCATCCAGAGGGACCTGGACAGGCTTGAGAGGTGGGCTAATGCAAACGGCATGAAGTTCAACCAAGCCAAGTGCAGAGTCCTACACCTGGGACGTGGCAATCCCAGGCACAAATACAGGTTGGGCAGAGAATGGCTGGAGAGCAGCCCTGAGGAGAAGGACTTGGGAGTGCTCATGGATGAGAAGCTCAACATGAGCCGGCAGTGCGCGCTGGCAGCCCAGAAAGCCAACCGTATCCTGGGTTGCATCAAAAGAAGTGTGAGCAGCAGGTCACGGGAGGTGATTCTCCCCCTCTACTCTGCGCTTGTGAGACCCCACCTGGAGTACTGTGTCCAGTTCTGGAGTCCTCAACATAGAAAGGACATCGAACTGTTGGAACAGGTCCAGCGCAGGGCCACCAAGATGATTAGAGGGATGGAGCACCTCTCCTATGAGGACAGGCTGAGAGAGCTGGGACTGTTCAGCCTGGAGAAGAGAAGGCTCCGGGGAGACCTGATAGCAGCCTTCCAGTATCTGAAGGGAGCCTACAGGAGAGCTGGGGAGGGACTCTTTGTCAGGAAGTCTAGTGACAGGACGAGGGGTAATGGTTTTAAATTGGAAGAGGGGAGATTTAGATGAGATATTAAGAAGAAGTTCTTTACTGTGAGGGTGGTGAGGCACTGGAACAGGTTGCCCCGGGAAGTTCTTGATGCCCCATCACTGGAAGTGTTTAAGGCCAGGCTGGATGGGGCTTTGAGCAACCTGCTCTAGGGAGAGGTGTCCCTGCCCACGGCAGGGGGGTTGGAACTTGATGATCTTTAAGGTCCCTTCCAACTCTAACCATTCTAAGATTCTATGATTTATTTTGAGCTGTGAAAAATGGAAACTAATGCACTGTGAATAATCTAGGCATTTATATTGCAAAACTAAGGTATCTATGTATGGTCTAAGATTCTTATCTGGTATAGTTAATGTGACACACAAACTATCATTTTTAGCATGGGGTCATTAATTTCTTTCCATTACATGTCATTTCCTTTTTTGCACCAAATATTTAATTTTCTATGAATTATATCAACCAGTTCCTCTGATTCAGCTGTGTTAAAAAAAAAATAAACAAACACCAACACACATCTCCCCCCCCAAATACCTAAACTAAAAAACCTTATTTAGTGTACTGTGTACAAAATAAACCCAGCTATTGCTCACTTTGTGGAATAGGTATACAAAAGAATTTCAAAAAGAATTCATCAAGACAGAAAGTGATGCATAAGCCTATTCACTTCTGAGACATGTCAATAAAAGCAATGAAGTGGGATACTTTGTACTCAGGCTCTCCTGTTCCATATGAAACTAGGTACGACAAACTGCTTATTTATTAGACAGAAGCTTGGTATAATGAGAATAATGTATGCACTGGTTAGATATTTTTATTAAAGCAGAGTGTGTGTGTGTATATATATACATACCTATAGATAGATTAGGAAGTATTCTCACACAGAAAATGTGACTTGAAAACACTTTTATACGAAAGCTTCTAGTTTCAAGCAATGAAGTATCTACAGGTAACAAACGTGTGGTTTTTTAAGGAACATAAGGACAGTTGTTCTAACAAGCAACACCTGAAGAATAAATCATACACCCCCCCTTGCAAACTGGCTGAAGCTATTCCAGCACACCTACCTGCTCTAAATCATTGTTCAACAGATAATCGGAGACTAGTTTCAGTCAGGAGTTCTACTCCAGTAGAAGGTATAAGACTAAGGTGTTGTTTAAATAAAACTGTAACTAGAACACCGCAGCCCTTGCAGTGAGGATCCACAAGTAGCTGTTACACCTTATGTCTATTACTAACAGAGCCACTCTTTCCTGAGTAAGTTTGGGAGTATTCCGTAGGTTGCCGTTCTCATTTGACCTTTCTACTTGGCACATTAGAAACTGAAATTCTCCTTAATGACAGTTAAGTTATTAGCTGATAGCAAACAAGCTTGCCCTTCTTACGCGCTGACCAGGTCACACAAAGAAGAGGAAGGAGGCGAGTAGCCACATTAAAATGCTTTCTCGTCCCCCAAATCCCTCAGGGGAAGGTCCTTACTACTGTGCCAATGAATTTCTTATGGCTGCCTCCATCATAAATACTCTGATTAAAATGTAAATTCAACCAACCTATCAGCTTCCCATTAAGAAGACTCTTTAAAAACACCATTAATCAGCCGAGAGATATGTAGTGAAATACCACTTATCAATTCTAACTGCTTATGACAGTTAACAAAGCTTTATATTTGCCCCAAACATGTGCTGATCTATCAATTATGCCAGGGTTCACCCTCACGCTAATTGTACATTTTCTTCTCTAATGCATTTTTGCTGTTATCTCATAGGCTAATGAAAGCCAGGAAATCAATACATATAAATTATACATGCAAAGAAGGACTGCTGTGAACATAAAGTTTCTAATTAATTGCACTTGATTAATTTATATCCTTTAATTATCTTGCTAAGCCACAAACAACATAAATATTCTTGCAATCTGGTTATTGCTATGTCAGTCATAAAAAAAAGCAGACGCAGTAAATCTATGAAATCTAGCAAACTCCATTGCCAAAAAACATGGTATAGCATAACACTAAATATAACAGGACTTACTCCAGACACCTATGAATAATTCTAGCGTGACAAATTAGCACTAAATATGTTGTATAGTTATTTGAATAAGGTTATAATGATGTTATAACTTTACACGTAGCATACAGGGTAAGCAAAACATAGGCTTATCGTGCAAGATGATGGAGTTTGTTAGTTGCATTTCTTCAACAAATTCGCAATACAGATGTAAGCGATATTGATAACTGACTGGTTAGGGCCAGGGACCAAATTGTAAAGATTCTAAATTAGGGTTTTACTATTTTTCTGTGCTTAACTCCAAAAGCAAACTGTCACGTGATCTTATCTGAAAGCCAGAAATGCAGAGTCAGGACACCATAATGACAGGCCCAACTCTGAGAGCTAAATAAGAGCTGCCACACAGTCTTTTGTAAGAGGCAATTGACCAAATATAAATTCTTCCATTACGTGAGTAGCTGTAACTGTAGATACTTTTTTTTTCCCCCTTTCAAATTTTGTCCACTTTGGTAAACCAACCATATGTCACAGTTCTGAAATCTAATCTGATCAATCCACCAGGTTTGCTCTTTGTCCTACACAACAGCATATTACTGACTATCTGTATCCACAACTTTCATAAACGTGTTAAAAGAAACTGTATCTGTCTACAGGGAGACTCAGACAGAGACCATCTGTCAGTGACTAAAGCTATTCTTTAAAAAAAGAAAACATTCATCTGGGATTTGCCCTTTACAGAGTAAACCCACTTAACCTCCCAATAAGATTAACTGTTATTTGTTTTCATTAAACAAAAATGACCATGCTAATATGCATTTAATAGTACTAACAATGAGAGAAACACGAACTTCAATAATTTTTAAATTCCTTAAAATCGTAAAACTTGTTATTTCATGACAGTTACTTTATTATTAATAAATAACTTTCATTTTTCACGACAAGCTTTCTTCCCTGAAGTTGAGACTAAAAATGAAATCAGGGCGCATGTTGGAACTAAGGCAGCAGGCTCTTGAGTCTGCCACATATTATAGATAGAAATGACTGTATATAAATTGTCTGAGCAATGCATATAAAAACCCAATACCTTTGGAGCACTGATGATTTTCACCTGTGCCCTCAGCATCTAGGCATTTACAAAGGAAGGTATTTAACTAGATTGATTGTACAGGACTGACTGAGTAGAGTTAGTGCCATGTAATGGAGACTCTGCTGCTCTCTGCAGCAGCACAACTCACTGAACCAGCCTGAAGCTGTACTGAAAAATACTGTGATGGCTCTCCCTGGGCTGACAAAACACACTACTACTGTCATCTAAGACTCCCTCTTCTACTGGGGAAAAACACAAGATGAGAAACCTTTAAATGGAGGCAACCCCTTCTCTGCCAATTTTGCTTTTGTGACTTTTTTTTTTTTTTTTTAAGACCAAGTTAGCAAGATGTGCAATGGCAATAAGGAGCATCCTAAAACATTCAGGGCTGAAGTGCAAAATCCCTCATAAAATTAATTCCTGGATCCCCGGGAATTGCTTATAACTCTGCCTCTATAACTTAGATCAGAACCAAAAAAGGTGTCCTCCTCCCCTCGGCAATAGTCTGACGAGTGCTCCATAAAGTCTATTTCCACTGTAGGAATGATTCAAATCTCTCTGGAACCAGTGGGAATATATTTACCAGGTTCAGTTAGCTCTGCATCCAGTTTTCTCCATTAATGGTAGTGGCACTATATAATCCATAAACATTAAGACAAAGCAATCATACAATCATTTTCTCAGGGAGCAACTTGCATATGCTATAAATAAAAATAACTAAATTGATGAGAGAAATCATTATTACAATTCAGTGCAGCTAAAATGTTGCTCCTAAAACAGAGAATCCAGAAAATACCAGCTTCTTCCCCTCAAACACAAAGTATACTAAGAATCAGAAGCAGAGAAAAAAAAACCTTAGGCATGCAAAACTTCGTTTCTTATTCTAAGAGTGAACAGTCGTTGCATTACTTGAATGCACTGTGTCTGAGATCCACCACTGGAGGAAAAAAGGTCTTATACAAAGCGCTATACAGAAGCGGATTCTTTTACCACTGCATTAACAGGCATCAACATCTAGATGATGACACAGGATCAGTCATTTCAAAACAGCTAAAATCTGTTTTCTACTGGGCAGGTGGTAACATGACAAGTTTTCAAACAGCCAAATCAATCCTTTGGCATCGTTTGTGCTGGCTTCTAAGTGTTTCTTCCCTGCTAAGGGAGCAGCTTCAGGCTGGCATTGCCCAGTGTTTGTGTACGGTCTGTAAAGCCATAGCAGGACAATCAACTTTGTGTTTTCATTACTTTACAGAAAGGATGGTGAAGAGTGAATTTGAGCAAGGTGTGAATTAACAAGGATCACGTTTAGCTACCAATAAAGTTCTTACATAAGACTTGCCACATGCCAGAAGAGCACAGAACACTCAATGATCACTAACAGAAGGCACCAGGAAAAGCTTTTATCCATCCAAAAATCATCAGTTCATCCAAGGAAAAACTTTGAAGTATGTAACTTCCAGAGTTCACTGGATTTGTCACTTCAGATACAGAGCACCTAGCCAGAAGCAGAGTGCTGAGGTTTGACTGCAATTACCTTATCTTTCCTATTTTTAGTGACAGGACCGGATTATTTTAAGTGCATTTTATAGAACACCCTTCTTTACTGAAATATAAAGACTGTAATAAAGACAATACAATGTTTTGAAACTGTTTTAAATCCTTCACTCAGCTTTGCTTCTACAGATTTAACATGTAGGGGTTCTAATCTTACTGCTACTAATTAGAGCTTTAGTGTAATTGTGCCAACAGGGTGCTTGGCATAATAATTACTATTGAGAGATTCTGGTGGAGCAGTAACGTGCCCACATAATACAGATATGTCTAATATTATACAGCAGTCACCTTTGTATGTTGACTTTTAAGTTGGATTTTAACCAAGTAAGGGGTTATTTTGCCTTTATTATAAAGCTCAAAAGGCGTATACATATGTATGATTTAGGTATTCATTTTTTCCTCTTTGATTCTTTTGAATATTAATTAGGCAGAAGAAAACTAGAAGGCACATTTTATTCCACATCCTTCATAATTTAGTCTAGTTTGGCATGGGAAAACGAACCAAAATGCTTATGTTGGCAGGTCATACTTCTAATGTAATATTAGACTTTCTTAGGATAATGTCCTCAGCTGCAAAGTTTACCATAATATACAATAAATTGAACTAAAACCAGAGGATGAGTAAGACTTAAAAATCTGCACTTAGAAAGCGCCTGTGCTGCATTCCATTACAGTCTTACCAGTTTTGAAACAAATCTTTATGTGACTCTTTGAATAAATCTATTCAGTGAAATATATAGGACTTAAACCTAAGGAACAACACAGAAACACTAACAAAGATAGAGAAGAGCATTTTCAAACAGAAGAGCATTTTTCACCACTTCGTAACCTTTACTATTTTATTGTCTAACAAGTTTCAGATGATGAAACTTCATTAATGATGTAAATCTATAGTGAAAGAACACTTACCAGCATTGAGACTTTTTTTGTTTGGTTTTGTGGTTTTTTTACCTCTAGGAATACCAGCTTCAGCCATGTAATCATTTAAAAAAAATTAAATCTTAATGATGGATATTTAAGAAGGATTTCAAAAGCAATTTAAATGTGCAAGCCCTACACAATAAAATAAAATAAAATAAAATAAAATAAAATAAAATAAAATAAAATAAAATAAAATAAAAAGCAATAGACCTTTGTAGTCTAACTGTAGATTTTTTTTTTAATTTTTTTTTAAATAAAAAAGTGAACTCTTTAAAAGAAAATGTGCAGCATGGAGCCTGAACCAGAGCTCCATCTAGAACAGACAGGCTTGTTTTTACTGCCCCTTAGTGCTTCCCTTTTAAAGTGACAGGAAACCAATTTCTGATTACAAATCAATAGGTTAGCCTGCTACCATCAGACAGTAAATTCAGTTGCTGATATTAAAGCACAGAAGAAGGTCTCAGAAGGGATCAGGTATTGCGATTTTGATGCAAACAAAGCCAAGTAAACAGTATTGCTTTTCTGCAACTCCATATCTTCAAGAAGCGGTTCTTACAGAGTTAAGTCACATGTGGATTATTTATCATTTGCGGGTCACCATCAGAATGAAAACTGCGACAAACGTATGACATACATGAAGTGCGTAACTTCAAGTCTCAAAATCACAAAGCACTGAAATGTGCAGTATTAGTTAATATAATGGAAACAAAAAGTATGTATGCTCCTGTCACACAAAATACCTTTTGATGAAGTCTCTTTTTTCTTTAAGCTTTTAAGATAATCTTAGCGAAATCATCAAACTATAAAAAGAAATCAATAAAACAGAAAAGGTTCCCATCACCCCTAAAAAAATCCATAACTTTTGCATTTTAATAGAGACACTACAAGACTATACCAGTCATTTTCTTTCTGATGTGTTCCTTTGATTTCACTCTTATCTCACAGGACTCTTGACTTTCCTGAGAAAGGGATTATTGAATTGTATGTCTCCCTCAGATGCTCTTGATCATTCAAGTAGTCTGTACTTAAGAACGCTACAGAGTCTGCTCAGCTGCTGGTTCCTTGGGAACTCATCAGGGACTGTCATCTTAATATTAATTGGGTTTTGTGCAGGAATCCGAGTCCCACAATGAGAGGGTTTGAAGAGAGAAGATTATGCCCAAAGCCAGATATAAAGGCAAACATATTTAGCACAACAATTATGATAATTGCAGAAACACTCTGAGAAATAAGTAAATCTGATTAAGAGCACTTCTACATGATCAAATATTAATCTGATGTCTTCACTCTAACCTGGTTTGAACATAAGAGGCTTCTTATGGTTTTATGTATTAACAGATTTGTGGAAGCTGAACTCATAGTACCTAATAATATGGTACATCTAAGTCAATACAGTAAAAGGATCTTTAAGGAATGTAATCCACTTAAATTAAAAATAGACACAGATTGAATCATAAAGCTTAAATTAAAATTGACACAGAGTCAATCAATACAGCATTTTATATAAAGTCTTGTATAAACTACCTGAACATTTTTCAATCTCGTAGCATAAAAACATGTGTATTTCTTTTTACTGAATAAAGGCTGTGTTGCTTCAGAACGAATCATCATAAATACCACTCCGACAAAGACTTAAAAGTTTCCAGACTCACATAACATGCAGCAAATTAAGTATACCTATATTTGCAGATGCGTGATATATTCCTCTTTAAAAATGGATGTTAGTTGTAGAGATTCAGTGTATCCAATTAAACCATTTCATCTTTAAAATCACCGTGATTTATAAGACATGTGGGCCAACAACCTATATTTGAGTGCTGAGGAATAAGACAGTGGAAGGAAAATAATAAAAAAAACATTTGCAACCCTGATTTTTCTATACAGGCATGCATGCACATACTTGTATACAAAAATATACATATACAGACTCCTCCATCAAAAAACCATACAAAATCATGTTTAATGTTGTGTACAGATTATATTTAATACAATCATGACAAGTATTTTTAGTTTGTTATGCACAGATCAGCTTTGAATAAATCTTAAACTAATATATACAGTATGCATACTTTTCAATATAAATTTGCAGAACTAGAAGGGAAGCCTGAGAGCACCTACACTACATCTGCATACATTTAAGTTAACTCAGATGAACGATTCCACGTATAGCTAAGTTTTCAAAATCAAACATAAAGCATCTGAAAACTATTACAGTAATATATGCACAAAAGCCTACTAAAAAGAACAATATATCAAAAATCGTAATACAAAAATGAGTTATTTCAACCTGAGAAACACACACATGGATATCTACCTATCCATCTTTATTTGCAAGTATTAACCACATATAGACCTTATGTGAAAGGTAAATCTTGCCAGCATGGCTTACCTCCCATAGTAATTAGGCTTGTGTTTCTGCTTTATTAACTCTGATACAACAGTGTCCTGCCCTCTGTCACCAGGGGTACTAATAGATGATAATCACTACGATTTGGAAACCATACAAATTAAATGATGAAATGAGATGAAGTGTAGTAATGCAATGAGCTCAAGGACAAGCGAGTTAGTAATTTCTGTAATCATTTACAAGATATTAAATAGGAAATACATTAATAAATTAGAACACAGTTTATTAAAAAAAAAACAACCAAGTTAATTATACATTTTCCTGAAATATTAATATTTTAAAGGTGATATTTAAAAGTTTGCCGTATGCAAAACAGTTTACTTTCCCCTAACAGAAATATTAGAAGTGTATCCCTTATTTATATATGCAATGAAATCCTTACAAGATTTAACACTCCCTATGGACAATTTTAATTTCGTGTGGAGAGCAAGTATATTTTTCCAGTCCATTGATAGCAGGCTTATATTAGTATATTGGAAATACGTTCTCTTCTGCATTACTACAATGCTGGAGAAATGATACTGATTCTTAGCTTCTAACTAGATGTTTTCATCCATTAATCTCAGCACTAATACTGGAAACATACTGTTATATTTTTTTTTTAGTCAAGTGCTTAACTACACAGAAACATAATTCAGCTGAAAAAAAGTCACTTAACTACAAACAGTTGTCAGCATTTTCTTCTAAAAGAAGTTTTTAAACTGTTAAAGCTTGTGATGAGTATCATAATTTTACAGCAATTTCAAAAAGATGCTTCGAATTGTGAAGTGTCTGGTGAAATGACACATTTTCCTAAAAAAAATATAAAAATTATCAGCTTCGTAAGAGACAATTAAAGCATTGACACGAAGATACTAAATCTGAAGATCATCACTGTGCTTAACTGTCTTTTCAAATCCATACTTATCTTTGGTAACTTATCAATAATAATTTATTCTTTTCAATACACAAGACATTTAGTTTCGAAGTCTTACATGTCTCTATGTAAATTGAGTCCCACATTTTTAGATTGTAGAAATGTACTTCAGTGTATTTTTTGAAAGCCAAATATGCTTCAGTATAAGCTAACATTTAAAAAAAAAAAAAGTATTGAAAAATTTTTCAGTCAAACAGCTTCCCCCCCCCCTTAAAATAAGTGGGTTAATGCAGCTACTTAAATGTAGCCAATTATTTAAAAAAGCCCTGGTTTTTGGGAAAGCAGTCTATGTCATTGAGCTCAAAATCCCATCTTCCTAGTAGTTTTCTAAACCAATAAATTCACCTACAAAGAGCTCATCCTAATATTAATAGGTTTGAATTCTATCAGATGTAAGTTTCAACAATCAGGATGCTCTGAAGAAACATAATTCTGCCTGAGCCTGTATTGTGCACATTGAAAGCAAATACTCTGCATTCTTTTTCAAACTAACCAAGTACAGAACATTTGTAAACATCGCTTATAAACCAAAAAAACCCAAACCAAAACAACAAACTATTTGTGCCTTGTTAATATATATTGATATAAAAATAATGTTTCATTCTATGAAGTGTTAAAATAAAAAGCAATATGATTTCTGAACTAAAACAATTCTGCATGCAAAAACTATTTTAAATTACGTCAGAACTTTTAACAGCATAGGTCTGCTCTCTACTGATCTTACAATCTAAAAAGGATGCATTTCACTAGTGCCACAAAACGTATATAACCCATATAATGCAATCCCTTCTTGTATTTAAAAGGCTCAAACACTACAATTTCAAGAAAGTGTCCTAAAAATTAGGGTATCTGTCTTTAAAGAGGAAAGGCTTAGTAGACAAAAGAACCACAGATACTTTGCTAATAATCATCCAACTAGCTACTTTCTGTTCCGAGGAATTGTTTTATATGGTTAGCATGTTTATATCCATTCAATTCGAGATGCAGATTATGGCAATTAGATATTTATCCTCCTTAATGTACACTGTTTTTATTTATGTTGAACTTGAATCCATTATCAGAAACAAAGCTGCATACATATAACCCTAACCAATTGCTGGAGATGCACACAGACTACTGCTTGTTTACTTTGGGTAGACTAATCTTATGGCATGCATTAAAAATGTTGTACTTGTCACTGACTAATACAACAAATTGAAACCTTGGAACAATCCTATTTACAATTCAAGTACTCCATATTTGATTCTTGCATCAGAATTTTCAGTTAACCCTTTTGTTAAATAACTGAATCTCAGAGCATTGTACAGCTACACTGCAATTTAAATCTAAATATAAGATCTTTTCATTTGTTACACATAGTTCTGATTTAAAAGATACAACCAGAGTGCATTACCTCACTATACACTTTTCAGGTCCTCTGTTAGTATGCAGTATATAATTGAATATTTCAATGTTTTGTACTATTCACACAGCTAGGGTTATTGTTGAAAGAAAAAAAAAAAAACAAAACAAACTTTCCCTCATCTATATTCCGTAAATAAAAGGCTTAGCTGCTGTTTTTACTTACAGTTCCCAGAATTTCTTTCTCTTCTAAACCATTTTAGCTCTTAATATGAAAGTTTTATTAGTTATCCTGTCAGAAAATTCAAACCTTTACTAAGTGACATGAACAGTTACAGTTGGTTTAAGCGTGGTTGGGTACCCCTGATTCCATCAGGAAAATACCAAAACAATATATGGCATATGTTAACATCCAAAGACTGAAAACATGCCCAGTAAAAGAGCCCCCCAGACTTAAAGGAAATCACTACTTAATTCCACAAACATTTGTTTCAGCTCAGGAGTTGCACTAGAAACTTTAAGTAGTTTTCTGGTTCAAATATTACTCTAGTTGATACGTGGAGTCATAACATGCTGCATAGCACCATCTGCTGGTTTGAACAATGGGCTTTGGAGACAACAGGTCCAATTATTCTTCGTGTTAACTGAAATCTAAAAAGTCGACATTCCACTCACCTTAGTTCCACAGGATTTGTAGAATTCTGCATAGAATTCACTGCACAAACGGAAAGAGAACGAGACAGACACACAGAGAATCAGATGTGTGTGCAAAGACATCTGAAAATCATACAGGGATGAAATACTAAGCAGGAAGGGCCTTCTTCAAAAGCAAGTAAGCAAGCTGAATTTCCTTTGTCCCAGAGTCCAGGAAAGCGCTCATTTTAAACCATTCCAGGAACATTATTTTCTTGCTTTGATACCTTTTAGATATCTTTTCTTCTGGAAGGAAATTTAGGAGGCTGTTGGATGTAGAAAGAATTTTTTCCTTAAGCAGGAACATCACAACAGTTTTTGTCTTGGATTAATCCTTACTTGCTAAATTCAGAAACAGTCATTATTTTGGTTTGTAATAAATGAAACTGTTAAGACATTGTATAAACATAACTGATAAAGAATATATTTTTATTTTGTCCAAGCATCATATATGGAAGTAGATTAAAAAGAAGTGATATTTGCAATGCTATCGTTACAAAATTATAAAAGCAAAAACAGCCTTAGGAATAATTTCTGAGAAATGACTGGTGAGCAAAGGAGTAAACTGTTTAAATTTATGTTTTCAGTGTTTTATTGCTATTTAAAAGGAAAATACCATCAAACTCACTCTAGCTGGAATTGTTTGCCACATCAACACCCAAAATAACAATTTTCCCCCCAAAACTGAGATTATCCAGTTATCTGAATTATTAAAAATTTCTTCTATGCAGTTCATATATGAGCAGTAGCCATACAGCCTATGTAAAAATTCAGTCCGAATCCTGCAACTCTAGCAGAGCTGCTTGTATAAGCATCACAGTCACACACTAAGAGCTCAAATGCTGGAACTGGGTCTGACAGTCTTTCCTCGGCGGCACCACTCGGACCGTGGTAGCAGAATTCTATAGAGGGGAAACCCAGATTGGGCTCACACCTCTGCCTGCTCCCTGTAAATTAATTTGTTTACTTGATGCCTGTTTCATGAGGTGCGTAGAGGCCTTTGCTGGTACATGTGCATACCAAAAATATCACACGTTTAGTACCCACTGTGGGGTCCTGGCCACAGCGGGCTCTGTGACAGCTTGATGATAAACAGCTGGCCTGCTGTGGAACATGCAGAGCACTCTGGGCAACAGGAGCAAGAAAACAGGTAAGCATCGTTAGCAGAACTTGCCTATCAGAATAATGGGACAGGCTCTCTGAAAATCCTGAGCTGTCCAGGCTAAGAGTGTGGTTAGAATTCATTTCAATGCCTGGTACAGTAAGTATACTCTTAACCATTTTCAGCAAAAGCTAGTTCACATCTTCAGGGCAAAAATTTAAGAGTCAGAAGAACTCCACTCCTTCTTCCCCCCCTGACAACTCACAGTCAAACACCTTTGTTACATCTACAAAAAACTCCAATTAGTACATTTAGTACTTCATATTTAAACCAGTGTAATATTTGAGATTTAAAAAAAAAAAAAAAAAAAAGTTAAATTCAGAGTAGTCTATTTTTCCATTCAGTAAGTGAGCAATCAAATCAGTGTGACTGCCATCTCCTGCAGCCAGCGTAAGGTTCTCCCAAGCTCCACAAATCCAAAGCACAACACATCATTGTTTGTCTGTAGCACAGAACTGAAGATATGGAGACATACAGTAATCCTGGTTAGCGCTGATAGAAATAGGAAGAGATCAAGGTGGTCAAGCAACAGATAAGAAAAAGCCTTGAGCAGGCTTATCAGATTCCTCTGGCAGCAGTACCGTGTGTCACATCAAACCTTAAAAATACAAATGCCTCTAGTTTAGAATACTCTCCACCCTAAATGTATTTTTTTCTTTTTAATACATTTTTATTTGGTATTTTTCATCCCACAACATGATTCTATTTCAAATTATAACGGAAAACTGTTGGTAAACTTCACTGACTCAGTAGTTGGTACGTACTAAGCAGAATTTCAGTTCTCACTGTGGTGATGTAATCAACTCAGAATGATGTCACCTGAAAGTTTCTTGCACTGCTTTTAAGACAACAGCAGTTATTAAACCAAAACCTAACAAAAAACCAACCAAACAAAAAAGAAAAAAACAAAAAAGAAAAAAAAAACAGTGATCCGAAGTGTTATCTCCAGCTGAACTAAACTGTATTACCTACTTGGCATAGCCTAAAGTCAAATTCTTTTGTCAGCATCTTTACCATATCGACATATAGCACAACTTTTTATTTAAATTTCTTACTAACATTGCAAAGGAATAAGTTTAATGTATCAGAGAACTTCAAAATATTGAGTCACCAATACCAAGAGATGTCCAGGTAACTATCAAGCCTTACTTAAAATCAGCTGGTTTTTTTTTTTTTTTTCTTATCAAAATGTCTATATTCTTGCTAATTCCTAGTATTCTTGCAGATGTTTTAAACTTATGCAAAACACATAGGCTTAAAGCTGTAAGCAGACACTTCTACATACCTACCGTCTTGCAAATGCACTGAATATCAATATACCCAGAATCCAGTAACTCAGATGAAATCTCTAGGGTCGCAGATAGAGTTGGACATTTTTTCTCGAGTTCATTAAAGGCAAAACGTTGTGTAGATAACAGACTTTACTTTCAACCACGTTTAAATATAACTTCATTTTTCAATTTTTATAGAATTTTAAAACGACATCTGAAAACATGAAGTCTCTCAAATTATTTTTCACAAATTTCAAAGGAATTCAGATTAGACTTTTTTAAAAATAGGCTCTGTGGGACAGGAAACATTTCTTCCACATTTCTGCCAAATGTCTTAACAAACAGAGCTCTTAAAAAAAAAAAAAATCTCAATGGCAGCCAAGACAAGCCCTGTCACAAACTGCATTTTAATTAAACGCTATTCAGACTAAATCAGTAAGAAATTCCAGTCATTTAACAGCTTCACTGAAAACAGATACATGCACTATGAAAGGAAAAAAAAACTCAGCAAGGTATCACTTATTAGGATCTGAGTATCATTTAATTGCACAGAAATTAGATATATATGCTTTGAACTAATATGGAAGTACTTATCCATGACATGGCATCTATCAAAGATTAACATTCTCCAACAGAAAAAAATTCAAGTTACTGCCCACGGCCACAAGAAACTAAAGTTAAAACTAGAGATGGCAAAAGCAATTAAAAACTCTGGTTCAAGCATATAACTGCATGAATATGATTGCCCACAGACTACCGAATATTTGAGATCACTGCATCCTGACACAGAATGAGTCTGAAACATTGCTTGCTTATGGACAGCCACAAATACAAATGTCTATCATGAATAAACACAAACAGATCTTTGTTGTTTCAAATAGCGACATGTAATTTTTCCACTAACACGGTACTATAAATAACTCCTGCAACCAATTAAAGAATTTGGAAGAGTGACCTCAAGTAATACATGTGTATCGTGCCTTTAGCTTAGAAAGTTTTGAGAATGACTTGATTTTCATATGCTGAATTTGTACAATCCTTACAATCATGAACTTAGAGCTGACACTCGGTGCTGTTATTGGATAAAAGGGTATAAAAGAAAATCTAGAATTCTGAAGTCTACAAGTAGTTCCACCACAGCAGGTTTTACAGCACTGACCGCAGTTTTCAAAGCACTCATCACAGAAGTTAGGGACTAGAATGGACTTCAAATCCATTCCTGTCTCACTTTGAATGTCTCCACTCAACGGGGTCTTACTCTTAATTGGCACTACAGCAGTACTATACTTCACAGTAATAATAATATTCTGACCTCTGTTGCTGTACTTGTAAATTCTGCTCTGTGCCCTTGAGTTTACACACACCTTGTCTTTTTGCAGAAGCTGCCATTACAGACTGCAGATTCCATAAAATTTGCTACAAAAGGATCAAAAGCACATTCCTACCCCATTTCATAAACAAACCCACCACCAACAAAAAATCCACACACTTGCAAAACCCCTCAAATGAGAAAATAATTTTACATAGAGAGCTAGAGCAACTGACACAAGTTTCTATATATATATCACATATATTTTATATATATATCTCACAGTGAAAATTACGGCAAACAAAGTAACAAGGAGCCCTACCCAGCAAGTTCAATAGCTTGAATTCTTACTATACCTTAATGATGTGCATCTTACTGGTAGAAAATCCTATTTTTCAATATCTTCACACAGCATATTGATTTTTTTGCAAAACTACTGCCACAATTCTGCAAAGGTTATATACGAGCATTTGTCTAAGCGTGTTAGCAGGCCTACCAAAATCTATGCAAACAATCATAAGCAGGCATAAACTACAATATCTTCTTAGGCATTCCAATGACACTTTTAGAATAAATGTATTACAATGTTTAGCCATTTGACAGAACGATATCTTAAAGCATTCATTCCCTGTCTAATTTAAGCTTTCACCTAATCTAAGATCATTACTGCAAGAGCTCTGAGGATACTCCGTTTCATAAAAATAAGAGGCTTAATGGCTCCATTCATGTTAGTGCCTCGAAAGACATAAAGAAGTTGCCTTTTCAAAATATTTTCTTCAAAGAAAACTCTGCCAGCATGACAGAAAAATGCTTTGGTATGAATACAGAAAGAATAATACAGTTCTGAGTATTTTTCTGGGTTTAGATCAGCACACAAAAATCATTTTAGTAGAAACAGTTCTGAAATATATATTGGGTATAATCACCTCTGAAGACATAAATGTGCTACTGGAAGAGTTAACTCAAAGAACAACCTCTCTTGCGCTAAATTAACGATTAGCTATTTAAATCTGACCTGAAGAAGAAAGTAGTTCCTTGCAAACACATCGCAGAAGACTTTAGCAAATACTACATATTGCAAGAAATTTACAAAAATGAAGAAGAAAATATGAACAAATGAGAAACGACAAAACCAAAGTTTTTAGTGATGGTTGAATTCCACCTTTAAATTCTAAATTTGCCAAGTAGAAAAATAGCCAGTGGAAAGGACAATGAAAAACGGTTTTCTGATGCAAGATCCACGCTGTGACATTTTCCTGAATAGATTTAAAAGTCACAGTACCCAAGGAGTACACGAGAGTTTAAAACATGTCTACAGAGAAATAATTTATATCATCTGTCTCTGAGTTTAACATATATATTAACTCTTCTGAATACATATACGCTGCGTCACACTTGGAAAGACCCCTTTCCATTCTTGACCATGGGCTGGCTTGCTTAAACCCAAATCTCCTCCCTAGCTTTAATTAGCAAAGTAGAACATGATAAAATTGCAACATACTGGACTCTGTTGCTGATATCTTCACCTCAAAAGTATATGGTTCAAAGAATATTATTTATAGCCATAAAGAATATTTCCCCCCTTATCAAGTGACAAGAACTCTTAAAAAAAAAAAAAAAAGAACCAGAAAATGTGGCCTTTGGAATACAAGTCAATTCTATTTGTCTACACGCTTTTTAGCTAACAAGCAAGTCTGATGCAGATTCGAAGCTTCGTATGTTGTGTGTCAGCAGAACCAGAATCCTCAAAGAGGATTTGACCATGCTGTGTCAAAACACAGATCCAAGTACAAAATTAGTCAATCGCAGCCACGAGGAGATGATTCAGAAGTACACCTATGCCTGTGTAAGAACTTAGCAGATTCTTGTGGTTGATGCAGTGTTTACTTCTACAAATCAGACTCATTTCCCATATCCAAATGATAGAACCAAGTGCTATTGCATCTGAGCGAGCAGAAACGGAACTGGAAAGGCCAAAGTTTGACTAGGGTTGAAACTGGTGAGGAATGTGAGTAAAGAAACTAACAACATAATCTATGACCCACATAGTGTAACATATCTTCAGCAAGTTCACAGAAGATGCCAAACTGCTTGTGGACAGAAGTAGTTTATATTCCAAGGGATCTCAACAAGCCAAAAAATTGGAACAACAGAACCCTCAGCGGAGAAAAGGACCTCTCTTTTGGAATACAACAGCTCCATGCAGGAATGCAGACTACAGACCAGGTAGGTAGGGAGGTAGCAACTTCATCTAAATAGCAGGTCACTCCTGCTCTGAGCAGAAGGTTGGACTAGATAAACTTTCTCTTCTAGATGACGTCCAGTTCTCAGTCAACTCATTCCCCCACCCCTCCCCATCAGGAGTCTATAATAAATTTCTTAACATTTTAATAATTAACAGAACAAATTCAGATATCACCTAACACTACCAGCACAGGATTTGTGACAGCAAACTACTTTCTGACACCATCAATGAAGAATTTTCTCTCCAAATCCGTAGCTTGTTTATGAATAACCAGTTGTGAACATACAAGTAAGGGAGGATGAAAGACTGGACAAAATATTTTCATCTTTCTTTCAAAACAGCTTGCACACTTGACAACATTATTTATAGTCACATCTTCTAAATTAGCTGGTCGCTTTCTGTGCCGCTTGTGTGGGCTTCTCCCACAGTAACAGTTTTTGCTTTAAGTAAACGTGACTCCACACCAGCGGCAAAACTAATGAACCCTCCTTTCCTGCAGAGTTTTGCCCCAAGGTTGATAGCTCATGTGGCTTCCTCGATTTCTAAGAAAGGCTGAGATTCTGTTATACCCTTCCCCCTCAGTGGAAAACGAGCTTTTTAATCCTAACCATTGCTTGTTTTCTTAGGACTCACAGAACTGAAGTATCTTTAAGATTTCTAGCTCTCCATCACATTTACTCTGGAATGACCAAACTCAAGATGTTTTTAGGAATGGATGTGCTGACACCCTCACATACCAGGAATGACTTCCCAAAAAAAGAGATCACTATGTCCATAATCAAGAAAATATTAGTGAGTCGTGTAAACTTGGAAGATCTGTATCTATTTTCAGTAATTTCTAGTTCAGTGTAGTAACTGCCATTGGTGAATATTAGTTTTCTAGACATCTAAATCAACTGAAGTGACCTGAAAGGATAGCTTGCCAGAAAATTCTCATGATTAATCAAAACCAATTCCTATTACAAAGGAAAAATTAGTTCTTTCCTATGAAACTCTTCAGTGAAGATTTTAAGGAACTTTGAGAAAATTACATCTTAATTTAATAATCTAGTGCAGAACCTGCACAAATGAAATTGTCCAATATAACATATTTCCTCAGAAAATAAACACTATTTCAGTTTCAAATTTAAATATCAATCCTAGCTGATTTCCTTTCCCTCCTTGAATTCCTGCAAGTCATCCCCTTTTCTGAATTTAATAGCAGTGTATTTTATAGATTAAAAGCTAAGTGTCTGTTGCTAACCTATTCCTTCTTTGATTTAGAATGCATCATGAATTAGAATGCTAAATAGGGACTAAAGCAAGACGACCACCATATCATCCTGGGAGCTGAATTTAACCTGTATCACAGCTATGCTTAGGTAATGTGCAAGCAACAACTCTCAATAATGACACTAATATTAGAAACTTAGCTATTGCCAAGGTAATAATTTGAATAAATCCAGTTTGGAACCTCCTTCATAAAGGAGCTTAAAGATAACTAGCAAGTTTCAAAGGCCTAATTTGTTTCAACGATTTTGGTTCCAAAATTGAAGGAACTACTTAAAAAAAAGATTTAAAAAAAAAAAATCAGCACTCACAAACCCAGTAAGAACAAAGCTTAAAAAGCCTTGAGAAAACCAGGATCAAACAGAACTGCTTAACATCATTCTGGCCTGACATTCACACACTGTCTTCACACTCTGTATACAAAACCACACTTATGTATTTTGAGGGGTTTCTGTTTCTTTGTTTTTAACTAGGATGTTGCTGCAGGTATTAAATCTTGGTTTGTATCTGAAATGGTGTTATTTTAATGTGTATTACCTGGAACTGTGGGCCTAGGTCGACAGGTGCTGCTTTAGGCATACAAATTTGATGTGGTTATTAACACACTACTAACTAAAAACAGAACTTACTGCTTTGCTGACTATTCTTAGTAAGTCTTCCTCATCTTCAGAGCATCTTTTCTTTTCACAACAGCTCCCAGGTCTGTAAAAAAAAAATAAAAATTTGTAAAATAATTCAAAAAGTATACAAGTAGAAATTATCTCAGATCTCAAATGTCATTCTTATCTCAAATACTTGCACGCGTTTATCCCATCAAGCAAAATGTCATGCATCATACCAGACTGATTTTAGACTAAGAAAATTGCTAAAGGTTTATGAAGTCACTCAAGTAGAAAAAGAAAAAAATCCCCATAGAATTCAAGTGCTCTCAGTTGTTCTGGAGATAGAGCATTTGGTTGAGCCTCATCAAAGGGTGAAAATTTTGAGTGTAATTTGTGATTAACTGCATAATTTTTTTTTTTTGAGAGTTCTTGGGTCGGGCCTAAGAGACAGAAACCTGAATTCTCTTGACAAAAAGCCATTTCATATGAATCCAGAGCAGAAAACACAATGTAGATAGTCAGGCCTTTATTACAGGAAACCTAATAATCTCCACCAGCAAAAAATTCAAGACAGACACTGATAAGGATACTAGACTTGCTGAGGTCAACGTTCTCTCCCCACCCCCAGCGTTGGTAGCAAGAGAACAGGCCAACTTCATGAATTTTAAGAATTTATGTGCTGCTGCATCTTTCAATATCTAAACAAAGTGAGCCAGCAGAAGACCTACATCCACATGAAAAGGAACCCTTAGTAAAACAGGAACACTGAGCTACAGACAAGAGGCAGTCCACAGCAGGAAAAAATGGGTTTTGACTTTGTGATAAGTGAACCACGGCCCTCAAATCTTGTCTAGACCACACATCCTCCCTCTTAACCCCAGGGTGGAGAGGGTCATATTTCCAAAGTGCGTATTTTAGGAGATTTGGTAGGGTTGTTTGTCTGTTTTTTAAAACATCTTAGATAGTTGTGTGTCCTCATACAGTGTAACAAGAACACATCCTGTCCCCTTCAATGACTGTCACTTCACTGGATTTTTCAGACCAGTTACTGAGAATAACAAATACAATTCAGAAAGTCACCTTCCAAACACAGAAATTCTACCAGCTTCTCGTTCAGCGTCAGGTCTTTGATTTCAGATTTATGCTTTTCTTCTTTTAGCTTGAATTCATGTCAATATCACTCTTATTATCTGAAAAGTCTACTATTCCTCTCATTTATCTTTCACATACCTAATTGTACATAAAGCGTACTGACTAAACATAACTGAAATATCCCATGCAGAGATGGAACATGGAAGGAAAATGCCTTCCAGGATGTTAAACTCTGTGAAAAATGTTGTTATGAGCCAGTGAAACAGTCTTTAATTCCTACCTATTCAACATTTTCTGTCTTCAGTTAATATTCAGTGTGTTAGATGCTGAAAATAACATATTGCACACACCAGCAGTAGTGAACACACTAATTCCAAGGGTCATGTTCACTAGTTTGCAGCTCCAGTGAACAGTTTGCTGCAGCTCTAGTTTTTATGTGCTTTTCAAAGGCAGCCACAAAATGAACATCAAAGCATATAAGTAATCCACATTGGGAAATCTGTCAGAAATTGTTGGGAAAATAAAGTGAATCAGTAGTATGTCAAGGGACTCAAATGGAAAATATATTGAATATTCATTTTCTTGGTTTCAGAGGAGCAGGGATTTAGCAGAACTGGAGCAGCTTGTAGGATTTTCGACTTTCTTGAAAACATTCAAATAGTTTTTGTGATGTGCTTTGAATTCAGAATGTAATTAGTTCCCCTAAAATTATGTTTAGCATCTTCATGTTGTTTACTGATGCATACACAGCATAATTAGAAGAACTAGTCTGAACGGCACAACAACTTTTAAGTACATTGTCGCAAGAAACAAAACTACAATAACAAATATTCATGTTTGCTCATCACCATACAGATACACATGGAAATCAGCTATACATTTGGAAGTGCTGCTACAAATGCTGCTAAGTAGAAGCAAATATAAAAAAATACCTGACTTAATTTCAGTGCTTTAATGAGATTTACAGCATATAAAATATTTTTTTTTAATGTGGTTTACATTCCAGGAAATGCGATATGCTTACACAAGCAACTCCTAATGGAGGGCCACGTCTGTGCAGTTTGTTACTTAGGCTGCAAACTTGCTTCATCTGTTTGCCAAACAGCTGTAAATATAGTTCTGCACAGATCACATTATGCAATTTCGATATCTGAATAAAGAGAAGCACGCTTATACGTTTTTGGGTTTGCTTTTTTTTTTTTTTTTTTAAGAAAAATATCAGGCCCCTTTATCACACACATAATACAAGAGAAGAAATTTTGAAATAAGTCCCACAAAGTATCAATATGAAGCAGGAGCATGGGGTGGAACGAAAACAATTCCCCTACTGCTTATTTATTTTTGCGCCTAACTATACAAATACTTGCAGCCAACCCAGTAATGCGTTCACAGAGAAAGTTACGAAATCTCCTTAAGGTCAAAGCTTTGCCAACTGACTAAGCCTTGGGCCACATCTATTTTACTACCTTCACCTGCCCCTTTTTTGAAGAATCCAAATACTAAGCCAGTAATTACTTTTTTAAAGGTGAAATAGATTTTGAAAATTTACTCAAAGAAACAATTAAAGAAAACAGCAATTATAAACACCATTACAACTTCAACGTTCATCCCTTGCAGGAACCGTTGAAAAATAAGAACGCACCTATAACATAATGGTAAAAATTGTCATCCATAAAACATGCTTCTGTCATGACATCATGCTGTTAATATTTTTTATAGTTCTTTGATTAGAGCCCTATTTCCCTAGTATAAACTAAAATGACACAACTATCATGTAACATAGATTACCTACTTCTGATAAGGCAGAGAAATTCTACATTTATTTCATAGAAGCCAGAAAACCACTGTCACCATTCCTAAGTAACAGCAGAAATAATAAAAACATAGGAAAAGCACAATTTAATTAGGTTTTTTTTTAGAACTGTTTCTTCCTTTGCCTTAGAAGATTATCTTTCAAAAGAGGCTGTGAAATCACTAACGTAATTTTTCTCAAGTCAAAAGGAAAAGAAACCTGTAAATACCAAACATTTGTTCTTTAGGACATAACAAGAAGAAAAGAAATAAAGATAACTGGTTTCCTAGAACTGGTTAAGAAAGCATTATCTAATTAATAGTTCCATAACAGTACATGATTTTATTGCTTTTTTATTAGAATTTATTTTTACTTTAACAGTTAAATTTCATATCCCACTTCAAAAAAAGCAAAACAAAACAAAGTCACACTATCAACCATTACTCCTACATCTTCCTACATCCATTCCTAGCAAAAAAAAATCTTCTAGTTATTGTGTTAGTAAATAAGTGTTTACTTTGACCTTCCCTTGGAAACTCTTCACACTCTTAGATTATGCAGTGGGTGCCCAATTAGAGAGCTCTGAGCATTTTAATGATGGCTCCTTGCTTCTGCCTATATCCAATACGGAACACAAAGAAAGCCTTAAATACTTCTACACTCACGACAACAATCACTTACCTGCTTAACTTTCCCACATCCAGACTATTTTCTGCAACAGCTTTGTCCCAAAACAGAGCAATAACAGCACAGACATGTTATTTTGTAAGCGTTTAGCACTTTTGAATCTTGGACGTGTAATGAAAATGCTAAGAGACTACTGAGAAGCAAATGAATGTAGGAACTCACGTTTCCAATAGTATCTCCCAATTTGACTTCATTCAAATCATAATGGTTCAAGACCAAAATGCTCAGTATCCTATCTGTACAATTACCCAGGGAACAGAAGCAAAATAACAAAAGAAGCACTGCTCCTTTTTGACTCTTTGCATCCCCGTATCTAAAAAAAAAGCACCTAAACCCAACAATGTGCTCAAGAATCTCTCACTGTGGAGGGTGGCTCAGGCAAAACCTCTGAATTTTCACATTCAGGCCACCTGAGGAAGACAGCAGCAATGAAAATGCAGCTGTTGCAAGGCAATAAGATTGATTCCACTTAAGTGGACCAGCAGCTACAGTTACTGTCAGTGTGACAGATTTTCTAAGGAAAAAATATGCTTTGTCTAAAGAAATAGGTGTTTTTAAAGATAAGGTTAGAAATAATGAAAATTTTGCCAGGAAAATTTCAAAATGAGCCCTCAATATTTCAAATTGACTGTCTTGAATTCAGTGACAATTCAAGAAAAGTAAAAATTTGGCTATGAATACAAGCTAAAAGACTTGAGGTTGTTCAGCCTAGAGGAGAAAAGATTCCACAGAGACGTTTTAGCAACCCTCTAGTACATAAAGGGGCCTACAGGAGAGATGGGGAAGGACTCTTTCTCAAGGACTGTAGCAATAGGATGAGGGTTAATGGTTTTAAACTGAAAGCAGGGAGATTTAGATTAGATTAGATATTAGGAAGGACTTCTTTGCTGTGAGAGTGGTGAGGCACTGGAACAGGTTGCCCAGAGAAGCTGTGGCTGTCCCATCCCTGGAGGGGTTCAAGGCCAGGCTGGATGGGGCTTGGAGAAACCTGGTGTGGTGGGAGGTGTCTCTGTTCAGGGCTGGGGGGCGGGAACTAGATGATCTTTAAGGTCCCTTCTAACCTGACCCATTCTATGATTCTGTAAGATTTCATAGATTTTATGAAGGCATCTGTCATGAAACAGCATTCAATTACACTTACCTCCACCAAAATTCCATGGTTCTGTATTGTTGTTATATAGAATATTGAACAATGGCCTCTTGATTTTTAGTCTAGAAAGCATTCAGCAGCTCCAGGCACTGAAAATCAAGCCACTGAAAAGCCACTCTCCCCTCCACTTGACAATCCTGTCTGTCTGCTACTGCTCCTCCACACCATATGCATCTCATACATGTTCATATATATGCTCATATATGTTTCAACTATGCACATTTCTGTCCATGCATATAGCCCCCTCATGGGAAAAAAATGTTCCGCTACTGATCCAATCACTAACATCACACTTTTCAAGACCATGCAACTTAGAAAACATGAAGTCTGAGCCATCCAGGAAAATTTTTAATCATATCTCATCTGGGATCTTAAAAGGAAATAGCAATTCACCAATTTAATTTGCCCTCTTATTGTACAAAACTCGGTTTTCACAATCTTAGGTTTCCTGGAGTCAATACAAGGACAAAAAGCCACAAAGCTGTAAGACTTGTGAAGAAACCGGTAGAAGTTAAAGTAATAGTGCTCAAACTATCTGAATACAGGGAGTTTTACATGGAGAACAGCAAGACACTGTACAAAAACAAGAATGTACTGAAGGAAATGAAAGTCTAAACCAAAACAAAATAATTACTTGGTTACAGACCTGTTAGATACAGACCAGTGCAGAGAATACTCCTGTAAAAACGTCAAGTTAACATCTATGGAAACTGCAGTCTAACATTTCATAATTCTTCTAACACTCGCATACCTCGTTAAACAGGAACAGTCTTTGTGACCAGCCCCTAAGCAATCTTAACTCTGCTTTAACAACATAAAGATCACAATAAATGAACAGTGGAAAACTGGGTTTTGGTGGTGGTTTTTTTTCTTTCTTTGTGTGTGTGTGTGTGTGTCAAGGGGTGGTGGTTCATTTTGTTTTGATATTTTTACATAGCTTCTTCTCAGAATCACATTATTAGTACAAAAGATATAGCTTCCAGACCCATAGAGTCTTAGATGGATAATGGAATAAGCAAAACTCTGCTAATCTCATCTTGTTTCCTATGTCACTAGACCTACTAATAAAACATGCAATCTACACAAACAAAAATTTTTGCTTTGCCAAAAAAATAATTCCAGTAGCCCCTGTATCACTAAAAAAAAAATAAATAAAAAAAAAAATCAAAGAAACACTGGAAAACATTCCAAACATAACAGAGCAATTTACTGGACATGATCACAAATCAGGAATTACTTAATTCTTAATAACACTGCTAATGTGTGCCCATTGTCAAAACAAAGCATTCAAAATCCACAAAGAATTTTTAAACAAGACTGTTGGTCGCATTAAATATCTTATGCATTAAACGCACCTGCATAAACAGAGATCTTTATTTACTTGACAATATCATTCAAACTATATCTAGACCATATTAAGCATTAAAGGTGTTTCAAAATTCTGCTTAAAACAATGAAGTTACAACAGTTGTAAAACTCTTTGTCCCTTCTCACTTGAAACACCATGCAAATACAGTGCTGATTTGGTGCCAATGGCCCTGGTGACTAATGCTGCACTTGTTAATACGGCAGATGCATAAGTTTCCTATCCATGAAAGCAGAAGGTACTATTCTTTAAAATACTACTACTAATACCACTACTACTACTACTACTAATAATAATAACAACAACAACAACAACAACAACAAACCCAAACAAAACAAGCAAACACAACTACCATTCATCTTCATTTTGTCTCTTAATATCTCCCTAACACTAAAAACCTAGCTCCATAGCTTTGATTCTCTTAGATGCATATGCACCTCTTGCTTCCTCCTAAACATTTTGTCTACTGCTTCCTCCGCAAGCCCGATGTGACAGTAAGTGCAACAGTAGCATCCATCGGCTGGCAAGAAGGAAAGCACTTCATGATAGTTCAGCGAGACGTACAACAATCCAGCAGTAGTATACAATAGGTCTGCCAAATGCATTTCATATGGTCCACATGAAATCTGGCAGACCTCCCATATGGCATCTCACTGCACGAGTTATAACTGATGGAAATGTTTACAAAAAAACAAACAAAAAAAAAAACTTACAAACAAAATCATCAGGTTTCACACAGATCCATCTTATTTCCAAATCCAGAAAGTAAACTGGCATGTAGATGTGATTTATTCCAGCAAAGATTGCTGAATTTGAAGTACTTATTCTGCAGTCATAAATGCTGTTCTAACGAGTCAGCTTCTACTTCAGTGAAATGGATCACAATGTTAAAACTACCATTATCTTGGACATAAAACCTCTCTCTCCCCAAACAGTGTGACGCCCAGGCATTTCCACATGAAATGAACCTAGACACCATCCCTACTTAGAAAATCATTTATTTCCAAACCATTCAAGGGAAAGAAAGTAACACAGCCACAATGAAGTCTTTTGATACCTCTAAGTATCAACTTAGCAACAAGCAGACAGGTGGGATACATATTAACAACTTTTCTTCAGAGCTTTATTTTCCTGCTGAGGTCATAATAAAGAAGGTCACGTGCTAAAATACAACATCCAAAAAGTAAGCTCAACAAATATGTCACTTCTAGTCAAGTTAAGTTTAACTTTCAAAACAAAACAAACACGTTTCTAAAAACCAATGAGCCTTCTTAACAAGAAAAAAAATTAACCCCCCTCTTAGTGGGAATGCTAAGAAAAGAGGCACATTCAGTACTATGAGTCTTCCAAAATCTTCTGTATCTACACAGATAAGACTTTTTTTGAAGCTTAGTATGAAAGAGTTTATTAGAAGCTACACTAAAGAAGGAGCAAGATAGGGAAGGAGCACTTTTCCCCAGAATAAAAGAATCACTCTGCCTTTGTAACGTGACTTTTAGAGCTGTCAGCCACCAACACCCACACCTTCTGCTGAAGGTGGTAGGACCTGTAAATACCAAGACTTCCAAGAAACCAAGTCCTTATGCACATCATGCTGGCTGACCTCAGAGAGCATTTTGCCTTAAGAGACACAACCGAGACTGAATTCAGCTTGCATTTACTATCCATAATTGAATACAAAAAATGGAAACGTGGCTGCAGCTTTTTGCATAGCACATTTCACCCTTGCCATCGTGTTCAACCAAGCAACACTACTCATTCACTGAGGTCACATCCTCCAGCTTTCAGCAGATCCTACAATGAGAAATATTTGCTGCATTGGCTTCTCACTTTTAAGCTTTCTTCCAACATCATATTCCATGAAGGTCTAACGAGATTGAGGAGAAAAGGGGGAAAAAGAAAAGAAAGAGAAGAGAGGATGAAGAAGAAAATAAATCACCTTAGCACAACTCTCTGCTACAACCAACCTGTAAGAACCACAATTAATTTATTTTAAAATTCTTCGCACAATGATGGCTTGGACTGGCATCCAAGCAGCCCAGTCTTCATCAAGATGTTTTCTGGTAACTAAAAGCCTATAGACAGTTGATGAACTGTACATAAAGTTGGTTTACACAGCTTACATCAAAATTCTTCTAAAGACAAAAGACTGTGTAGAAGCACTTAAGGTTGTACAAACAGATGAACTTTTGACATAGGGATATCTCTAATGGGTGTTTGGCCTGATGAAGAAGCACAATGAGTAAATTCTCGATTTTAAAATTCTCTAAAAACAATGTAATTTTCAAATGCATCTTAAGTAATAGCTACTTTGTGCTACCACCACTTTATGAGGAAGACTTACAAAGGTATTTAAAAATTCATATTCATGTCTAATGTAATTGCCATTTAAGTCAGGAATTTACTTTTAATAAACACATTCTTGAACTGCTAACAGTAAAAGCATCATTCAAACATCATTTCCTGTACTAAATTTTCCCCATATTAACAGACTTAGCAAAGCATCAACCACAAACATGTTGGTGATAGAAATTTCCTAACGCAAGCAGTCTTTATAGATTTCTGCTATTTCAGTGCAGGTCTCCAAGGACCATTTGAATCCATATTAATTTCCTTTCTGGCAGTTATGCGGCCATGTATGAACTGCACTATTTCACTTTTAATCTGTCAGTAATTTAGTAATGTGTAAACTAATTATGCACAGATATTAATGTAATCAGTTTGGGGAGCTATAAAATCAATGTGTTTTTACAGACTGTGTTAAAGAGAATTGCATTATTATAGTCCTATGTCTGTTGCTGATAATATTATGGAATTAAAATAATTGTGATCCATGCATCAACATGCATTCCTGCATTCCACCCAGTGATAAGATACCATAACTTTCCAGAGAAACAAGTCAAGTTTTTCAGTAACATTGAAATTAAATGTGTCTGAAAATACGTGGCTTCCTATTAAGAAATATAAATTTGATGACATCTCAGGTTTCCTAGAGTGAACTAAAAATGAACTGGCTAGCAACCTTTCATCCATGATTCAACCCAAGTACTCGGCTTTACTCCAATGGAAAATGTGCAGGAAAGACTGTAACTACAACTCAGGACTGGGTCACATACGTTAATCAAAAAATCACATTTGAAGCATCGTGTAACAACTCATTAAAATTATCAAGCGTCACTGTGTGATACAGCAAAAGCATTATCAACGTGGAGCAGCAGCTGAGGTGTGCTGCCCCAGAGCTCGGCTTTGCTCTCAGAAACCCAGCTGCAGCTCACAGTGCAGAGAATCATGCCTCTGCCTCATCTCCACCTCTTCCACGCTCAAAGGCCTTTTGAACTTCTCCCATGCTTTTCAACATGCTAATTCCTCTGATTTCGGTGATGCAGGTCATCCAAGACACAGATTTGACTTGTGAAATTTAATAATGCCTTTCACCAACAGTACTTATCAGTATACGTGCTGCATCAGGCCGAGAAGGACAATGAGACAACAGTTCTGAAGTTACCTCCGTAGTTAAGAGCCCCATCTCTTTTCTCAGATAACGATTTCCAAGCTAAAAGGAACTTATCTTTGAATAAGGCATTATTCCTCTCTGATTTATTTGAGAATATCAATGAATTAAGAGTTCTGTCACACCAAACTACTCACAAAGTAACCACACCAGTTCTCCTGTTCCCTTACAAAGTAAGTACAATGAAATGATGTGTTTAAAGTTTAACAATACAATTCAACCAGTCAGACTTGATCTGCTGTCAAAAGCCCTGGCCTTTTCCCTTCTCCCTGCTCGTCCATACTTGGCTCCTGTCTGGACACCACTGCGGCCCCTCCTGCCCCTCGCAGTCCCACAGGCAGCCTTGGGGCAGGGCAGTGAGGACACAGGTTTTGCAGCTATTTGATAAAGAACATCAATATGCAAAGATAAACACAGCTTGCTTACAAGCAAATTAGTGCTTGCTATGGATAAAATGAGTGTTTTTTTTAACATAAAAGGTATAAAGGCCTCAAACTTTCCATTCTACCCTAGTATTAACTTATAGTTAACACAATTTCTGGAGACTCAGAGGGGATCCGGCAGAGACTGTTACAAATCCCGAGGGCACTGATGTTGTTGAGTGGGAAAGTGGGATGGAAGAAAAAGGAGCCATTCTGCAAAGCCCTGGTGGGCAGAGGGGAGATTTGTTTTTAATCTCTGTGTCTTTAAAGAGTTACTTGCTCAAGTTTCTTTTTCTTGGATTCTAATGCGAACTAGTTTCAGAGCTGGAGCACTTGTCTTGTGGGCTCATCTTCAAGGAAATGGGGGAACGGTTCAGCCTGCAACCTCCACAGCATCTTGTTATACCAGCCCTTACCACAGATGGGAACAGTTTTAGCCTCAGGTAATACAACTTCTGGGGATACAGTCAATAAATACACGTTTAAGGATCAGTCTAGGTGAGAGCTAAAATAGAATAAGTTCCAATTACTTTTTGGTAACTACTGTATATTGATTCAATTGATTTCAAATTAGATTCAAATATCAAAAATATGCACTATATGAAAATTTTTCCTCACTGGAGTAATTCTTTCAGCTATTAGCTAAATTTCGATAACACTCAGTTTTGTAGTAGGCAGAAAAGTGGCTCTAGCAGACAAACGGCTCAGGTGAGCTCCCCTCAGGCACTAAAACATACATCTTACTCTTTGTAGAACAGGTTAAAGATACTACTTGTGTGTACAACTGAAGCCAAAAATATTTCCAAAAGTGAAACTAAATGGAGACAGAAAGGTTAGCCAAACTCTCGTTGGTAAACGTTATTTGCAAAAGGTTTGGTGGAGAGGGATGTAACAAAGAAAGAAACTAACAGGGCATGCAGAAACTTGTAAACTGAGGGAAAAAAGGTTTCTAGTTCAGCTTAACATTTATACCTGCTTTCATGCCAGGTTAGGCTGCTTTCCACTTCCACATCACTAAATGGATAAAAGCAAATATTTTAAGTGAGCATGAAAAGGATTGACTTACTTCACTCTCTGCCTCCCCTCTCAGTTTAGACTGTTGTGTCAGACTCTATGCTGTCAAACACTGCTACCCGCTACCTTTTATACAGGTGGAAAAATCTATAATAAACTAGCGCATGTAATTTAAAATTCTTTCCTCAGAATTTTTCTGAAAAGTAAATCCTCCCCCCTGCACCAGGTACTAACACTTAAAATCTGCTGAGCTGTAGGACCTACTGTAGTTCAAACATACTTTTGTTTATAGTGCTTGCAAAGCAATGCGTGTACAGACAAGCTAATTAGGCAGGGTTTGTGTCCTTTTATTTTTATAATTCCAGTTTTAGGAGCAGAGCATTTGATTTATTACATGAAGGTATTTTTATAGCCTCAAGTACTACTGCTCTTTAGGACACAGGGAACATCACAGCCCATTTAATTTACACAGGAGATGTTAGTACTATTTAATGGCATGTAAACATTTTATAAGGTAAGCTCAAATAACAGGAGGTTTTTTTTAATATACTTCAGCGAAAAGGTTCACAAATGGATTTTCGTTCTACTTTATTGGACCAATCTCTGTTATTGCATCAGAAGTGAATCGAGTTTTAAAAGGTGTTAAAGAGTTTTCAATATATTTTGTGACACTGAACAGAATCAAGCATAGAAGAAAGTATACACAAACCAACCAATGCGTGAATTAATTCCAGAACTAGTATAACTGCACGCCCTCAAATCATTTGTAATTGTGTGTGGTTCTGAGCATTAATTGCAATGGACTATATATAATATTTTCATTCTATTTCTTTTCTGACATCATTACTTTACACCATCCTAGATATAAGCATTTCAAAGATACTTCATCATCATTATTACTATTAATTTTTTACAATAGGATTTTAAGAAGTAGCAATATATTTTCTTAGGCCAATTAATAAAGTTGAAAACAACAGACTAGTTTAAAAAAAACTGTTAAAATTTTTTTCTTCTTACGACAAACTTTCCCACACACATTTTTATACAATGTTTACTGCAGTACTAACACTGTTGCTTATTATCTGCATCCAAACTAAGATCATGTGCTATCATTTTATAAATATCAAGATATTATTTTTTCTGGAGTGTTTACACCCTAAAGACAATACAAAGATCAGAAATATTGCCTGTTCTTACAAGGAAGATTTTTTTTTTATTTTTTTTTTTTACAGGGAAAATGATGAAGTGGATTGCAGTAGGACTCTGTGGAACAACTAAGAGATGAAACTAGGCAACCTAGATATCACTTCAGTGTCAAAATATTTTCATTTTGGGTGAAAAAGGTAAGACAATAGCAGATAATTTATACATCTACCAGTGTGACTGTATTTTCTCCTCTCTCCTCCTTGCACATGTAAGGAAGATGAAAAACACAGCCTGTTTCCTGGTGTTCATTACGAAAAGCATGGAAAATCTCTAGATCCCTTGAACAGCAAAAGAGAAGTTGTATAACTTTCAAAACAAGAAAAAAAAAAAAAACAACAACAAATTCTGCCCCAGTCCCATACTGTGCCTTTTATGAAGAGGAAGGGAGACATTGTTTCTTGGAAGACTAAGAAAAAGGACTCAAAGTTCTTTCATACACGCCACGTCCTCCCCAGTGGGAATGGTGTGCTTCAGTTGTTGTTCTATTGTGCTATAACACAAGTAATTGGTCTGACTTTGGGAAAGCGTTCAATAAAGAAAAATATGATTATCTCATACTGACACAAGGCAAGATGAAATAATTGTGTCAACACTAGTTTGGTTTAAACAACATGCCTAAAAACCTACTTAAGTGAAAGTGCTGTAAATACAAGTGTTGAATATTAACTTTATGAGGTGCTTAACTGCACTGGATTGTAATGAATTATCTAGTTCTAGTGATGCTTTGACACATTTCAAATGAGAACCATAAGGAGTTAACTTATGGTCTTTAGTCCCTTTCAATATGTTCAGTGACAATATAAGATCCTATTCATTTCCCAAGACATAGCCATTTTCAATAACGTTTCATTGTAAAATATATGACCACTTCTCCACCTGAAAATGTTTTTGTTAGGAGAAAATATTGGTACAACAGAAAACTTAGAGCAACAGTAATCTTACTCGTCCTGGCATTTGTTAAAAAAACACTAAAATTTGTCTCTTTTGCTCTTGGCTTCTACACATATAGTCTCTTTATTTTATGCTTCTTCCATCTTTAAGCTTTGCACCTCAGGCATACAAGAATTGGCAGAGCAGGAGTTTTCTAGCTATTTTCACTGAATAATCAATGCCCGTATATGACAGTTTAAAGAGAAAATTCTACACAACTCTAATGTCTGCACATAGTGTGTATGCTTCTGTTGGTAACCAAGGAGTGAACTTACACTGGTATACCCTTTAAAAAGTGGGGGATTTTATATTTATAGCAATATCCTAATCTTGGCCTCAGTTTTTACAGTATGGATTACTTTTACGTAGGAATAAGCTGTGCTTTCTTGTTTGCCTTTACTAACACATAGCTAGTCAAGTGTAATCTAGCTAGAAGATGACCTGTTCTATCATACAAACCCTCCCTATCGTATTCTCAGAGAAGAAATAATGTACAAAGACAGTCAGAAGGTCTACTTGTGGGAAAACTCCTTCAAATTTCTTGGTTGCTCTTCATTATGGAACAAACATCTCTCTCAGTGATCCAGCCAACTTAGTAGCAGAACTAATGTGGTTGTGGAAGGCTGGGAACAGCTACACCTTATGTGTGATGTAGTGTAGGGATCAACCTCCTTCTGTGAAGGTGGTGATGGCACGCGATGAGACTTACTCCATTCTTCAGCTTGGCAACAACTCATCAACTGTAATTCAGTTAAGGCAGCCTCAATGACTATTTAAAGATGTGGATACAAAACCTGCATTCCTTGACACAAAGATCTGCTCTAGGTATGTGACTCCAGGGTCATATTCTGTTATTCTGGCTCATACTGAGCCATTTCTCACCCTGTAAGTAAACCTGCTGAAATCAAACCTAAGAGGTTTTCAACGAGATTTAAGACTACTCTCAAGTTTCACTTGAGCTTCACTGGATGAATGCCTTAATTTTCCCATTTAGGATCCTGTCCTCTATCCATAATAATGGGTGGAACAGTCTTCTATTGTCTTCAGTAAGCTTTGGTTCAACTTTTATTATTTCATGGTCTCTATCCAGATCCTTTTCTCATTGCGTGTAACTAGTTACTTTCTATTTTTTATGTACAATGAGAAGATTTTTAAAATTGAACATAAAGGTGAATGTCTGTTCTGCCAAAATTTTATGGTAAACCTGAAATTTTATCCTACTTATTCCATTATAAAAATGTCGAAACTGTACAAAGTTGGAGGAAGACCAACAAACGCACAAAGACTACCCATATGTCGTAAAGATAATTTTGGATCTTAGTCATAAGTTTAAATAATTGTACCTTCAAGAAAGATTTGGAATTAAGAAGTCTATTAATTTTCATTTTCCTGTGTTGACATTACTATTAATTCAAAATTATTCCAGATGCCTTAAAAATTGTTAGCTTTCCTAAAACATTGCTGAAATAGTTCAGTAATTTTGCTTTGGTAACTATGATGTTCTAGGTATCCCAAAGAGAATGAACATAGCTATTCTACAGGGAGGTAACTATATATTGTCAACTCCCAAGTGATCATTTAAAAACCTAGATACATACAAATATAAAGACATTATTCATAGAGTGTTTATTTCATACATTTATTTTAAAGCACATGAAATAGAACCTTCACAGAATCTTCATGATTGGAAGGGACCTTTGAGACCATCAAGTCCAATCATACACACACAGAAACCCCCCCCAAAAACCAAAATCCCCCCAAAACCAACCAACCAAAAACCAGCCACTTCCCCCCAAAAAACAAATCACCCAATGCAACAATCTTGGGCACTAGAGTACGCCCTGAAGTGCCACATCTATGCGTTTCTTAAATACCTCCAGGGATGGTGATTCCACCACCTCCCCGGGCGGGTCCTTCCAGTGCCTGACTATCTCTTAGTGAAGCCATTCTTCCCAATATCTAATCAAAACCTCCCCATCACAACTTTAGACAATTTCCTCTGGTCCTGTCATTATTCCCTTGGGAGAAGAGGCCAACACCCACCTCTCTATACCCTCCTTTCAGGTAGCTGCAGAGGGCAAGGAGGTCTCCCCTCAGTCTCCCCTTCTCCAAACTAAACATGCCCAGTAAGGTCATCGATATCAGTAAGTATACCAGTAAGGTATTCTATTTTCCAAGGAGCAACTTGAATTATGAAAAGATAAAGTTCCCCCAAATTTACCAATAAATCAGTGCAAAAAAAACAGGAATAGAAACTGAGTGTCACAGCTCTGCCCTGGCTTCTAAGCAATACTGCTTCCTTCAGTTTTGTATACATACATATGTGCGCGTGAGATGTCTGTCCGGGAAAGAAAACACCCTAAAATAGCCAATAGCTGTGCCACAGCAGTAAGCTTGCTAGTGCTCTTGTTTTGATAATGTCTGCACTGCATAGACACATTGCCAAAGGCCTGTAGTGTAAGACACGTTTCATTACCAGTAATTATGAGAGCATATCAGTTTATGGGGATGATTGTGCAGGTGGCAGTGAGTGTTATAAATATTTATGCTACTGCAAAGGAAAACTCCCTCCTGAAGGTGTTGGAAAGAGGGTCTCTGTTTTAAAAAAATGTTGAAATCCTTCCTCACCTTTTTTACCTGACTTTAAATCATCGAACAGACTTTCAGTGTCTATACATCTTGTGGGATTTTTACCAGCAGCAAAAATTGAGCTTTTGGTGTTCCCAAAGCACTGATTGAAAGCGCGTCTATGCTAAGCCCACGGAAATGACTGATCACCTTATTTCTGTAATCCTGTGATGAATCATCGCTGGCATGAGATGTAAAAAATATAAGTAATAGTTGAAAAATAATTGTAAAGAAAATTGCTTCCATGGTATAATCTATTTCCTGGAAAATGGTCATGTAATTTAAAAGCAAATGTTAGTGAAAACAGCTGCAATGTAAAGTTATTTTCTATACCTTTCCTTTTGTATTGACTCTTTTTGTATGTTGCATTTGTCATTAATTTAAAAGGGCTGTAATTTTCTTCTGATACTTCAATAACCTCTTTGATTTCTTAATTTAGAGCCACCAATGCACCTTATATCCAACTATGATGAAAAGCATGATAAAAAGGAGGCTAGAAGATAAATATTGTCCATAACTATTTATTGTATCTGTTTAGACAGCATAGTAGGAAAGTCTATGTCCTACTTAAAAGGAAAATTATTCACATACTCTTGAACAAGTTCACAAGCAATAACTTTCTGAGTTAAATTAGAACTCCTTACACCAGCTCACACTCCCTAATGCTTATTCACGTCACCAGTTATGTTTGCACAGGGGAACTTAACTTCCATTTTAAATGCATTTCCTCAGCTGAGCCCAGCTTTTTTTGATGGAACTTGTTCCTTTAAATTAAGGTTCTTTAAATTCTTTAAATGTAACCATCTTTTAGAGATCCTTTCCCCAATGTCTGAGTCCAGTGCTTGCAGTGCAAGCTGTCACATGTAAAATGTTATAGAGACGCAGATATCTTTTTGGATGTATTTAAAAATCATAATTTTTTTTTTAACCCGTTTTTGTTCTGAGGCCCAGAATCAGCTTCACCAGAGAGTGAAGCTTACATTGTCCTTTAATTGATTGTAAACTGCAGTGTGATGTCCACTTAGACACTTCAGTTATTTTCTAGCTCATTCTCAAACCCTGCAACACCAGCATTGGGAAATCTTGTAAATGAAGTTGACATAACGAAAAAAATCAGGAAATGTTTGCAATTTTGGTTCACTATAACTCATTTTCAGAACACAAATTCCCTTTCTTCGTACGCATAAATGTCATGTGAAGGGCACATAAAAGTTTAGTCAAAGGGGCCCTATTAAAAGCAACAGTGACATTAAGCATGAGCAATGAATAAAAAGTATAATTTCAGAATCATAAAAACACATGGTTTCATTAGACTGGCGTGTGGTGGTTCTCTCCTGTGTCTCAGAAGAGTTGGTATTGATCTGACTATGAAGCTGTGACAATAAAACTGTACTCTATTGACTACAGCTGCAGGGTCTCCAAATATTTATTGAGGCAAGCAGAACAGCAAAGCAAAACCACTGCCCCAGTAATAAGTGGTAATTGCTGGGAAGTGAGGCATTGTACTCCCTATTGACCCTTGCATCCTGAAATTTCGATGGATTATATTTAACTCCATTAGGACTGGCATTATCAAATTACATAAACCACATTATAGAACAACCAGCCTCAGTTTAGATCATTGATTTTCGATTACACTGATCTTCCGTACACTTCAGAAGTAGCAGTGATATGATATCAGTGATATCAGTGTTGATCAGTAGGGGAGGAACCACTGTTTTATTACAATGAGATAAATGGCACTGAAGAAAAAAGTAACCATTCCTCTAACACATGGGAGGATGCAAGTAAATCAAGATGCTAGTATATTAAAAATTGGGTAGCATAAAATTTACACGCATTTCTAAAAGCTCTGATGCTTCTTCATTTTTGTGTTAAAGTCATTAAATATTTTACAGTAAATTCTTGCCCTGTATAGATCAATGTTTTATTACCAGTTATGATGCCAAGTTTTGGGCATCAGAAACGTGTTACCTTTTGAAGATAAAATGTAGTTGAACGGAATATCTGAATAATACCTACTTAAATAACTACCTCTTGTGTTCATTAATATGAACTTTAACTGATCCACATTTGATATATTCTCCAGGTACTCAAATTAGTAAGGGTCTATCATATTCTTCTTATCCTCTGTCAAAGCAGTTTATCATGGAACTAAGCTTTTACTGAGTGCTAAGGTTCAGGCAATTTTGATGTGTCCCTTATAAGCCTAATTCAGAGAAGACATTGATTTCTTATAGCCCTTAGCTGAAGTTCTTTAGAAAGTCATGATTTTAATTCCAGGAATAACTAGTTTGTTCACAGTTACCTGGACTGTGGTAATGGCCATTGCACATGCTAATATTATTCTCCAGGTTCTAGTGAGTTTAACACATACTAAGTATAATATTAAGTATAATATTTTCCCTTCCAGCTGCTTTTTCAAAAATGTTAGATTTTATTTGCGTGTTTAAATTGTCATTAGGACTAGAAGAACCAGTTCAAAGTCTGAAAAGAAAAAAATAACGAGGGATTTAAGAGGCAGGGATATGAGGCTCACTATTTATAAAAGTGATGCTTAGAAGTTCCTTTCAAAAGCTGTCATTAATTTCCATCAGAGCTCAATGTGAAGATTAGTTTCCAATATTAATTATTCCAACTTGTAATCTTTCCTTTTTCTTGACATCAAGTAAATGTGGCTACAAAAGTTACTGGTATTTTGCAACACTCAAAAGGTTTTGCTCACGTGGAAATTTCACCCTCAATTTACAGCTTTAACTCATGACGTATTGTACAATTTTCTCATAAGTTTGTGTCTGAAAACTGAAGATGTATGAGAACAGAACAAATTGACTGAGAAAGATGCAAATTATTTTCAAGAGCCTTAAAATTCATACATTTTAGTAAACAAATCCTTGGTAGCATAAAAAAGTGGATGGATTGAATGACATGACAATGGAAAAAAGTTCTTTGAATGTCAATAAATCACTGACATTGTCTGAAATGAAATGGATGAGAAATGGCCCAAAGAACAAGGACGATGAAATTCTAATAAAGTTTCAAAACATTTTAATTGCAAAGACACTAGAATTTCATCTATCTGTATTTCTGACTTTAGCTCTAAAAGCAAAACCAAGGTAAGGAAAAGTAGAGGGTTTTCTTTTGTTTTGTTTTTAGCCATTTCGTTTCGTAGCAGGAAGCTGTCTACTGCTACATTCTCTTTCCTTCTGAGCATGAATATTAATATTAGAACATAGGCTCATCCCTGCTGAATAGAATTCTTACTTAAGTTAATTCATTAAACTTTGTGTTGAAGTTAACAAACATTTTCATAATCATGGTTTCCAATATGTAGTGACCAGCTGAGGAAAACATCAGGAAAACTACAGTGTATAGAATTTCTGTTTGGTGGCAAATGTCTCTCCCTCAGTCGCAGATGTAGCTTGCTGACTCTTTAATGCTACGCTGTAGTTAAATAATAGGTTATAACCAGTCTGGCTAATGACTTCAGTATTACAACAGCTCTAGACCTCCTCGGTGTAGCTAATAATTAGCATTGAATGTCATACAGAAATATGTTGTGTTCTGGCCTCTTGATTTTTGTTTCAGTCTTGGCATTTCAGAATCATGATGTAGTAAAATAAGGTGGTTAAATTAAGATCCTGAAGAACATGCAATATTAGCAAGCGTGTACATTTTTAATTTGTAACTGGGAGATAGTCGATAGCTAATCTGTTTCTGGGTACTTCTCAATTGTTATAATCCTGTCACTCAAGAATAGAAATTAATTATGTGATGAATACTAATAAATGAAAGTTGCGCAAGATATGCATGAAGTATTGACTAATATGGAAAAAGAGGGCATGTTTTGTCATCAATGTGTTGTACAAAAATCTAGAGTCTACTTTTAATCACATGATGGTTCGAGTTGGAAGGGACCTTAAAGATCATTGAGTTCCAACCTCCCTGCCATGGCCAGGGACACCTCCCACCAGACTAGGTTGCTTGATAACATACCTTGCTTTGATAAAAAAATGACTTTAACAATAAAATCAGAAGTGATAGAGGGAGAACAATATGGAACAGAAAATGTATGTGTGTATAGGCGCACACACCTATCAATTATACAAATATATGTATGCCATATGTAGGATGTTTTATCATCAAATGGTGATTTACATTGATGCATTCAGAATTCTACAGTTTCTAAGTCTTCTGCTTTTTCTGCTTGAAGATCTGCCTATTTTTGTTGTTTGAAAATGCGTCAGTTTTCAAATTTGAAATATAAACCTTAGCTCAGGGGGAAAAATATGGTAAAAACTAACAAATATTTATTTATTGTTTCTTGCGTATCAATTTTGATAACCATTCAGTTATTCTCAGAATATTTACTCCTTTCAAAGAGAAGGCTGACACATGGGTTAAGCTACAAGGCTGGTATTCAATTTCCTGCTCCCCCCTAGGCCTTTTTTGTGATTTTGCCAATTCATAGAGCCACTTTGTACCTTAATTTCCCCTCAGTATAAAAGAGACAGTAGTACCTTCTTATATCACAGTTATGTCTTGGGAAACATTAGGACTACGAGATATGAAAACAGAGGCCATATAAAATGTTTTATAGAGTGTGGTGGATACACTTTTAAAGAGGAACTTGCATAAGAAGACTCTTTTTGGAGAATATGTATAAGGAACAATTGTATTGTTCCAAAGTGTTCCCCTTTTTTTATGATGAACAATCCCCTCAAAAACAGAGACAAAGAAACGCTCAAAAGGACAGCATAAAACAGGAATTTTTGAGAGTGCTATACGATAACAGGAAAAATAAGATGTGATAAATGAATTCACCTTTTTTTTTAATCATTCACTAAAAATTGTGACATTTCTCAACATGTTTGCTACAAGCACATTACTCCTTCATTTTACCACTGGATTTTTGTCCCCCATTTTTTAAATATTAAGAAAAAGATTAAGAGTGGAATCTTTGTAGTGGAAAAGACTGCTGAAGAAAATCTTACTTAGTTTGTACTTGCAAAGCGACTTGAGTGAAGATTGCAGCGCTACCTCTAAGTGACAGGGTCAGCTCTGAGGATTAAGTTCACCCTTCTATGTAGCAGAATATTACTTACGTATCCCTTGAGCTCTGCTTGCACTCTTCCCAGTTTACAGAGTGAAGTGGGAACCATGGAAGAACAAATTGTCAATCACTTAAGCATATTGATCCAGATCAGTCTTGTACAATTAGTAGCTCAGTCAAGAGCAGTGTGGTTTCAAAAGATGTCTGCTCTGTCTTCTAGAATACAGTTATAAAAGAAGTGTTACTTGCACACACACACTGACTTTCACAACCATCTTGACTTTGATGCGACCTACAACTGCATAATAATTTGTAATTGTGGCAGTTATTCAAGACGTTACTTCACAATCAAGTCATATCTCAAATCATTTTTCCTGAACACACTGTTAATTAATATTTTTAAGTAGCGAATCAATAAACGCTGTTTCACTTGCTTTCATGAACTTTGGCAGTGGTAAAAACTTTGCCTATCAAATCTGTGGAGGTTTTGTTTTTGTTTTTTTTTTCAGCATGATTAGGCAGATGCAGGAGCTAAATTATGTATCTGTATAGAGAGCTGAAAAAATGTCCAGAGGACTCCTAAAACATTTCAGAAAACACTACCGCCTTGTTCCTATGGTGCCTAAATAGCTACCTATTAAAAGGAAGAAATCTGATTTTGAAAGAAATAACTACTACTTGGTAACAGACTACAAAATGGGAAACTGTTTTCATTCCATGACTAGATTATAACTGACAAAATTTAACTATCTCATAAAGAGCTGTTTATTATTTTATAACTTAAAAAAAAATTCAGTTATACCACATTTATTCACTTGAATATCCTTTGCTAGTATCCAGATTGTTCTTCTTTGAAAAGCTTCCTCTAAAATAAAATGTTAGCCAATATCTTATTGTTTTCAGATACCCTTTAGTGTACATAAATACTGAATATAAACACATATGTTATAATCACACTTCAGTAAAATAACAGTGTTTGGCTGCCATTTGAAATAAGGTTTTTACACCACTGCAGGGTGTAATAAGAAAGAGGGAGGGACACACCACACCCTGGTGGGCAAACAGCAGAAAACATGGCAGAATGATAGTAGGGAATAGAATTTTTAAGCAGATTTTTTCCTTTCTGAGCAGAATAGCTGGCAAATTCTGTGAAGAGATAGTAGTGCCTGCTATCTGAGATCTCGAGAGAATCATTGACTGTTAAGACAGAAGATGTGGAGAGGAGGCTCATCATGACCAGAGTTAGGCTTGAGATTCCATTAAGAGTCAGGAAAAGCTGTTGGTTCTAGGTCCTGTATCTTCACTCCCTGCAGGAGCCGTGCAGCCATCCCGCTGGGTCACATGAAGACAAGGGAACGGACACTGGACAAAGGCATCTACAGATCTACTGAAAGGAGGGTTTAATTATTTGAATTCTTATTACTTCTTGCCAAAGAGCTGAGTTATATCAACCTGGTGCGCGCCTCAAGTGTGTCACTTGTCTTCACACTACATGGCTTTGAGGCACACAGCTTTTCTGCTGAGTAAGCATTTCTAGAGTTCCTGTGTTTCTCTCTGCTGGAGCTCATATCAGCTGTGAGCTGCTCCCAGATGCCACTACAAAGCATTTCTGAGGTAGGTTTGTGTACTCTCAAAAGATTTTTTCGGAGAGATGGCATGCGATATCCCACTTAGCAACTAATAAGACTGGTTCTAACGTTCTTTCTGGGGGTGGGAGGTCATTAAAGTAGCAGACATGAATGTGGTGGGGGTTGTTTGGTTTCTGATGTCTTTCCTACGTGAGGCTCTTCAGAATTATCTGGTGTCATCAAAGTGCTTGACTGGCCTTTCCAAGCAAACGTAATGACATTATTTGTGCTGTGGTAGTTTGGAAAGGGAAAGTGCAGCTTACAGTGCTCGGATATAGCAGTAAGGAATGGCATCTTTTGGTAACAGCACCAATTCAGCAGTTGCTGCCTGACATGCAAAGTGACTGACTGCTAGGGAATGTATCTCAAGCGAGAAGGGAGGGAAGCAGCCAAGGGGAAGTTTTCTCTTTGGAGATGTGAGCCATCAGCGGAAAAAATGTACTATTCTGCTGTCATCCTACACTGTTCCTTGAGTACTTGATCCTGCTGTTTTCTGTGTTGATACTCTACTGAGCATAAAAAGAATGCTACTCAGTTCAGACTTCATTAGGTAACATGGGAATCTACACTATCATACTATGTCATGAAATTGTTGGACTCAATGTGGATATGTAAGAAGCAGCCGGCATTACAGATAACATCAGCTGGCTCTAGATAAAGCAGCCTGCCCCAGGGGGAGGGGGTGGGAGGTTGGAAAGGGGAGTGGAATAACCCTTTTGAGTATCTTCACTGACATGACTGCCTAGCCTCATTGCATCATTTTGTTTATCTCAGAATAAGGATTTCTGTGGTAGAATCAGTCCTGCAACTGCACTATAGCTTTTATTTTTAACATGCAGAAATGTTTTAAAACTCACTATACTTACTTCCTATTGCAGAAGCTATGAAGCTCCTGCTATGACAAATTCTGTTCCCAAAATCACACTGCACATAAAGCACACGTTGTACATGACCTGAGCCGCAGCGAGAACCTCTTCATTTAAACTTATTTGCCCTATTCAACTGATTCAGCATGTAATTAAAGTCTATGGCCTTATAAAAATTAGCTACAGATCACCATTTGTTACAAGTGTGACTCACAGGGGCTAAACCTGCTTAATATTCTGTTTGGCAGCAAAATGTTCGAGGACAGAATCCAGATCAATACACACAATTTTTTTTCAATCTTCCCTGCGGTATTGTACATTTTGGCATCTCTGTCTTGCCAACTGCAATGAAAGAAATTGTCATTCAAAGTAAGACCAATTAAAAACTGATGTCCTTAAAAAAATAGCGCCGCAGACTTTTTTTTATTCTTTTGGATCCACCATGTTCAGCAGACCACCATGGCATGAATTGCCATTAATATGTCATTTCCCTTTCCTGTTATCACAATATAAAAGACCTTAGCTCTGACCTTTCTATCAAAACATCCTTTGTTTAGAATGAAAGCTATTCACTGTTAGACCCTTATCTATAGAGCTTAGCCAGCGGATCAAATCCAAAGAGCAGAATTCGTTTACTTTGTATTAAATGAGCTCAGTTAAGAAGTTTCAATTTTGGCAGAAAGGTGCATTAATCACAAGGAAAAGAACAGATCTCACTTTTCACAGCTTCTGGTTTACTTTCAATACAGTTACACAGTAAGGCTTTTGTTCCTTAAAAGTAGCACTGTATTTAAATACAGTAAATATAACAAAATTACCTTCTTAAAATTACACTAGAGTTCCTACAGTACAGGATGTCCATAATGACCTCAGTGTTGCATGACTAACTTTACAGCTTCAAAAAGGTTCTAAATTAGTTTGGACAGATGGGTTTTATCCAGAGGAAATCAATGAGTTTTTGTGAGTCTGACTTAATTTTTATGCAGCCAGTACTTTGAGATGAAATTAAAATATGTATGAAAAACATATTAAAGTTTCCCTTGGGTTCATAGTTGTTTGTACATTTACAAGGTGTTAAAGAGATGATTTAAAAACTAACTATATAAGGGATCAATGCAAGTTTACTATGATTTATGGCCTTTCATGACATTTTTGACACTTCTGGCCTAATGTCTTATGTGTTTTGAACCACTAATTATCTTTTAATTCATAAGGGTTTGGTGGGATTTTATAAGTGTAATATAATATATAGAGCTGTATCACATGGAAAGTTTTAGAAAAAACACACTTTACAAGTTGTGCTGAGTACGTAACAGTTGTAAATAAAGATGTGCTGCACCAGTTAAAAAATCACTTGATCACAGTACCCCCAAATGGGGAGGGGTTCCTCATCAGCCAACAAAACTGGAAGATTTTAAACTCACAGTTCAATACTGAGGGTCAAAGTCTGTGCAGGTTTTCAGCACAACCCACAGCTTTAAATAGGAATCAGAAAGCAAAAGTCAGGTTTTCCTGGATTTAGTGCTTTTACGGTGTAAGAACATATCCAGCCCAAAGATTTAGCTGCCTGATTGTCTCCAGAACAATCCAACCACATTGAAAACCGCAGGAGCACTTGTAGGCCAACAATGAACACTACAGGAATGTCTTCATTATTCAGCAAGAGTGATAATTTCAAAACTCATAGTCATAGTCTTCAAAAAAAAAACCCCAAAAAACCAATCAACAAAACCTTTGATACATTCAAATTTGATATATGTTCAAAAATATTTACCAAGAAATCGTATGAACTGTAAACTTCCTGAGCAATGGACAGAAGCTGGAATGTTCTTTGGCAAACTCTTAAGAATTGACTATTTCATACTCATCTGTTGAACAGCCACAACTTAAATCTGCAATTGACTCAGAACAAGTAAAAAGGTTCCCATAATAGGATTTTTTAAATAGTTCCTAAATTATCCAAGGCTAAAAATCTCATCAATTTTCCATTCTGGCTTAGAAGCTTTCTACTATCAGCAGTGGGTACAACACAGACCAGGGACTTAAGCTACTGAATCCTCTTTTGAAATACTTGTCTCTCGTTTCATTTTCTCATAGTAATTATCCTTAATGTAGCTAACAACCTCTAACAACCACTCTAATTTGCAACATTGCACAAGATGAAAAAATTAACACCTGGAACCTTATCGATGATTCCTCCAACATCTTTTTATAGATGTAAAGATGGTTTAGTGTGTTCTTTCACTTTTCTGGGGAAAGGAGTGTAAAATAATTTGAAGTATGTTGCCCAGTTCTGTATTCAGACACGTCTACTAAAACTTTATGTATGCCGTATGTAGCCTTCAATACACGGATTACAACTAGATGGAACCAGAGGCACTCCTCCTCTTTTCCTAGTGTCCAAATACATATAAAATGTTAACTGTTAGCTTATAAATACCTAATAATACATAGATAGATTCCCAGTTTTTTAGAATTCATGGATTTTAATCTGTGAGTCAAGTTTTTAGTTCCATGTAACAACTGGGAAAAAAATTCAGGAGAGAGGAAGACAAAGGAGCATGGAGAATTGGGACAGTTCTCCAGGGAGAGTAGGTTTTAAGAGACTTAGTAATGAAACTTCAATTATCAAGAATCTAAGCAAGAGTATTCTTCTTCCTCTACATTTTTTTTCTGGTTTTGTGGTAATTACTGGTGACGATGACTGGTGTTGATTGTGCTGCATCTTACTGGGGCATCCTCTCTTCCACAATGCATAACATAACGGACAGTATTCCAAAATACCAACAATTATTTGTATTCAGTGAGCTAAAATCTTACAGCCTCCTCACTGTTCTAGATTCTCTGCAGTATCTATGTTTACAGTAGAGAATAAAATTAGAGGAAAACAATCCTCTGGTAACATTTTCAGAAAGCAAAAAAGCGTTGGCTTTCAACAGTTTGTAAACGAAGGGGTTAAGTTTGCTACTTCACTCCTATCACGCTGTACTTTCCTTTTAAGAAGTCATTTTTTTTGCCAGTGGACAACTCCTTACTTTCAGGACTTCCTCTCAATCCATTCCAACAAAGCTAACATATACATGAAAATTAGCACAACATAGGCATGAAAAATGAGACTTTAGAGATACTGTTGCACACTGACAGACCCTAAAAATGTCCAGGAAACTGAAGGTCAGATGGAATTTCTGCAAATTGACATGGAATGTACAGCAGGTCAAAGCATCCCCCGTCAGCTCCAGGTAAGAATAGAGAAAAGAGAAACTCATGACAGTGAGAGACTATTAAACTTTGCAACCTTAAATTAGCCTACTACAAGTTTAAATAGTGGAAATACAGTGAAAAAAGCTATTGTCTCCATAAAAAGTAGATTTTACTCTAAGAACCTGGATCTCTGTTCCGAGTTATCAAGGATACTGTCAGCGGAAGACCTCTCTCTAAATGTCTAGGTTTCAGAAAACTCCTCTTGAAATATATTTTTTCCTATTAAAGGTCAGCAATTCAAGGCAAACTAGAAGCAGAGAACATGAAAAATGCCCTGCAGGAGGAAAGAGGAAATATATCAAAATACCAGCCAGATGTAGATACCCAGAACAAGAGACAAAGCAAGGTGCTAAAAGATAAGAGCTCCTTACCTTTTCTATTTTTCTATGTGTCTATATCTAGCTCATTGTTAAAGTCTACCTTTTATCCATTTTGGGGTCTGTGGTCATGATTTTGTTCTGATAACTCCTGGTCGGGGACACAGAGAAGAAAAAAGTCACCCAGGCTCTACCAAATATGAAGAACACAGCAGTGATGTTAGAGCTTGGTTAAGCAACAGAGAGCTTCAGAAAACTGAGACGTGCAAGCAATTCTTGGACACCCTTTTTCCTCTTCCACTCTCCACACAGTCAGTTTCTGAAACTAGCTGAGGAAGTCAACACGAAAAATGACAATTATTTTTATATGCAAAGTCTAACCTATATGCAATTACAGTGGAAAAATCTTTCCCTGCTTTTATTAAGTACAAGAACTGTACAGCAAGCCTTGAGAAACCTGTACATTATCAGTGTTGGTTATTTTTAACAACATATATAAAAGAAAGTTTAATATCTTTAAGTGAGTAACATGCACGTGTAATCTGGCTACCTTCTGGTAAAATGAATCACACTACTGTGTATCGAAAAGCTATGTAGAGGATGGATTTGAATTTCTACGTAACATTCTGGAGAAAATTGCAATTAAATACTAAACTATTTCACAGTGCTTAAGCACATGAATCAAGTTGAGAAATAATCTCCCCAAAACTCATTAATCAAATCAAGTATATAACATTTCTTAAGTAATGCTGTCCATTCCATGAAACGTGTATACAGGAGTCTTTCTTTTTTTCTTCTTTCATACTTGTTTACACGCATATTGAAGAAATATACCCAGCACTGCTAGAAGCAGTTCCAGGAAAAAAACTACCACGAAAACAAATCTCTAATAAAAAGACTGATTATTACTGGGGATGTGTCAAGGAGCTCACAGAAGCAAAGGTGTACAAAATTTTGTGGGTCTTAACTTCTTAAGGAGTTACAAAAAATAAAATATCTGGGTGCAACCCACATAGAGCATTTCACTCAATCTGAGTTTCCCAAAGTTTCAGATTTTAAAAGAAAATAAAAACTGAAAGTGAAACTCAGCTTGAGAGCACTAGATTTAATCTTGTTTTACATCAAAACCTAACAAAATTGTGAATTTTTCTTGCTTTCAGCATGAAACTATAAATCACTTGAGGTTTTCTCAAACATTTAATTAACCTTAAGGTCAGTTCCTCAGGGTTAAATGCTGTTGTAGCTGGAGAAAATGGGATTTTTGCCACTGACTTCAGTGCAATCAAGCTTTGGCCCGTAGTGAATTATTTAAGTGAAGCCAGTTAGTATAAACTGGGGAATACTGTAAGATAAAACTGAATAATTACTTAGTATGAATAAAGTAACAAACCAGGAGATATTACTTAGAATTAATTGTTCCTCTATCTCTACTGATCAGATTTTCTACTTAGTGACAAATTTGAAATTTGGCATTTTTTCCCAGATTCCTTAACATCTTAAAAATATTCCATTAGAAAGATTCACAAACTAGGCCAGTTTTCCAAATGTCTTTGGTACCAGACACAGTGGTAGGAAAAAATTGCTGCAGTAATTCTTCCAATTCTTGGTTGCTTTCAAGATTCTGAAATAATGGTTCAGAAGTGGAGAGAAAATATAATTTAGGATTTGGGTATTTCAGTCATTATTGCTAGCTTTTGCTATAGGTATGTACTTGGAAATGCAGGTAGGCACTGGAAAGGTTTCTGCAAATACTCCAGATCTTACTCGAAGTCTTAGTTTGTGTCTAACTGTATCTCAGGTGCCTTGAAAGTACGATTTTTAGCCCCTAACAAAACCCACAAGTGTTGTAAATGAACCAGGGAGGTACCAACAGACAGACACGGAAGTGATTAATGCAATCCAGAGCTTTAACGGAAGCCTTTCCAGTGATCACTATGGGAATCTCAATTGAGCCCGGAGGCCCTGATTCAACAAAGTACTTAGGCTCCTAACTTCCCATTGATTTCCCATTTAAATTAATGGAAAGTTTGGACCTAAATACTCCATTAAACGTGGGAATAAGTGATTAGGCTTTGGTGATATTTTCAGCACGTTGCAGAATTATTGGAAAGGGTTACTTTGTTAAGGGATTTCAAGTTATCTATTGGTAAGAGCCAAAACACTGGTCACATTTGTTCAATCTTTACTAAGTTTGGGTATGCCCTAGAATGTCAAAGAATATTAGCTCCATCTGAGCCCCTCTCTGTAAGTATATATGTATTGGCAACCGTATGGTAAATGGTAAACACATTAACAGAACAATAGGAAGTTTTAGAAGATGAAAAAAATTCTGAAAGAAGTGCAAATAAAATCTCCTTGTATTGAAATTGAACATCCCTCATGTTTGCTGTCATAGGCCTACATGCAAAGGGCACTAGGAGGGGACTCCAAGGCTGTTACAACACCCTGCCTTGCTTTTCTGCCGGGAGCGGGGAGGTTTCACCCCGTAGAGAAGGGCAGCTCGCCCTGTGGCTGGTCTGCACTGACCATAAACTTCCCTGCTTGCAATTTTCAGACAACCTGTTGTAAAAAGAACATACATTGCACAGAAATGATATGCATACATTCAAATACGTATTTCATTTGTGAATATCTGGTAATGGTAACCTTAGAGATTGCTGTTTTCAATATAGATGGTTACAATTATTAATGGTTATATTAATTCCCTCCTAGGTCAGTTTTCATATTCATGTCTCCTTCATTCATGTGCACAATTTTGTCCAAATAAAACACATTTTTCCCAAATATTAATATATTTGTATTTATCTACTAAATATTCACTGTACTCTGGAAAAAAAATAGCGTATGTACACTAAACCAGAAAGAATTTCTCCAAGTACAAATAGCAGTTTCAGTTTCTAGGCTATTTTATATACACAGCTATGAGGCTGTGGGAGAGCTGCTAAAGCCCCACCGTTGCTCAGGTGGAAGACACTACAAATTCTGTGACAGTTGAATTTCATTGTTATTTTTAAATTGATAGCTGAGATAACTTTGATACATTTAACTTTGTGTGGAAGGGAATACAATTTTGCATTCTGCCTTTAGGTAGGAACCTAGATCAGGATTTATATGATTGGAATTTAAAAAAAATAGATGAAAATCAACAGCCTCTGTGATATAATTTTTGCTAATTACGTTCCCAATCTGGACAAGTATTAGAAGCCACTGGGAAAAGAAAAGAAGCTGTTAGTGGATTTTTCTGTGAGAACAGAAGGCAGTGGAACTGTTAAATGTTGACATTGAGCCTGGCATGTTTAGATAATACAGTTGCACCTCATCAGAAGAAATCATACTATCTATTACAATACTAAAATCAACTACGTTGATATCTTTCTGTTTATTTCTCCAGAAAGCTGAGGTTCTAGGCTAAAGCATGAGATATTAATACTAGTGTCACATACAATTAAAATACTTTTAAGACATGTTTTGCTAAATTAAAGCTCTGTGATTAACTACTGTATGTCATGCATTCCCATCATACTTTGTCCTGAAGAACCATTGCCTGTTTTTTTAAATGTGTAAAAATACAGTAAATTCATGAATGTATTTCTACATTTTTATGTAGAATCAATAATTTTCTTCTTCCACCACAGGTAAGTAGAGTTGATTTGGGATTTAGAAGCATGATACAGTTTTAAATGATCTGCTGGTCTAAAGTTTGGGAGGGAGGGGGGGAGAGAAAAA